>JADRCH010000082.1:1801436-1904912 GCA_019843965.1 Rhynchomys soricoides | reverse complement strand
TATCTGCTAGGTAATGAGATATTAGCATTAAATCAAGGCATGCACACTTTCTCAATTGGTCAGTGTGTGCTCTAGCCTCAGGTAATATGCATGCATACTGTGTCTGAGTATCTATAATACAGGGTGAGACGGCACTTACACCAAACTACAGAATGTATACCTAATAAACCATTAGCTAACAAACTTCTATCCATCTGTGGGCCAGAAAAAAAAAGGCCTGGAAGGTATGTTGATGACCAGTGATCATCAGTGGCTGTGGCGACCCACCTGATTCTCCCTCTACTAACTCTGAGATTACAGACATGCATCACTTTCACAATACAGTTTTGATGTGGGTAGCAGGATTCAAACCCAGGTCTTCATGCTTGTGCAGTGAGCACTTTACCTGCTAAGCCATCACCCCAGGCTTTATCCTACCTTTACAAATGTATTCCTAAAGTGGATATGCCTGAAGAAGAGGCTAAGATCAAATCATATCATTCCCTACAGAAAACCAAGGGATGGGGTGAAGCAATGGGCATCTATTTTAAACATTGAAGAGCAAGCAGGCTCGTTTCTTGGCTACAGAACTGCTGGACATAAGTGCAGGAGATCTGACCACCTGAGTGGTGCAAATAGGACCAACAAGAAAACAGCTGTGCATGGTCCAATACTGGGGATTTCTGGGTTTGTGTTAACCTATCTTGTCACCTTCAAGGCACGTTAACTCCTTTCCTGGGCAATGCTCTGGGTACCTTTCGCTCTCTGAACATCTCTTGCTCCAGGAACCTTCTGCTGAAGATGTTTAGGAGACACAATATTAATTTCTTTCATGCCTGAGGAATCTTAGAGAGAACAACGAGTCCTCCTAGGCTACATGGCTGGTAAAGATTAGGTTGGTTAAGGAATAGTTGAACAGAAGGGCCTTGAATTTGCTTTCCTGATGTCTTCGAACCAGCAAAGAGGCTTAAGAAATAGCTAATTTATACAGTCCATTCTGCCAGAAGGGGAGATGTAGCTCCTGACAGGAAAAGCAAGCTCTGGACCACAGTCCTTTCTCCTTGGGCAGGAACAAGTGAAATGAATTCAATCTTGCTAGCCAGAAATTATTTTCAACCAATATTTTCCATGCACAGGGTAAGATCTTCTTCAAAATGTCATGGCAATCTTGACATGACAGACACGGAGTCGCTGGTGTGACCTCAGTAAGGGATAGTTGAGAGTGTGCCAGTGATTCCAAATTCAAACCATCTGGAACGTTCCAGCAGGACCATGTGATGACCCTGGCCTAGGCCTGATCTCTATGGGAATTTAAGCCATTGGGAAATAGAGTATCAGAGGGGGTCGTCATGTTTGGCTTTTTGTTTTGTTTGAGATGGGTCTCGTGCAGCTCAGGGTGACTTGCTGTGTAGCTGAGGATGGTTTTTTAACTCTCTCTACCTCTGTCTCCCAAATGCTGAGATTACCGATACACACCACCACAGGAGCCCTAGTGTTTGTGCTGTCTAAAGAATCTTGGATGATGATTGTAGCCACCATGGAGAAATGCTAACCTGAGACAAAAAATGTGTGGCCCATATATCTAAGGTCATTGATGGAGGGAGCTGAGCTGCTCATCTATCTCTCTCTCTCTCTCTCTCTTTCTCTCTCTCTCTCTCTCTCTCTCTCTCTCTCTCTCTCTCTCCCTCCCTCACACACACACACACACACACACACACACACACCCCTCTTCGTGTATCCATCTTGTCTGTATAGAAAGGGATTAATCACTTGATGTGAACAAAGCCCATCAGTACACAGAGATAGATACAAAATGTCACTCCCTGGGCAGGTGTGCATGGTACTGGCTTGTTCTTCAATGAAAATCACAAGTTCAGATGCAACCTCAGATACCGATTTCAGAAACTGTTTCAGAAAACACCAGGAAAGACCATTCCTCAGCCTTTGTCTCATTGTCTCCAAGGCACAGATTTGTAGGGATGTTGCCATTGTGACCCTATGACTTTCAGGGTCATGGACACACAAAGCTTTCAGTAGGGTAGCACTTATGTATGACAGCATATAGAAGGACCATCCCACACAATTTGTCTTCATTTTGCCAACAGTGACTCTTATGATGGGCAGATCCATCTACAGTAGCCGTGTCTCACTGTATCTGGAGTGAATTCTGTGCCACCAGCGTCTGTAGGTTTCATTTTAGCCATCCTTGTCATATTTTGGAGATTTCTTTTTTCTTTCTGTATAAATTTTAGGTATTTAAGCCTCCCTCTGATGGTTTCTGTAATGACAGACATCTTGTGCCTAGCTAGACTGCCAAGCCCAGCCAGGACAACAGCTGATCATGAAGTGTGTGACTCAGTGGCTGGCATTTGAAGACAACCTTTAACCGGTTCGAAAAAAAGGAGTCCATTGCCAGCACCTTCTAGCAATTACTGTAATTTATGAATTAGAGAGAGAGAGAGAGAGAGAGAGAGAGAGAGAGATCCTCTCCGATGTCTTTAAAAGATTCTTAGCTAACCGCAGGAGGATCACCTCATTTGTAGAGAAACCAGCTTCCCGTGCTTCACCTCTGACCACAGGGACTTTTAGAATGAAGTGGTCTCTGAGATTAAACTGTAACTTCCTTTAATGTCTTAAATTCACTATCCCAGCTCCAGCCAGAACCCGAGAGTCAGCATGCACAGTCTGCCTCGCAACTGAGCTGCTGGATCGATCATCCATGACTCAGCTGTCCAGAGAGCCATACTGGCTTGGCAATGATTTTAAAACACTCCCTCTCTCCTTCTCCTGCCTTGTCCTACCCTCTTCTCAACCACAAGGTTCACTCCCCTTCTTCCTTTCCCAGCCCAGCTCCACAGTGAATCAATAACCAATTCCTTCCAACTGGCCCTTTGTACTGCCAAAGGGAGACTCCTAGTTCCCTGGCTACAAGCTCCAGCCGGCGAAGCAACTCATAAGGTCAGTGTCCCAGGCCGAAGACGCAGACAGCAGGACAAATAAACAGCTTTGAGGAGACCAGACACGGAGTCAGGAAAATCCCCTACTTGACTAGACTATCGTTTTCAGCAGAGCCTCGCTTGGGACACCAGGTTCAAAGTCATGATGTTAGCTCGAACTCGACTGTAGAATAAGTGTTACTCTCACTCTCACGCCTGGTTCTCTTTAGTGACCATATCTTGTTAAAATGAATGCATTCTCATTCTCTCTCTCTCTCTCTCTCTCTCTCTCTCTCTCTCTCTCTCTCACACACACACACACACACACACACACATGCACACACACATACACACACACAGTCTTCTGTGTGTTGGGGGAGGGGTTCAGTATTGAATAGTTATGGAAATTATACATTTCTAGGATTTTAGTTAATTGAGGCTGAATTACAAGGAGGATGGGAAATCTAATGGTTAGTGTTTTGGGGGGGAAGGGAGGAAGAATGGGTGTTGGGACCAGGGATCCTCCTTGAAATCCTGGTTCCAAATACACTTTGCTATCACAAACATCACCAAAGATGAATTTATCATGCATTGCTAAGATAACATCCGTTATCTGAGAGCCTCTTTCTTAAAGGGACAGCTGTGGTCCTCTAAGAGTGTGTTTACATAGTCTCAAGTCGTTAAAAAGAAAAAAAAAAACTTCTTTCAGTATTTTTTTTTTTTCTTAAAGAAGGAATCCACAGTTCATCTAAAAAGTAAATACCCTAATGCCCTGAATCCATGTTGGTCCGGAAAAACTTCGTGGGCCTGGGCACGCAGGTGAAGAGGCTTACTTTCCAGAGTCTGCATGTGTTCTTGAGGGTTGGGGACAGAGAATAACATGGTCTGCTGCGAGGTCCAGCTTTCCATTCCTGTTTGTGACTCAGCATTCTCCCTTACATCAGGCTGCTCTGTGCTCTTCAGGGCCACTGTATGTGCACCTATGGCTGCTACTTCCTATGTGTATGCTCTTATTTCTGGAGAAGCTGATAAGAAAGAATGCATGCCTGGTACAAAGAGAATATTCAGTAAGTGCCACAGACTTGGGAACAGACTGGTGCCCTTTCTTCTAGACATGCTAGAAATAGTTCTAGAATATCTCCCATCTCTGCAATGTCTGTAGGGGATAAGTAACTCTATTAGTTATTCCCTGAGTTATTGCAATGGAGCAATGAGGAGGGTAGTATTCCCTTTCTCTCTTCACAAGGCTGAAAAAAGGCTGATTGTGGACAGGTCTGTTGCCTGCTAGAAAAGCTGGTCAGAGAATTATTGAGGAGAGTTGTGTTATTTATTGGCTTATTTACATATTTATATCAACTTGGCACAAGGCAGAGTCATCTGGAAAGAGAGAACCTTGATTGACAAGATACCTCTATCCTACTGGTCCTGTGCCCACTAGGGGCAGTGCCACCCCCTAGGCCTAGGTCCTGAATTGTATAAGAAAGTGGATTGAGCATGCTATAAGGGGTAAGTTGGTAAGCAGTGTGCCTCTATGGCTTCTGAATGACAATTTCTGTCCCCAGGTTTCTGTTCTAACTTCCCTTCCTGGTTGACTAAACTCAGCTTTAATAATAATTCTCCCCTAAGCTGATTTTGATCATGGTATTTTATCACAAAACTAAAAAGTAAGTTAAGACAGGAGGTCAGTGGCCCTTTGGTCTTCTGTGTGTTGGGGGAGGGAGTCAGTATTGAATAGTTATGGAAATTATACATTTCTAAGATTTTAGTTAATTGAGGCTGAATTACAGGGAGGATGGGAAACCTAATGGGTAGTGTTTTGGGGGAGGGTTAAGAAGTTGTGTTGAGCATAGTATTAGCCTCATGGAGTTTTTCAGCAAGAGACATCTGTCACCTCTAGGGAGATGCTAGAGTAGTCACGTCCTCACATGCTGTGCTGACAGAGTTATAGGATAACACACAACTGTATACCACGGTATAACCTGGCTGACTCAAACAAGCAAGAACAGAGTTTTTCAGTTAGAAATGACCTCTAATTACTTGACAAATGGCCTTTTTACATGATTTCTCAAATGCTAGTCATTGAAAGACTTGAAAATAGTACTTTTCACAAGAAGTTGCTGTTTGGGTGCAATCTATGCACTGAAGATTTTGGTTCAGAGAATGGCTAATATTAATTGAGGAGCTGACAGTTGGGACAATGATAAGATATGCACCTTTGCTCCAACAGTGAGGGCACAGATGATAAAAACATATAAAGGGTAGAAGAAAAGGAACATTCTATTTTAGGAACTTAACTGCTATGGCAGCCAGAAGAGAATAAGCTGGGAGAGAAGGTTGGGGTGGGAAGAGAAAGACTGAATGGAGCAAGACTTGGGTGGGGGCTGGGGAGATGTCTTAGTTGGCAAAGTGCTCACCTTGCAAGCACGAGGGCCTTAGTTCAGTTCTTAGAACCCTCATTAAATTAAAAAGGCAGTAATAGTCATACTTGCTTGTAAGCTCAGTTTGGGAGAGATGAAGACAAGTAGATAGGGCTCATTGGTTGTCCAGAATAATATATTCAATGAGTTACTGGCTACACACATACACAAACACACACACACACATACACACACACACACACACTTACACTCACACAAGCACGTACACACTCATGCATACACTCACACACGCATGCACTCATGCAGGCACACCCACTAACACCTGCACTTATGCATGCATTTACATACAGACATTCACACACTGATGCATGCATGCAATCACACATGCATGCACACACGCACTGATGTAGGCATGCACCACGCTCATACGCACTTATCCACTCATGCATGCACAAGGGGAAGGGAGAGAGAGACAGAGAGATACAGAAAGACAGAGACAGAGAGACAGAGAGAACTTGGGTGAGAAAGGGAGAAGGAGGAGGCAATGGGAACTTTGAGGGTACAAGCAGTGTGAGGAACAAGAAGGGCCTCGGTGGCATGTGCTGTAGCGCTGTGAGGAGACTTCAAGACTTTCTGGGCTGAACAGATTTCTCAACAGTTTTCAGGTAGGCACTAGAACGTACCATCCACGAACACCCCACATCCTCTGGTTGTAGTCCATGCAGACCCATGGCTCTGGAAGTGTCCTCCAGGGACCCCAGTCTTTCACCTAGGAACTTGTTAAACAGGGAAATTCTTACGTCTTCTCCTCAAGACCTATCAGACCAGGAGTCTAGTGTTCGTGCCATGTGTTTTAATAAGCCTTCCAGTGGATTCTGAGGTTTTCCAAGATTTCAAAACCAGTGATGTAGATGAACGCCTGATAATGGCAATTTCCTAACTGTCTCCAAAATTTGAGAGACTATTTTTTCTCTTCCCAGCTTACATTACTGTTGGAGAATGGGGATATGGCTAAGCAATTCTCTGTCTTTTGTTCAGATTTAAAATTATCGAATGAAACTCATCAGGAACTGCAGTCAAATCTTTATATACTAAACTAATTGACTAAGAGCAAATAAATGAACTGGATACATCCATTTATCAGGATTTACTTTAACTGTACAGTGGGAATTTTTTTTATAGGAATAGGAGTTATGAGTGCAGACCCTAGGGAGACAGTACTATTGACAGTCCTATTTAAAAACTAAACTAAGTAAGAAAGACTGGAGAAAGGGCACAGCAGTTCAGAGCACTTGCTGTTCTTCTAGAGGATTGGAGTTCAGTTCCCAGTGTCCACGTCAGATAGCTCAGAACTGCTGTAACTCCAGCTTCAGAGGACCTAATAGTCTCTTATGACCTCTTCAGTCTCTCTCTCTCTCTCTCTCTCTCTCTCTCTCTCTCTCAGGAAGGATCATTTCCCCTGACTCAAAAACTCAATTAAATGATAGCAAAATATTAACTCATAAGGGCACAGGAAAGGAGAAGAAAGCTGGGACCATCCCAATAACCACCCCTCCCCTAGAATCTATCAGCAGTATAGGGTAGGACCCACTAGTCCCTCACCCTCCACACCTGCCACTGACAGGCCCAGGCTTACAGAAGCCTAGTCAGGAAGCTGCAGCTGCTGAGAGTTTGTGATTAACATGGCTGTGCTATACCTGGATTATGGGATTTTGCAGCTCCTCACCTTGTCTTCTGCTACACTCTTTCTGATCTTCTCTCTGAGCTTTAGAGAGAAAGGTATACATGTCCTGTTGCAGGTTGAGCATTCAACTATCACCCATCCTCAGTACCTTGAGCAGCCATGGATCTCTGCCTACTCTACACATAGACAATTCTCTAATAAAGGCTAGGGAGAGTGTTTGACTGTGGACAGAAGTGTGGGAGACATTAGATGCTGTATCAATGTGGTAAAAAAGACTAGTAAGCTCATTGCTAGGGCCTACAGCTTCTCTAGTCATGTGTTTTTGACTGGGTCTACAGTACCTGGCATGAACTTTTCCCTCTTGCAGAGCAAGCCTTAAATCCAAGCAGAGAGCAGTTGGTTGTCCCCATAACAACTGTACCACTACCATACGAGAGGACATATCTTCCTCGTAGGTTAGGATCCTTATTCTTAGGAGTCATAACTGGATACAACTATTGAATTGATGCCTCTTATCCCCTAAGAAGCCTGCTTAACACCTTCCTGTGGCCCTGTGAAAACCAGCCAGCAAGGTGAAAGTTTCTATTCCAACCTACATTTACATACATGTATAGATACACACAATAATACTGAAAAGCAAAGATCAGTCTTATAAAAGTTTGATGTTAGATTGTCAGAATATCTAAAGCAATACTCGTTCTCTGCTTACTCAGCTAATCTCCCTCTCACAACAAATTTTCATCTGCTACCTCAAGGGAGTTTTAATTTTCTGCCTTATTTATATTTAAATTTTCAGTACTTAATAGTCTTCTGAAAATGATTTATCCTTTAATTGAACATGGCTGGTAGGAGCCAATACATTGTCTTGACACTGTGATATATAGATTCCGCCTATTAGCATTACAGACATCACTATAAACCTTACTGGCATTTTAATCAAAATAAAACTTGCTGATAGTTCAGGAGTCCTGTGAGATGGAAGAGAAAGACAGTAACATAAAATTCACCATGTATCAGATGACACATTAAAGTGTTGATAGACAAATGGTACCACTTTATACATGTACTAAGACATGGGATTTTAGGACACACTGAGAAGTAAGATACATCTCTATAGAGAAGGCGGGAATGTGGTCTTTTTCCTTTTCTGGAACTCAGGGCTGACCTGTCCTGACAGAACACGCTGTGATGTGCTCCTTCCTCTTGATAGTTTCTTCTGTGACACGGGACCTGATGAACCTGTTGATTCTGATTGGCTTTTCTTGTTCTCTGGGTACGGCATTGTATATTTTTTCCTTGTGAATTACTCATGTTCCTCATTTATTTGTACCTGCCAGAAACAGAAAGTAAAAGGTACCCAATGATAATGTATGGCCTGTTGTTATCAGCAGAAGAAATAAAATATCCATTTGTCATGATGCTTTCGTTTATAAAACCAAGAGGAAGTTAATTATTGCCTATTATATTAATACTCTGTGCTCCAACTGTATTTTTATTAAATACTTTCTGTCAGTGTACACTTATGTGACTTATTGGGAGCTAATGATTTTCCTTAGACAGCCGAAACCTACTTCAGCAAAACAGTCTTCGATTTATTTTGTTTAATTTGTGATGCTCCACCTGATGACAGGAATCCTCTATACATTGACTCTCTGGACTTTTGAATGTCACTCATGGTACTTTGTAAAAGCCTACATGCTGTTTGGCAACACAGACCCATCTTGACTTTTTCCCTGGCCCAGGAATGTGAAATCATGTAGCTTTCAGAACACCTTGGAGCCTATTAATGAGAAAAGGAACAGTGACCCAAATCTGAGATTTAAGAATTCACTAAGAGCTGGGCAGAAGTGGAGAGCAATGATAGTAGCTGCAACTATGGATCCACCTTCTACTGACTGTTAGAACGGAAAAAATAAAATAAAATAAATGCACATTTCAAAATCAGCCGGTGAGTTTACATAGAGCTTTGCACACTGGTATAGTGTGTTTGCACTTTGTTTTGGTTTACAGCAGAATGTCCTAATCACGGATACTCCTCCACTGATGACTCCCCAACATGGAATGGCCCCATTACCAACACCACATTCAAAATGTTTCTCTGGGGGTTCAGCCACTTTGCACCTTATATAACTAGCTTGTCATTCAGTATCTTCACCTTTAATCTAGAAACAGTTTGCCAATACAACAGGCACAATAAAATCACAGAATATTGCTACAGACCATGAAAATGGGAAATGATTTTGTTACTTCTATGAAAGGTGCTTGTTCTTTTCAAGGGCTCTGTGTTGCTGTGGTTGGTTTTTGTTGTTTGATTGTTGTTTGATTTGGTTTTGGTTTTGCCAACTTGATGGAGAAAATGCCTTCATCAGATTAGCCTGTAGGCAGGACGTTGAGACTGTTCTTAATGATTGAAGGGGGAAGGGCAGCTCACTATGAACAGAGCTGCCTCTAGGCAGGTGATTCTGGGACACGTTAGAAAGGTGGAAGAGTGTGAGAGCAAGCCAATAAGCAGCATTCCTCTATGTTCTCTGCTTCAGTTCCTGCCTCCAGGTTCCTGCCTGGAGGTCCTGTCCTGATTTCCCTTAGTGGCAGAGTGTGACCTGAGACTCACAGTGAAATAAGAAACCATATGTGGTCACAGTCTTTAACACAATAGAAACCAAACTAAGACAAAGCTCCTAAGGTAAGCCCTTACACTTGTTCATAGTATGCCTCTCACTAAAAGGCCCTTTTCCATTTAGGCCCCTTCTTGTGAAAACCTAATAAAACCAAGGTCACCCTCAGTGTTGTCTCCACTTAGGACAGCCCAAGGCTTACAGGCCTGATGCTCTCCCTTTCTTGCCTCATGTCAGAAATACCTCAATAATTCAGTTTTGAAAACCACTAGAGGATGTGCATTATGTAAACCCATGAAAACATATATTGTTTTCCATTCTGTGACTTATTCTCTGGTTCTCTCTGACCAGATTACATTGAGAGTGAGTCAAGTTATTTTTTTAATCCAAGTCCCTGTTGGTCTGTAGACTGGAATCACCTCATTCGTATGTAGGCAGGGCTAAGATACTCATTCCAAATCTGACTCATTAGCTCAGTAGACAATGCACTGAATCCACGTTCTTTATATAAAGTGGAAATGATACTTCAGCACAGCACCACAGATGGAGATTCAGCTACATAATAATAACCAGATTGCAGATGATCAGCAGTTAGGGTGCTGCAGCCTGCTCAAAGCCTTTGCTACTCTAGCATCTATTTGCATTCAAAACTGTTGTGTGTTTGTGCTTGTTGAGTGACGGGTCATCTTCAAATTTCACTGAGCGCTCCCAATCCAAGATGGCTGGGGGTACTTAGGAGCTTGTGCCAGGCAAGAAGCAGCCATCACCTGAAAAATGAGGAATAGCATGAATCCACAGATTTCTTCAGAACCCAAGTCTCCAGACAGTGCTCAGACACTGGAGGAAGTCTGACTCTTTAGAGTTCACCACAATGTAAGTGAGAGAGGGGAATTCTTCACATACAGCCGATGAAATAATAGGTCACTGGTCTCTAGCAAAGGCTCAGACATTTCCAAGAAAATGCTCAAGTGACAGCTCTCCAGTTATTATATGGGATACATGGGTCTCCTCAGGGGGTCCTCAAGATAAAAAGCATGAAAATGGCACTTTGTATTTCTCTGAGTGAGTCTGTTGTGGAATCAGCTAAATGACGTGAAAATGGTCATCTGTTATGGATGAGAATAATAACCCCATAAAGTAATTTTTATCTTGGGTTCAGATCCGTCTGCTTCTCTCTCCTCTTTCCACATGCTGTAATGGGATAAATGATGTTTTCAATCAGGGAGGGATGGGAAAAATTAAGAAGCTTCAGGAAAAGTGTATCCTGACTTTCCAAGCTCTGTCTAGGCCGGTCTATGGTCTAGGCAGGGGCTGCCTTCCTCCTGCCTGGAGACTTCCATGGCCAGCGGAAGCAAGGCAGGGACAGCTGAAACTAATTGCCCTGTGACCCTTTCCCAAGAAGATCCTAAGGTTGAAGACGTGGAGACTCAGCTTGTTGCCATTCTGCCTTCATTTCTTCGGGTAAGAAGTCATGCTGGATGAATTTGTGATTCACTTCATAAACACTTGAGAGAGTTGTTTCTTGCTTCCTTGAGCCATATTTTGAAATCTGGTCTGCACCACCCTTCAAATATAAAAAAAAAAAAAAAATAAAGGAAAGCCTTAATAAACCAAATGACTGTTTTGCTCAACATAGGCAAAGAACGTCCCTATTGGTGTTCATTATGGAAGAGTCTGCCCCAGTAGGGTGTGCATGACGTAGATATTGGCCCTAACTGCCGGGGGACAGGGGGAATAGTTTACAGAGAGAAAGAGTACATTTCGAATGGTTTGAAAACGTGTTGATAAAGTCTAGAAACATAAGGTTACTTTACTTATTCTGCATCTATGTGGCAAATTTATTAGACCCAACTGCTTTCCTAAGAATACCCCCTACTCACTGAAGAAGCCTTCTTCATTTGGAATATGTATTCATTCTCTTTGGAAATTTATTACATAAAGTTATATGATAGGGGTAGGGAGAAGACCCAGTAAGCAGAGTGTTTGTATTGCAAGTACAAGGACCTGAGTTCCACCCTCAAACCTCACATGAAAAGAAGAAGAGGAGGAGGAGGAGGAGGAGGAGGAGGAAGAGGAGGAGGAGGAGGAAGAGGAGGAGGAGGAGGAAGAAAAAGAAGAAGAAGTCGACAACGATGACGCCAAGTATAGTGGTGCCTGTAATGCTAGCCCAGGGGATGTAAGAGACAGGCAGATCCCTGTGTCCCACTTGCCAGACAGTCTAACCTAATTGGTAAGCAGGAGACCAGTCAGAAGATCCCTGGCTTTAAAAAAAGTAACAACAACAAAAGTAAGAGTGTCATCTGGGGAGTGACACCAGACATGGTTCTCTGGTCTCCATAGCCGAGCACACACACATTTGTATGCATACCCATGTGTGTGCAGATACACACATGCAACTCGACACAAACTCCATGCTATACTCACTGTATATGATTTTAGAAGAGAAATAAAAATGACAGAGAGCATGTATATTCGGCTTACACTGAAACTGAGCAATTTGCTTGGCCCAATCAGCTGAGTTCCGAGACTCACATGGACTTTGGCCAACAAGATCTGGATGCTTTTCAAGTGAAATACCAGATGGCTCAACTAACCAGCTCCATCCTCAGTTAGTCAATCGTTTTGCACAGAGAGACTAAGCCTTAAGCAGAGCCTATATCATATCAGCTGTCATGTTTCATTGACTCCTAAGTAAAAAGTAAATCTCTGAGAACATTCTCGTTTCCATAGATGAATAAGTCTTCCATGCCAAGTCTTCCCAACACTCCACACAGTAGAGCAGATTGTTCTATTGACAGGGCACATTGCATGTAAAATATAGGAAGGTTCAAAGCCAGAGTAGCTGGTCTCACGGCACCCTTGCCTTGGTGATTTATATACTTGTACACATCATTAACCTTTGGGTAAGCCAGTTGTTTGAAGGTACAATGAATGACATTGCCAAGCGAACAATGTCTCAAGGCAGGAGATGGCCCCTGAACTTCCTCTTATGATACTAGCATCACAGACACTGCATCAACCCACAACACAGGAAGAAAATAATTAGAACGTTATGAATTCATCAGGTAGAGGATGAACTTTTAAGGATGCTTACAGGAGGACGGCATTGTGGGAAGGATCTTCTTATGTGGGGATTTGTTTGCTATAAGGACCCATGCTGAAAGACAGTAAAGCACAATAAGCATACTAATCTTTAACAATGACCTTGAGGTATGTGTAATTTAGCAATTAAAACATGTTCCATATGGCTGTTTATGAAAAATTTAGATCTGAAAGATGCACAGTCCATCTTCTAAGATGTTCCACTTGGGGCTTTGCTCTCCTTCATCTTGGCTTTGTTGCTAATTCCTCTTTCTGTGTGATTTCCTTCTATCCAGGGTACCTTTCTCCCCAAATATAGTTTTCAATGATTTTCCCCACTCACCTCCCTGGTAGCCTAGCTGTTTACCAGAATAACCACCATGGTTCTTATTTCTCTTTGGGCGTGTTGGGAATTGAATTCAGTGTTCCACACACCTTAAGCAGTTGCTCTTCTCCTGAAGAGCTCAACCTGTACTCATTGTACAGCTTAGAGTGGAGGAGATGACAGAAGTATTGGTGACAGCCCTGGACAAATAGTAAATTGTGACGTCAGTGGCTGCAATCGCCCCTGGAGCAGATACAGCTTGTTTAGAACTTCCCAGCATCCATTCCTGTGTCTGATTACCATGAGTTCATGCCTATCTGAAGACTTGCCACTCCCTTATACTTCACTTACAATGGATACACAGCTCAGACCTGGCCAACTAGGGCATTGCTCCACTCCAGGGCCAGAGTGACTAATTTGAAGTTGGAAGTGTGACCCAACTAGGACGAAGGATTCTAGAAAATCTCTAGGGATCCCATTGCTAAGCTGGAAGGATGCCTTAGCACCTTGTCATGTTCAAGGACTGTTCCAGAACAGTAGAACCATCAGAGGAATACAGATCTGGATGATCTAGAAGGAACTGAAGTTAGGACCATGGATCCACTCTAGATCCAGATAGCTCAGATCCAAGCTGCCCTGCTACATAAAGATACTCTGGGCTTCAATCATTTGCAACTAGAAGAGTCCACACTGCTACAGCTGTAGCTGTGTGTCTCTTTAGGGATGCTCATGTGCCAGGCATCAGGATAAAGGCCTCTGACAAAGGCCATCTCCTTCGATCTACAAAGTCCTGCCTCTGTCTTCATTGTAGAGACAAGAACAAAGAAAGAGGCTGCATAGCTGGCAGAGGGTACCTGGGCCTTGGAACTGTTACATTCATAAGTTTAAATTTAGCAAGATGACCCTGGGTCATCTCTCAGGGATACGGTCCATCACCCTCTGTATCCCTGAGTTCCACAACTTTGAATTTGGTTAACCTCAGATCAAGAACATTTGGAATAAAACATCTTAGAAAACTACTTGTCATTATCCCAGGGACAGTAAGTGTAACAAGTATCTACATAGTATTTGGATGTTACTAAACACTAAAGTAATCTAGAAATGACGTAAGGGATGGGGAAGAACGTGTAGGTTCTGTGTAAATACAGAATGACTTTCTGTAAAGGACATTAGTATCTGTGGACTTCCTTATCTGCAGGGAGTGACAGAAACAACTTCCGAAGACATCAAGAGTGGCTCTCTTCAAGTGAGCTGGTATTCATTAAACACTGAGAAGCTGAAGGCACCGGTTTAGGGGTCTTGGAGTTTTAGTATTTTATCAAGTTGGTCTTGGCAGTGGTGGTTATAGATAAAAATCTAAAACTCAAAGCTAGACAGAATTTCACTGTCTACGCATGAAGCCGGATAGATACTGAGGCTGTCCACAGGGAACAAGAGTGACCAGTTCCAAAAGTTTCTTTGAAAAGACAGTAAAGATGTCAGATTGTGGGTGGTATATTCTCTCATGGGAAGAATAAAGAAGGTGCTAGCTGAAAAAGGAGTTGAGATGGGCCCGGTGGAGTTAAATGGCCATCGAAAACATGAGGCAGAGATTCACCCGGGAGTCCCCACCAGCCAGCTTTTGTGGCTTGCAATTGATTTGTCATGGTCTGGCCTCGGGTGAGGTGAGGTCATTGTGGTGAAGGTAGAAAATGATCCCAGCATGTTTACTGGGCCAGGCCTGGGCCTGCATGTCCTCCAGTCAATTCCTTACCCTCTCCTGCCCTGCTCTCCCATTGGGGCGTGGGGGTGGTGTTTCCTGCAGGCTGCCTTTCCAAGATTCCTATGTGGCAGAGTGTCTGCTTGGGTGCAGCCAATGGAAGGCACCAGGAGTGACCAGCTGGTGTGAATGACTAAAAGTATTTCTCCTTCGTTTTCCATGTCAGAGTCAGCAACTGCTGAGTCTCCTGCCTGACCGACCCAACCATGGCTCCATTCTACCTCCTGAACCCTTGCCCTAAGACCTTCCCATGGTTCTAATTTTGGGACTCTTGGTGTCTTATACCTCTACCACCCACATAGCCAATTCTGCTTCAATGTGGTATGGCTTGCTGGTTTCTGGAGTCAAAGGTCTAAAATACAAGCTGGTCTCCAGGTCAGCAGCTCTTAATCCAAGTTACCTGTGTGAAAACAGTTCAGAAGCTTTTGCCCGCCTAATGCATAAATTTACATCTTGTTCATCCCCCCCCCCCACCCCCCAATAGCTCAGTGGAACCACAGATCTGTTTTCCCAGCCTCGTTTCCATAGGCTGTTCCTCCAGGCTTAGAGTGACTCATTTGAAGGCTTGGCTAAGCTGTGAAGCAGGAGTCATCTCTGAGCACCTTTCCATCTTCTCAGCGATCATAGTAAATATTGGATTCTGTGTGGGCTGGCTAGAGAAAACATACTTCCCCTTTCACCAGAGGACAGGCATCTCGTCATGGCTTCTTGTCACAACTGCTTTTTCTTGTTTTTAATTTAGGAGAGCAGCCTGATTTACACTGGAATTGGTGGCTGTGGTTACTGGACTCGGCATACGAATCCACCTTCTTACATCAAACATCAGGGGAGGACTATCATCGGAGTGGAGTTGGTTAGCAACATTTTTATGCCACAGTGCCAAAAGACATCTATCACCCTCGGTATCTGTTTCATTGAAGGCACTGCATCACAGGAAATCAACTCCAAAGCCTTCTTTGTGCCCGGCAGCCAGAGACTTCAGCTCTGTCTTCAGCTCATGCATCTGCCTCCCTGTTCCAGCAGAACTTCACACATCCCATCTAAGTCCTTCTCCCTGGTCTGTCTGAACAACCCCCACCACAATGGGTTCCTAGTGGGCAAGTGAATCGGTAGTCACAGCTGACTGGGAGCTGGCAGAGCCAAAGGGGCTGCTTTGGTGGTAGGTTCTGTTGGCTGCAAGTTTTTGCAGTTGGAGGTGGCCAGAGTGGAAGAGCCATGGGAGCGTTCACAGGAAGTAGTTGTTTCCTGACCAGCTCACCCTTTTCCGACTCTCCCAGCAATATCATGTCTACAACGAAAGCATTTTGCCTTGTAGTTCCTGCCAGAGGCCTCCTGAGACAGTGGGTGGGTTTTTCTTTCCTTTTTGTCTGCTTTGCTTTGTTTCTTTGTTATTTTTACCTTCCTTTATTTTATGTCCTCACTTTGGAGTCAGCCGCAGTAACCAGATGAGCCCAAAATCCCAGCCATTTAAGGAACCTTGGCTCTGACCCCCTATTGGAATGAGAATCTTGTTAGACACTGAGGAGCTGAGCTTGATAAACTCTCCTTTTCCTGTGTTTTAAGCAAATCTGAATGGGAAAAGGAGTGTGTGTTGGTTACTTTTCTTGTTATTGTAACAAAATACCCAGCACAAGCCACTTAAGGGAAGAGGGGTCTGTTTCTGCTGACAGGTAAAAGTGCAGCACATCATGGCTGCAGAGGCCTAGCAGCAGAAGTGTGGCCCGGCTGGTCCTGCTGCATCCACAGTCAGGAGGCAGGAAGGGATGAATGTTGATGCTCAGCTCAGTTTTTCCTGCTTAACAGTCTAGTTCCTTGGCCACCGCACATTCAGGGTAGGTCTTTCCTCTTCCGTGAAGTCTCTCTGAAACTCCTTCCACAAAAATATGGCAAAGCTAGAAGGCCCTTGCCTGATACAGCCCCTTGAACCTGTCCCCCCACCCAACATCCAGCTCCAATAAACTTCCATTGTTCCCGACTTACACAACTGCTGCATTTTGTTACAGAGCAGAATATGAACCAGGAGAAGAACTAAAGCAAGGACCCTCCGTCGTCTCTTCCTTACTTCCTAGCCCTGGCTTCTGCTTCATGTCGGGATTGGTCCTAGGCAGAGTCACATGACCACATCTAGCCAAACAGGTTACTTATTGCTCAACTCCAGGAGGCAGCAAGCCCATAAGATCTGAAGTTACCCAGGGTTCAGTAGACCCAGGAAGCCATGGTGGTCTTGGTCTTTGCTAGTTTCACTTGCAACACACAGACTTAAAAAAAAGATCTCTTTCAGCTCTCCTGCACCTCCCCATACAAACATTCAAATGTTTTAAAGAAACATGGGGTGCAGAAAGCTTTATGTTCGGCTAAATGAACTGACAAGAAAGAGACTTACTTGGTGGGCTGGGGGGAAGTCTTCCGTAAAGACAATGTACTATTATTTTAAAGTTGGCATGAATAAATTATTCTCTGGAAGTGAAACATTTACCCATATGAACTAACCTAACTTATTCCATCTGCTGGGATAGCCATGAACATTAGCAAGAGCTAATGTGATCTGGGGTCCCCGACAAATGAGGCTGGCCTCAAATCAACCATAGTTTGGAAAATTATGGGTCATAAGTAGCCTTAGAATGATTATGACTTCTCTGTAGTATACAGTTCAGGAGTTGAGGTTGGATCGCTTGTCATTCTTGGAGCATGCATCATCGGGAAAGGCCAGAAGCTCAGGTGTGTGTGTGGGGGGGGGGGAGTGAAGGTGATGCCGTAGGCTGCAGAATGTGGTCTTCAAGAACCAGATCAGTCAGAGAAGAAGGAGAGTGGAGCAATTCAAAGCAAAAGACACACTCAGGGATGAGGCAGAGGGATTGTTTGTTTGTTTTTTATAAGAAACTGTATTGGTCCCAAAGGGCGAGCTGTGAGTGCCAAGCAGCAAGTTAAGAGAGGCGTAAGAGAAAAAACTGGGATGCTAAAGGGATAGAGAACACATGCTGAGGGCGGAGACTTCATGGAGGGAAAGAAGGGCAGCTGTTTGGTGCAGTGGAATCATGGCAGACCACAGATGGCTCTGGATATCCCACCTCAGACTCCTAGAATGTCAGCTTTCTGTGACAATTGAGCAAGCATGTGCAGAACACGGGGAATAAGCCTATCTCCCCACCCCCGCCGCTGGTCACAACCTTAGAGGATCTGAAAATCATTTTTTATTCTTTCTTCCTAGTCTGGTACTTCTCTCAGTATATAATTTCCCACGTGGGACATGCTGCTTTTCCTTAAAGCATGTCCAAATTGAACTCTTTTTCCCCCCAAGCTGTGTGTGTGACTCAGTGAAGAAAACAAATGGACCACCTAAAAGCTGGCTTCTTTCAAATTAGATGCCAGAGCAGGGTGCTGCCAAGAGGAAGGCTCATCACAGGCCATGCCCATCGACACTAGTGTTTGTTTGTTTTTATTCAGGTGCTAATGGATATGTAGTCACATTAAGAGGACAATGTTGGCATCCAACCATAGTCTCAGCGGTCCAGAGTTACCAACATTATCATGACCTATCCACTACTAAACAGGGTCAGCGAGCGGGACCCTTCCTTCTTATGTGTAGGTTAGCATTTACCTTTCCCTCTTCCACTCAAGTTTCTCTTCGACTTCTAAGTGAATAAATCTTATAATGGGTCTTCTGCAAAATGTTGAAGATGCTAAGATTTCCTCTACCTTGTTAATCTGGAGAAGGAAGAGGGAGACTGAACAAGATGAAGAATTCCCTCTTACCCAGCTGGGGATGTGTCCAGTGGGGAAACTCTGAAACTTAAGGTCACAGTCTCCTCTGAGCTCTGTACAAAATGGAGGATGCCCTTTACTAGCAGGGCTTCCTTTTCTCTGCTTGTCTGGGGAACCTGACCCCCCTACACCCTCTACCTGCAGAAGGTCTAGTAGTCCTTGGCAGACGCACAAGCTCAAGCCCCTCCCCACCCCCCCACTCCCCACCCCCCACCCCACCCCAAGAACCCACACAGCAAGTCCCTGGAATTCCTAGAATGCCTCTCCATGCAAACGAGGTATTCCCAGTACTTTAAACTCTAGCCAATGAAACTTCACCCTAAAGAGAACTCCTTCCCACTCTCCAAGGTCCATATATACCTCTGGTTCACCCTGAATAAAGGTATGTGCATGGCTAAGAGAGCTATTTCATTGATGACAGTCAAAGGCCTTCATCTAAAAGAGCCATAACACTAAGGTTCTCTGGACACCCTGAGAGGGAGGACGTGGAGGACATGGAACCACAGAAGGACACCCAACGTGCATACAAATGTCCCAGTGGAAGAGACCTTTTGGGGCTTGTGTAAAGTCCTGACTTCCATTTTCCATGATGGACAAAAAAAAAGAAAAAAAAAGAAAGAAAAAAGGAAGGAAAGAAGGAGGAAGGGAAAGAGGAAGGAAGGAAGAGAAGAGGGAATGGGAGGAGGGGAGGGGAGGGGAGGGAAGGGGAGGGGAGAAGAGAAGAAAAGAGAAGAGAAGAGAAGAGAAGAGAAGAGAAGAGAAAGCCCTTCGCTTAGATTAGGAGATAAGATGGTCCCACTACACATATGAACATGGTCCCTAAGAGGTTCTGAGTGAAAGAGAGGGAAAATCATTGAGGAGAAGCGTAGGGAAGGTTGTTCAGGCAAGCAGGCAGGAAGTAGGGGGATGGTTCTCACAGTCTACTCCTGTCTTGTGGGAGATGAAAATTCAGTTGTGTTCCTTGAATTGCAGATTGACAGGAGAGCATGTATTTGTGTATTCGTGCCTCTATGAGGACATTCAAACTTGATTTCAAAGGCAGATGAGTCTTGGAAGCCAGTAGATGTGGGGATGAAACTTGGACTCCAATCCAGGGAATGACAAGAAGCTGGACAGAGAGAGGTTCAAATACACACACAGAGAGAGAGAGAGAGAGAGAGAGAGAGAGAGAGAGAGAGAGCAGTTCCAATGGAAGGAGCCGTTTCCCAGCAGCCCTCTGGACTGCTTTCCACTGTGCTACTAGTGGGATGAGGCAACTCCCCTCCCTTCCCTACTTTGCATCTCATATGAAACTCACTCTCTTCACTTACTGGATGTCACCCTGAGAGTCCCCAGAGAGGTGGTATTATCTAACTGTCTGAAGTAGCACAGAACAAGAAATAATAAGACAAGTAAATGGTGAGGTATGAGTCATGGCTCCCTTTGTCCTTACCTTTGTCCCTACATTTTAAAAATTACATATTTTCCCCACATGATAGAAATTTAAAACCAAACAAAAACCCAGAAAAACTCCTCTGAGTGCCCTCTCATGAAGGAACCTATTTATTACGTCAGGTTGTGCCTAAGCAACCGCTGCTGGAATGGCAGTCAACATTTTTTTTGAGAATCTATTGTGTGCTGGGCACTCAAACCCACCTACTTCCATCTCTATTTCAGAGACAATAAAACCAAAAATAGAGAGGTTAGATGATGTATCCATGGTCACCCGGGCACTAATTGTTTTGTTGGAGACTCGACTGAATCCGCTAAATTCAAAGCCCAAGCTTTTATTCATTAAACACAGCACCTCCTTCCTGTCCCATCATGCCCCACCTCACTCTCCCCTGAGAACAGGATTTTCAAGAGCTTATTAAACCACACTTGGAGCTGGCCACCTATGTCACCAGTAGGAACGTCCCGCTAGAAGATTTGGGTATTAACTACACTCTTTCTTGTTTTCTCTACCCACACCCTAAACTTTGCAGAATGAACCTTCCCTTTCTTAGACCAGGCTTCCACCTTCCCAATAAGAAAGGTATGAAAATGTAAATCAGCAATGTGGCTGAGGAAGGCCAGAAACAATTATGTGTACTTTTAACTCCCGCAAGAGGAATGAATTAATTACAGACTCAGTCCAAATTATTACATAAAAGATCAATCTGGAGGCAGAGAGAAATCAGCTAAAGTTTTGACTGAGTTGTAAACAAACACGTGGGCTAAGGTTAACTTGTGAAAGAAGCATTTCAAAATTGTAAGAGGGGAGGGCTCTTCGGAACCTTCTAGAACCCAACAGAAAATTTGAGCGTCATCTTCTCTCCAAAGATAAAAGGAACTTGAGACAGATATTGTATTTAAGTCAGATTTGGGCTAGGCTGTGGGGTCAGAGTCACACAAAAAAAGACAAATCATGCTACTTAGAGATTAGGATTGATATGATTCCAGTAGATGCAGGTAAATCAGTCAGTAAAAATGTCAATATTCACTTACATAAGAAGAAATAATTCTTGAGAGTAAGAATGCCAAGATACCTTCTTCATTTGATAAAAGGTTTCTCTAACAGACATATTACAAGTCACATAGAGCTTTGAAATTTCAGTATGTATGTATGTGTGTGTGTATGTATGTATGTATGTATGTATGTCTGCCTGCCTGAGACAAGGTTGCCACTGTGGAGAACAAGCTCACCTTGATTTCACCCTGTAGCCAAGGCTATCCTTGAGCTCTTAGCATCTGTCTGCTTCAACCTCCTAGATCCTACAGTTACAGAAGTGACCAGCATGCAGCAGTTTGCACCTCAAGCTGCTCTCAAAAGCTCAACAGCTGAAGGCTTCATTACCCCTGATGCTGCCACCAGGTCTAGGTCGTTAGGAGGTGGGGTCTAAAAGCAAGAGGAAGTAGTCATTGGAGGTGTGTTCTTGAAGGGCATATTGAGAGCTTGATCGTTCTCTGTTGTTCCCTTCCCAGCCGCCATAAAGTGAGCAAATTTGTTCTTTCATGGGCTTCCCGCAGTGGTGCTAGACCTCACCTCAGGTTCCAGAACTCAGATCAGCATCGGTAGACTGGAGTTCTGACACTGTAAGCCAAACTAAACATCTCTATCGGGTTTCCTCAGGTAAAAAGCTGACTGGCCATTTAGGAACGAAAAGAGAGTATAGATTTCATAGGTCCCGTTCAGTGTTGGCTTGGCAGGCTTAACCAACATGGGAAGTGAAATGAAGCTGGAAAGGAAGGTATTAGATGTCATAGTTTGCAACCTATTTGATTATTTATTAAAAAACAACAACAACAACAAACAAACAAAGAAAGCTAAGCAAGCCTAGAGCAAACTGATAATGCCAGCACTCAAGAGGAAGATGGGGTGGTGAGGTCCAGGCTGGCCTGTGTAGTGAGACCCGTGTCTCCTCTAGCCCCACATGTGGGGGACTGAAATTCAGTGGTAGTGTACTTGTTTAACATAGTCCTCAAAATAGTTGAGCATGGCAATTGTAAGCAAACTTGGCGTCGAACATTTAATGACGATGCCACCAGCAACAGACACACTACTGCCGCCTTACATGTTAACAACCAAGTCAGAGAAATTACACCCCACCCCCTTTAAACACGGGGGCATAACTAGCTTAGTGGTATCCATAAAAGTTAGTACCTTCAATACATTTTGACAAATTCATCATGCAAGAACTGCCACAGTCAAGATACGGCATAAGAGTCTCCCTTCTCTGCTTTTTCATCCACTCAGATATGAGCAAGTAGCCGCAAGCTGGTAAAGCCACGGCCACTGCCTCATCTTCCCTACCGGAAGGGAATGTATCCTTTCAAGCTGTCAGTCAAATTAAACCACTCCTCCCTTAAAGCAAAGAACAACAAAAGAGAAAGGATGAATGCTTTTAAAGAAAAAGGATCTCAGGCTAGAGAGATGGCTCAGTGATTTAAAGCACTTGTTCTCGCAGAGGACGTGGATTCAGTTCCCAGCATCACATAACAGCTCAGAACAATCCGTAACTCCAGTTCCATAGGTCCAACACCTTCTGATCTTTGCAGGTACCAGGCATTCGCACGGTGCACATACATACATGCAGGCAAAACACTCATACTCTATAAAATGAAGTAAATAAACCTAAATTTAAAATAAAAAATTCTTTGATACTTCTTTTTAGTCAATTTGTCTCTTTGTCTCTGTCACTATCTGTTTCTGTGTTTCTCTCTCTCTGTGTCCCTCTCTTTCTGTCTCTTTGTGTCTATGTCTGTCTTTCTCTGTTTCTGTCTCTGTCTTTCTGTCTCATGTGTATGTGTCTCTCTGTCTGTCTGTCTCTGTTTCTCTGTTTCTGATTCTGTGTGTATATGTCCTGTCTCTCTGTCTATCTTTCCCTGTCTGTCTCTGTATCTCTCTCTGTCTCTCTCTCTCTCTGTGTATTTGTCTGTCTGTCTGTTTTTCTGTGTGTATGTGTGTCTCTGTTTGTCTCTCTGTGTCTGTCTCTGTTTCTCTGTCTCTCTTTGTTTCTGTATCTGTCTGTCTCTGTTTCTATGTCTCTCCCCTGCCCCTCACCTCAGTCCTATAATTCTGCCCTTTTACCTATTGACCTTAATGTTTCTAATGTTAACAGCACATCCCAGTGTATAGTCTTTGGCACCAGACTTTTTTCTCTAGCATGGCTTATTTAATATTCACTTACATGGAAGCATGGGACAATCATTCCTCTACAACTGATTGGTTCATTCCTATTCTGCTCTATAGATGCCCCAGAGTTTAGCTATTCACCAATTGAAGGAATTTATCTAATCCAAATTTTAATGCATGTGAGTAATGCCACACAAATATGCAGATAGGTTCTGAGGAGATACGCATTTTCATTTCTCTTGGGTAAATGTCTATAGGAAGTTGCTGGTTCACATTGAGCACTTATATTTTTTAAATTGGTCAGTTTAGGTTAGCTGTACCATTTCTACCAGCAACATATGAGAGTTGGAGGGTGTGTTCTTAATACTATACTGTAAATCTCCGTGTGTTGTAGATCTAAGTCCTTTCTCACAAGCATGCTTTGCACCTGTGTTTCAGTCAGTTCTCCAGTCTGGTGACAGTGTCATTTACAGCATGGAGTTTATTGCCTATGACAATTTCCAAGCTATCTGTCTGTTTGTTGTTTCTCTCTCATGGATTGAGCTTTTGATGTGTTTTAAAGAATCCCATCCAGCATGTTATGAATGCCTTCTGAGACCTTCTGTTGGCTAGCTCTTCATCAACTTTACACAAGCTAGAATCTTCAAAAAAAGAGCGAGACCTCAACTGAGAAAATTCCTCCATTAGATTGGCCTATAGACAAGTCTGTAGGGATTTTTCTTGATTAATGGTTGATGTGGGAGGAACAAGTCCACTATGGGTGACACAAATCCTAGGCAGATGGTCTCGAGTTGTCTAAGGCAGAAAACTGAGAAAACCATGGTGGACAAGCCAGTAAGCAGCATTTTTCCATATCTTCTTCAGTTCCTGCCTGCAGGTTTCTGCCCTAACATTAATGATGGATTGTGACTGAGAAATGGAAGCCAAATAACCACCATTCTCCTCAACTTGGTTTTTGTCAGTATTTTATCACAGCAATAGAAAGCAACAAAGAGAGAGCTTATTCCTGGTACTGATTACACTCAACCTAAAACCCAACTTCATGTGTTTTATTATTTTGTTTCCGCACCTCATGACCCACAGTGTAAACTTCATACATTAAAGAATAAGGACAGTTACGGTGTGGTCTTGGCAGTGTCATGCCTTTGAGAAGTTATTGTCTTTTTCTAAACTTCTCCTATTTGTTGTTTTGGCCTCAACAACAACTGGATTTCTTGAGAGCAAATGTTCAACTTGTAAATCACTGGTGTGCCCAACAATGTTGGACTAATGCAGTTACTTGATTGTTTTCAATAACACAGGGGATCTCATTCACCGACTGAAGGGAACATGTCTGACTCTTTTCATTCTGCTATCCCAAAGATGAAATGACACCTCCTCCTGAAGAGATTCCTGTCACATCTCCAATGGAGACTACCACCCAAGGAGCTGGGGGATCCCAGAGTCCAGTGTTCTCAAATCAACTGACTCTTCACACCAACAATCACATAGACACACAGAAGAAAATTTACAAAGAATTTAAGGAATTTGAGACACTGAAAAGAAACAACACAAACTGGGTGGAATCTGTTCAACAGGTTGTGCTTCATAAAAACAAAACAGGAAGAAGTGAGAGACTCTGTGTTATTTTTATAGGGACAAACAGCCAGATTCAGAGGTCAATAACTTGCCCTAGGAGCAACCCATGAGTCACTGTCATCCCTAGCCCAATGACAAGTCATCAGAGCTGTGGACACTCGCCCGCACTGGGTCTGACACATCCTTCCATGATGCCAGTTGTTAAGGAAATGACCTCCATCAGGAGCCTCCCGTGGCTCTGCTGGGCTGTCGTTATCGAAGAGGGAGAATAAATATCGTTTTCATTTTCACTTGGAGAGAGGAGACAGAAGGCAAACACCATGTGTATGGAGGACGCTGGAGTCTAGAAGAACGCACAACATCCTCTTCAGAACAGCAAGCAAAACCCAGGAAGTAGATAACATGAAGAGACTAGCTCCTCACCCTGGCAAAGAAAGCACAAAACAGGAGAGAAGCAAAACTGGAAGAAAGATTGTAAAAATGATTCTTCCATCTAAAACTGTCTTAAAATATGTGAAATTATGGCTTCAAAAAGTCAAGGGAGTAAGGAGTCAGTTTTCTTCAGGGATGTGGCCCCTAGAGGCTATCCATGCTCCAGGAAGTGCCCAACACCATATGCGTTTGACAACAGTAAGTGGACTCTGTAGGCTAAATAAAAACTGTATGAGAATGCATGGAATTGGAAGGGAATCATAATCGTGGTGATAGGTGGATAATCTTGGAAATAATCTGAGGAAAGGGGATAGGTGTGGATTTTCTCAAAATACATCATATACATGTGTAAAAGGTCCACCAGTAAGAAAGGGGATAACAACATTCCTTAGTGTATCATGAGCTACTAATACTGAGAAAGGGTTTCTAAAGAAAGGGGATAACAACATTCCTTAGTGTATCATGAGCTACTAATACTGAGAAAGGGTTTCTAAACAGTGTAAAGACGTTTAAATAGACGTGTACCTTTTAAGATGAGATTTGAGGTCTTTCCTAGTTGACATTCTGTCGTTACTGAACCTGGCTTGCCATGTGAGAGGAAAATTACCAAACAGAACAGCGATGTGAAGGAACGAACCCAGGAAGGAAAGCAGAGCTGCGCACTCAACTTTGAGAGGGTTAATATCATGATGAATCATGTACTGAACTCGTTTTGCAGTTTAAAAATGTGCAGTTTCCAATGGTTCCATCTAATTCTGAGCCAGAGTTCAATGTCAAGGATCATCTTCCTAGAAGTGATGTGCTTCTAGTTACTGTGCACTTCACCCACCGGCCTGAGATTCCTGTCTTGTCCTGTTGTCACAGTTGTGTCTCCCCCTCCTCCGCCACAAAGGGCTTGGGGAGTCGACCCCTTCCCCCATCAAGTTCAGGAACTAGGCTTGCTCAGCTCCAGTTTGTTTTGTCCGTTTGTATTTGCTTCTCATGGTGCTGGAAATCAAAGGCAGGGTCTTGCACATGCTGGGCAAATGTTCTGAAACAGATTACATCCCCAGGCCTGCTAACTGTGATGCTGTTTATCCCTTACAAATGTTTGTTGAAAATTTAGTTCTTATTAGGAGATATTGTAGGGTCGGACCATAAGGAACTGTTGGGAGCATCAGTATCGGAAGAGGTGGCAAAACTGTTAGGACATACGACTTATTCAGAGGACGCGTATCAGGCAGCTGTAGACAATCTGTAACTACAGCTCCAGAGTATCTGATGCCCTCTACTGGCCTCTACCATCACCCACACACACTTGACACATACTTAGACACACACTTACACACAAATAAAAGATAAATCTTTTTTTTTCTTTTTTTGGGGGGAAGTGATTAGGGTTGTGTCTTCTTTAACGGCCACCTACAGAGTAGCAATGGATTCATGAGTGATTTCAAGCTGAATCAGGTTTAAAAGAACTGGTTTGACTGGACTTCTCAAACAATCCCTGGAAATCTGCATGCCTCCTGGAAACATTCACAGAAAGGTCATTAGCAGATGTAGCCTCTTACCTGCGGACCAGAATGATAGGTCAAATTAAACTTCTCTTCATAAATTATAGTATTGTGTTAGTAGCAATGGAAAATGCACTAGAAAGGACCCCATCTCTCCTCGTCAGTCATGGTCATCATAGTTCATGGAGTTAATTACAATAGTTAGTACAAGGGATTACTGAGCCTCTGCAAAGACCCAGCTGAAGGCTGAGGACCTAGTTCAGTTGGTCACATGCCTGCCATGTACACATGAGGGCCTAAGTTGGAATCCCCGGAGCTTATGCGAAGGTCAGGAGTAGGGCTAGTGTGTGCTAGTAATCAAGGTGCTTGAAGACCCAGTGCTGGGTCCTCAGGGCTTGGCAGCCTGACCAGGAAGGGAGCACTAAGCTCAGGAGACCCTGAAAGTCAGGTGGGACCTGTTTGAGGGAGACCTGGTATGGATCTCTGGCCTCTAAGGCAGGCATGTGTATATGCACACCCAAATGTACATGCAGACACACGCATACACACACACACACACACACACACACACACACACACACACACACGCTGCATGCACACACATTGATACAGGGTCTCTCAGTGGAACCCAGCTCACTAATAGCCTGCTTGCTGTGGGGATTGCTTGTCTTTGCCTTGTCTGAGACTACAGGCCTCCATGTCCATTGGGCATTTGTGTGAGTTCTGAGTATTGAGACTCTACTTTAAAGGCTGGTTTCCAGATGCTTTAACCCCAGTATCCCCACATCCCTGTATCCCCATATGAGCCATATCCCCAAACCCCTGGGCAAGAGGACTTGTGCCCTACAGTTTTCAAGAGTAATTACCAATTATACTGCTGGTTGGTAAGAGTGATTACAGATGGGTACTGTGCGTAGAAGAAGTTCATATGCCTTCAGGTTTGTCATGATCGGGCTAAAGTTATCATCTGTTATTTTTTTCCTTGAATAAGAACACTGGCATGAAGTCTGTCCTCCTGGTACCTTTTGAGACCCTATAGTAGTGTTAACCATATCCAATGCAATATTCTGCTTAGAGCGGTATGGCGGGATTAGTCACCTAAAAGAGCCTGTACGGTGTAGGTCTCTGTGTAAGAAACCTGCCCTTGGGTCTTTCATTTATACTAAAGTTTAAATGTTCTTAAAATAAGTTAGGGTTTAGAGCAGTCGGGGTAGGACTACAAGGATCCCTACAGTCCGCCAACTGCTTTTGAATCCCTCTCTCACTTTAGGAAATTCCTATCTCCTATTCCTTTCAAACCAGGCTAGTCAGCAAATAAGTAATGCCTGTCTGAGCCACTGGGTGGCACTGACTGGCCTGAGATCTGGGCAAGAGGGAGCGAGAAAGAAAGCAAAGGAGCATGGGAGAGAGTTATGGAGGCTGGGGAACCAGGGACCTAAGAGGAAGAGGGATCCAGACAGAGAAAAAACAGAGACTAAGCCACTGGCAACGGCTCCCTGTGAACGCTCTGTGCTGACATCTCATTCAAGGTCAGCCCAGGGCTGAACAATCCATCCTCACCCATGTTCATGTTCTCAACACCCACTGTGATTCCTGGTAGCCACATAATGCTCTGGGTCTGCTGATCATTGAGATGACCTCTCTCAGAGACACAGTCTTCAGGTTTGGAGGTGTGTGTGTGTGTGTGTGTGTGTGTGTGTGTGTGTGCGCGCGCGCGCTCTGACCTATCATCTCAGAACTATCTGGTGGAGAGTTGAGACCTTCCCTAGTGGGCTTCTCAACCAGTGGTAAACCTTTGCATTGCCAAGAAGGGAGGCAGAATATCAAGACCACAACTGTCTGGGGCTCAGTGGTTTATACTAGGCTGGGTAGTAAATATGTTAGCCTCAGCAAGCCACACTATCTCTTCACAGCTCCCCACCTCTGCCTCTGTCCTGTGTAAAAGCAGCTCTCTGCATCACAGAAATGAATGGGCATGGTTGTGAACCACAAAAACTTCACTTTCAAAAAACAGACAGCAGGTCAGGTCTCCCCATGGTTTGCTCAGTTAGGTTCTTCCAAGGTGATCTTTCTAATTTCCCCCCAAGCAGTCCTAACAACCTCCAGTACTAGACTTGGTTCAGGACTACTTGGGTTTCTCTGAATCTGGATTGACTCTGACCCCATAAACTTGTTAGGGAATCTCTGGGGGTGGCAGGGGGCTGTAAATGGCCTCCAGGGTAAGCACTGCCATCTGACCTTATTCAAGTGCTGTCTCAGGAGTGCTTCAAAGAGACTTGACTTCTGAAGGTCTCAGGACATGTGGCTGCTGAAGAGTCTACACAGCAAATGGAGAAGATATCTAATGCTAGGGGTCTGGGGGCGGGGGGCAGGGGCATAGAGCATGGAGTCTCAGGGATGCTCCAGCATCAATGAGCCAGCTTCAAATCAGATGAGGACGATCCATCCCTCCTCAGACCACAGGTGACTGCAGTTCATTTCCGGAACCTTCTGGCCACAGCCTGTATGCATCCTCCGCCACTCAGAGCCCTCCCTCCAGGATCTCTGCTCTCACTCCCAACCACCTCCTTCTTGTAATACTAACATGGAAATTGCAAACAGTGATTAAGTGGCTTCCCGCTGAGGGTGTTAATGTTTTTGTAAGTCCAGGGAGCATTTTAAGAAAAACATTCGAGCCAGGTGTGATGCTGGTGTGAGACATGGGGACAGAATGGTCCTTGCATGGGAATGGGCAGGAAGAATTAGAAGTATCATGCCCACAGCCTCGGGTACAGCCTCAGTGGCTCTGCGGAGTTCTGAGGATTAGGATGTGGACAGCACTTCTTTTTGAATTATGTCACACAGGGGCAACCCAGGCAGTGGGCTCTTTGTGTGCCTCTGTGTGCATGTGTGCGTGCATGCGTGCGTGCGTGCATGTGTGTATGTGTGTGTGCTTTTAAAAGAAAAGGCCAGATTCTCTAAGGAATAAACTGAAGTGTGAGCTTGTGTTTTTGAATGTTTTTCCACCCCCACCCCTACCCCCAACCCCCACCCCCGGCAAATGAAAGGAGTCAGGTTTCTATACAGCACATGGAACTAAACACCCTGGACCTGATGCAAATTTATCTTTCTCCCCAAGACAGGGTTTTGTACATAAGGTTGATCATGAGTAAGTGTGCTAGAGACCTCTGAGGTACTTCAGAGGTTTCAACATTTCCTAAACAGACTGCAGTAGTGACCTGTTCCCTAAAGGCCCAGAGGCGCTGCCTATAAGACTGACATATGGTGATGACTTCTCAGAAGCCCAGGTGAGAAAGGCAAGATGTTCCTGGACATAGCTATGCTCGCACTCATACATGGGCAGAACAGAAACCTGGGGCTTGTGTTAAGATATCAGGCTCAATGGATGGCTGTTTTGGCCTGCCAGCTCTGAGATCATAGCTCCCAAGCATCCAAGCAGCCACTGAAGGGACCAAAAGAACCAGTTGCCCTATACAGGGTCACTTCTTGGTGTTAATGTCCCTCTTTCCCTTTCACTCTCTGTCCCCTTAGATCCCATCACACATGACCTGTGACAGCTCACTTTGTCAGAAATTGAGGCAAAGGCATTGCCTGTCCACTTAGGAAAACCCGAGACAAGCTATCTTGGTTTGTACAAAAGCAAAGCTATGGTCTAATAAACACACACACCTTACTTTTTTCTTTGCTTTTTGCAGTGCTGGGGGTCAAACTTAGGGCCATGAATGTGCAAGGCATATGCTTTACCATTGAGCTGACAGCTCACTCATAAGTAGTGGTCTTCAGTGGCTGAAGGATTGCCCAGTGGTTAAAGCAACACTGCATAAACCTGTGGTCATGGGTTCAGATCCTCAGCACCCACATTAAAGCCAGGCGTGGTAATATGTACCCAAAACCCTAACACTGAGCTCACAGGCCAGCAAGTCTAGCTGAAATGGTGAACTCCAAATTCTGTGAGAGAACCTGTCTCAAAAACTGAGGTAGAAAGTAATCAAGAAAGACATCCAATGTTGAACCCTGGCCTCTGGAGACATGTATACATGGATGAATGTATCTGCACACAAACATACATACATCTCCTACCCTGCAATACACACACACACACACACTCATGGTATATGAACCACAGAATCTTATTGACAGAGGTTACCCATAATTCCCTCACCTACTTCTTCCTCTTGCTTGGGAAGTGGTGTTCTTTCTTAACCCTTCTCCTATCTCCCTACCTGACGAACACTGTTTTAATTCTGCTCAGTCTCCTAGCTAAAGTTAACTCACAAACAGTTCACTATTAAGGAAAATGGCTCAAGCCTGGACTGTGCTGGTCAGTCTGAAGCAACATCTGGGCCAAAGATAGGTCATATAGGGTGCATACTGATCCATCAGTGGCCAGGTGAGAAGGGCTAATATTGGTGATATCAAAAGCCCACCAGTTCATGCAGAACCTGGACTTGAAGGACGCTGGAGGCTACAGGGGGCATGGAGCACTGTGCAGACAGAATCTGACTCACACTGACACTCAGAGCATGAGGTGTTCTCTAGGGCAACATCACAGCTATGAATTCCTATGTAGCTATGAATTCCTAACAACTGTTCCCAGAAGCCCATCCTCCCTTATGGGATGAGCTAAAAAGTGCCTCTGCTCTCTTGTAATTAAGAGCACCTAGAGTACCCATCTGTCTTCTTCTCTCAAGACCCTATTTAGCGCTCTGTCAGTAATAAACTGTGACAGGCTAAGATAGATCACTCCAGAAGCAAAGACTTGGCAGATAGTTCCTCACCTCAGAGAGGGGATACCAAGAACTGGAGCTGGCCAGCAAGTGAAGGACCTGGAGACCATAAGTATAGATTTGGTTACCCTCAGAAGACACTCTTCATGGAAACAGCTCCTTGGCCTATGTGCAGGTTCAGCCTTGTGATGGAGATCCAGTCACATCTGGGAAGTCTTCCTTTTGGAATGTGCATTCCACAGAGGCTGAGCTTGTGGCTTCTCAGCCGTCTCCTCAGTGACCAATGCCCCTGATACATGGAGTCTACATTCTGAATTGCTTGGGATTGTCTCCATATCAAATGTGCCAACTCACTGGTGTATTCCAGAAGCTCTGGTTATTTCATAAATAGCTTTAACATAATTCACCCTAGTGGCTGTTACAGTAGAATGCACTTAGGTTCAAAATATTCATAGGAGATTTTTGCTGGTTGAAGAAATGTTAACTCTTCATTAAGATGAAGACACACTATGTCTAAAGATGTTTAAATGTAGTTTTCAATTTAAAAAATTATTGGAAATACATTGATAGCATCAAAATCACTCCAGAATTTTGTCTTACTATGTAGACATTTTGCAAAGGAAAGAAGACATAGGTGTCCTAAAGAGATATTCAACAGGAACACGCTCTACGAAGTGATTTTCAGTTCAAAATGATGTTACTGGTAAGCCCTAATACACAAATCATAAGATGTATACATATGCAGCAGACTCTTCTATCCTCAGAATTAGAAAGCATCTTTGTCGGTTGGTTGTATTGTATATTCTAATCCAAAGCATTTTCTTTCATCAACATATGTTGATGCTATATTTTTAGATTGATGGCATCTTAGATTCAACAATATAGAGTAATAGTGAAGCACCATTCCATGGTAGAGGCTTGATAATACATTTTTCCCACATGTATGTATATTTGTGTTTGTGGAAGAACACATGTGGGCCAGTGTACTCATGGGACTGTGTGTGGGAGCCCTAAAGTTGCAATTGGGTATCTTCTTCCATCACTCTCACTTTCTTTACTGAGGCAAAGGCTCACATTGAATCTCAGCTAGTCAGCTTGCCTCAGCCATCCCTTGTCTCTGCTCTCCAAGTGCTGGGATTGCAGGCAGCCACCATGTCCACCTGGTTTCTATGTCCATTCTAGGGATGCAATCTCTGGGTCTCATGTAAGCACAGCCAGTATTTCATACATCGAGCCCTCTCCCCAGGCCATATAATATTTCATTCAGTGGATAAACACAAGCACATGGTTAACCCCTTAGATTCTTCTGTTAAATTGATACATTTATTATTTATTTATTTTTCATTTTTTTATTCTTTCTTTTTTTGAGGCAGGGTCTCTCTAAAAAGTCATGGGTTGTCTGGAACTTACTCGATATGTGGACCAGGCTGGCCTTGAACTCATGGAGATCCACCTGCCTCTGCTGAGTGCTGGGATTAAAGGTGTATTCAACCACACCCAGCTGAAGAAATTTATTTTTAATATGTTATTAAAGTTTGCAGGAAATTACACATTCACTCAGTAAGACACAGTTATTGTTAGCAATTTCTCTAGGCTCCGCCCAACAGTTACCTAGCAACAGCCTGTGTCTCTGCCCCAGATAGGAGCAGGAGCCAGGAATGTAAGGACTGCTCAGCTCCCTTTACTTTCCATCTTCTCTCCCCCCCCTCTTCTCCTCCCCCTCCCTTGTTTCCCCCTCCCCTCCTCTCTCTTTCCTACACATTCCTGGCTGGCCTCTTCCTCTCTTCCTCTCTCCTCTCTCTTTCTGTTCTTCTCTGCCCCTCTTTCTCTGGCTCTATCCTTTACCAGATAAAGGATCTGCTCTGCTCCCTTGCTCCTTTCTCCCACTAAACTTCTTTTTGTACTAGGCTTGATTGTTCAGGAAGACATTTTGGCGGGGCCCGCTGAGGTGCTCCCTCCTGGGTTTCATACAGCACAACAGTTATGGCTTCACGTATTTAGGCAGTGCCTATATTTCACACTCAAACAAAGCCATCTTTTGACTAAATATTAATAATGATAAAAACAAGTTTTAGAAGGAGACACAGCTTGGTGGCCTGTGCTGCACTTGAGTTTGGATCTTAATGGCTGTAAGATGGAACCTCGTTCTTTTGATCTGCATTTCCCTGGCGCTCAGGGCATGACACCACAGGAGAGTATTAGCCTGATGCAGTTGAGGCACTCCGAGGGCCTTTGTGATGAAATACAACTCATTTTATTTTCTGTCCCTTGTGCTTTTAAAGCCCTTCCCTGAGGCAAAATCACCAGAAGCACTTGTAGGTTTTCCTCTACAGCTTTCTATAGCTTTATCGCTGAGCAATTTTTAGTTTACTTTTATATACTCTATGAGGTATAGGTTCAGGGTTTTCCCCACATGGATTTATACTTATCCTGTATATTTCCTGACAAGACTTTTTTTTTTGCCTATTAATGATGGCTGTCTGGATGGATATCTTCACCAAAAAGTAGTTGACCGCGACAGTAAGAGTGTCTTGATGACTTCCGATTTACCATCCATGTATGTGTCTGTTCTCCAGTCTTAGGAACTGTGGTTTACGTTTAGTTTTGAGTGTGTGTTGTACACATGTGTACATACCGTATGCATGTGTGTGAGGCCAAAGGTCAATATTGAGCATCTTTCTAATTTTATACCATATTCTTTTGAGACAGGGTCTCTCCCTGAAACCCAAGTTCACAATCAGTTAGCTAACTAGCCATCCATCCCTGAGAATCTTCCCATCTCTCCTCTCAATGTTGGGTTCTAGGGACATGCAAAGGGTCCACATGTTCACACAGACCCTGGGTCCTCGTGCTCACGCAGCAAGTAGTCTGCCCACTGAGTGATCTCCACAGTCCTTATACTTGGCTTTGAGATTGACAGGAAAATCCTTCGAGCTTGCTGTCTTCAGGATGGTGTGAAGGCCGCTGCCCATGAGCAACACTAACATCCACAACACAGTTCTCAAAACTGGAGAGGGAAAGGCAGGTGGGACGGCATTCAGGCAAGGAGCAGGAGAGTCTTGCATGGGAGGAGTCAAATGTGAGTATATGAGAATGTTCCCTGACATTGGAACTGTGAATTAAGAAGCTAATTTTTTTGCTGTAGAATATAAACATTCTCTAAGAAAATTATTTGGAAAATCAGAAACCTAAGCTTTTCAAATAAATTATAGAGATGACTTTCATCACAGAGACCTTGAGAATTCAAAACATGCTGTTATTCATTAATCTTTTTATCCTGGGAGAGGGGTACCCTGAATTGGATGGTATGGAGGTAGTTGCATTTTGTTTTCTTTAGCTACTTTGTTACAAAACTACATCAAAAGACCCTGCATCCTTAGTATAGTGTGAGCATCACAGACAAATTGTGGTAAGGCAAAGATATCCACAGGTCAGAATATTGATATTCCTAAATTAGGGGTTGCTGAGCCAGAAGGTATATAGGCTTAATCATCCAGTGGTGACTGGGAAAGAGTAGAAGAAGCTACTAGTCACCTTTGAAATGGGGAGGGGGAGGCACTTGGTTTTTCTAATGTTTCCTTGAAAATATGCCCTAGAAGGGTTGGGGGAGATGGCACCGAGCAAACTGTGGGGCCAGGCTACCTGGTAGGGACAAAGAAAGTGGGCTTTGGAATGAAACTGTTGTGGATTTTTAAAGCAGGCTTCTTGCTGGCTTGGAGAGCTTCAGAAAGACATTAGACATTCAGTGTCACTTTCTCCAGAAATTGGCAAATAGATCTTTCAGGATACACTTAAGAATATCCTGAAAAAGATGTCTGCCATTGATTGGACCCATGGTCAGGCTCAGGAGCTTTTTTCTCCAATATGCACATGTGGACAGAGGTTGAGAAAGATCACACAAATGCCATGGTAACTAAATTATTATGATGCACTTGATATTTCTTATATGGGTTCTTATTATTTTTGTGATGACAAATAGCCACACAGCAGAGGTTATTTTATCTGTCAGAAAATTTCCTATTACTAACCACTAAAATAACCACTAAAAAACAAAAAAGGTAAACCCGTTTCATCAGCTCAACTGTCCTAATTCCTGATAGAGAAACTACGTATCTCCCATGATGCAAGAATCTGTACATACCATGTATCAAGCTTCAGGTTCTCCTGGGGACAATGGGACAAAGGTGTGCAAAACATGGTGTATCCTTGTTGCCTAGCTCTGCGTGAGAAAGCAAGCATAGTGCAGAAGGCTAAATGCTCTCAATTTAAAATGATAATTTGCTTCGCACAAAGACATCCGTGTTTTGTTGGCTGTCGCTTTTCTGGATCTACAAGAGCACCTGGCATGCACCAAGGTCTCTGTAAGTGCTTGCTGAATGAATGCACACGTGGCTGACTCACAGCATCTGCTCCAGAGCTTTTTAAACATTGTTGCCAGCTGTGACCCCTTTCTTCAGAGGACGCTTAACAATGCACTAGTACAAGAGGTGCCTCTCCACTCCAGGTCAAGCCCCATCTCAGCGATGATGATCCATAAGGTCCAGAGAGGAACAGGATTTGACCAGTGATACACAACATCAGAGCTGACCTGGGGAGTCTTGGTACCAAGGGTGTAAATGGCACATTCCCCAGAATGATTGAGTTCCCAGAGGGGCATATGGACACCCTCAGGTCACCTTGGTGCTTACTTGGTCTTAGAAAGGGCAGCTGTATGATCTAATAAAGAGCTTCAAGAGCTATCACTAGGTGACTCTCTAACTGTGTGACTAGGTGTTTTGGAGGTACTGCTGTAACTTCCAGGCTATCTGTGCAGGAAATGAGTTCCCAACTCAATTATACAAAATACAATCAAAACCAAACAGCAACAAACCAGTGGATACGGTTTCTCTATGATCTGTTTGTCTCCGATGAGTGGATGAGATTTGGGGAAATGACTCTGAAGCTTAGCAACCCCAGAATCCTTCCATCTGAGAGGGTTCCATATGAGAGTGTTGAATTTGAGAGAGGGATCCAACTTGTGCGCTTTAAACACTCTCATACTTGCTTGGGTTTTAGCCTGCTGTTGTTCTTCTGTCCCAGCCTTTCCCTTCCTCTCCCACCTGCTCAGGGACAGGCCACCCCTAGCCATACCTGGAAGATATTTCAGGTGGACTGACAAGCTTTCCCTTTGAGGTGGGTGCTGATAAAACCCTCTTCAGTCCTTACGAGCATCAGTGACATCATATCTTCTCTTCCCCCTTATTCTGAGGGAGACAGCCTCTCACAGATGGGAATTGTGTAGAAGCCAAATAAATGTGTGAGTCCCGGCTACCAAAAGCAGGTCACTACATAAAATCCCTTTTAGTGAACACACAACTGCTGGAACACCCTAAGGACCTGTTCACTGGCTGGTGCTCTGACCGAATTCCCCAAGTCTGCCTAAAGGGGGAGCTGTTCCCTTGGCGTGCTGGCGTGAGAGGGGCTGCTGCTAGAACTGGGTTTGTGGGACTGCTCTTGGGAGACCATGAATAAGATTGAAACAAACCTAAGTGGCACTTTCCTGCGTTTTACATATAGGAGATGGATGAGCACCAGGAAAGTCAGATTCCTGCTCTACCGCCTAAGGTACCAACTAGGTGTGCTTTAGGCAAAGTGTTAGCACTCAGTGTCTAGACCCATAAAGTGTTAGAGCTCAGTGTCTAGACCCATAAAGTGGGAGCCTGGGAGGAGTCCTCCTGCTTCACTGCACCCAAACTAGGGTTGCTTGTGTTTGTAAGTCTATCAGGGAGTCCTGGAGAATGTGAAGATCAGTTTGGAGCTGCTGGCTTCCTGGCAGCAGGTTCCCGATCTCTTCAAGTCTAGAGTTTTGTTTATAATCTGGGGAAAGAAGAGTGCCACGTTTGTAGCATTTCTTTCTTTCTTCCTTTCTTTTTTCTTTCTTTCTTTCTTTCTTTCTTGTCAAAAAGGAATGAGGGAAAATACATGCAGTGAGTTACACTGTAAAGTCTTATTAATTGATAGTGTCCACATGTGTTTCAGAGAGCATGCGTAGACACACATGGAGGGGGGGGCATAGAAAGTTCTTGAAGCAAGGGTGTTCTCAATCATGTCACCTTATACAACAGCGAGATGCATTGTCTACTTCAGTTAATTCTCCACACAGAAGCAAAGCAACATCCTAGAAGAGAAAAGCTGTGTTTGCAATCCACACAATGCCCAGTGCCCCTCTCTCTATTTCATCAAGAAAGGAAGGAGCACAGGCCATGTGGGCATGAGACAGGAGAGCTGATAGTTCAGTTTACAAATCTGGATGGAGTCATTACACACACACATACACACACACACACACGTGTGTGTGTGTGTAATGTGTATATACATATATATGTGTGTGTTTATACATAATGTGTATATATAATGTATCCATGCACGTGTGTGTGTGTGTGTGTGTGTGTGTGTGTGTGTGTACTACAATGCTTCTCAACCTTCCTAATACTGCAACCCCTTAATACAGTTCTCCATGCTGTGGTGACCCACAACCATAAGATTATTTTCATTGCTGCTTCATAACTGTAAATTTGAAACTGCTATTAAATCACAATGTAACTATCTGTGTTTTCCCCGTGGTCTTAGAGGACCCTTGCGAAAGGGTCAGTTGACCCCCAAGGGGTCATGACCCACAGCTTGAGAACCATTGCTTTACCAGGATCAGTCCTTCCTCCAACCTCTGACTGACTGACCATCAGCTCTCTATGCATCACACAGCCATAGAGCATGAATCTAGTGCCACACAGTCTCAGTCTGTAGAGCCAGGGGATTCAAAGTACAGTGGAAGACAGAGACAATTGAACCCACAGTCACAGTGTAGAGAGATATGGTGAGCACACTATGCTCTTTGGATACACAGAAGGGGCCTCTAGCCTGGGACATAAGGAGTGAGTGCCCCACACGTTTTTCTAGAGTGAGATCTTAACAGAAAATGTAAATTTTCCATTTGAAGTAGAGAGGGAAGATATAGGAGATACAAGTTTTCCTGTACCTCCACATGAAATGAAGGTGTGACTGAGGTGGATCTAGGATTATTCTCTGAAGGGTGGGGATTGTGGAGGGGTAGACAAAAGAGCTCCCTGCATAGCATCTTGTTCGTGGACCTTTCGTTTGCAAGTGAACATGAGAGTTTGTAGTGTATGGGAACAATGGTGGTGTAGGAGTGGCTTTTGAATCTAGAGATGAAACTAGCTTGGGATATGGCCATGGGTATTTAGAAGAACTGGAGCCAAACAGCAAACAGGTTGGAGGCATGGGTATCCAGCAACAGACAGCAAGCAGGAAGGGCAGGGACCTGTTGCGCACGGGACTGACACAAAGTCATAAAGATGCATTGGAAGAGGAGAGCTGAGGATGGAGCTTAGTGGTCCAGGTGTTTGCCTGGTGTCTTAGTTGGGGTCCATGAGGCTCTGGCTTAATTCCCACAGGCAATTACTTCCACAGAGATTATGACAGTACATACAAGGGAGAATTGACAGACCTTGGTTACTTGATGAATAACAGGAAAAAGCTAAACAAACAAGCAAACAAATCTCTAGACATTAATGGGACCATGGGACAATCCCATAGCTCCAGCATCAAGTATTTAATAAATACCATCTGTATACACACAGACTCTATGGCTCTCCATCGTCTAGAGAGAAATTTATTCTCACATAATGGAAGAAGAAAGTGTTAGCATTCCATATCCTTCACCTTGGCTTCTGGTGTGCAGTAAGGTTCTGCTGTGATCTGAGAAAGGAAGAAAGATGGCCTTGAGAATGAGCGTGTGGCAGTTGAAGCTTTCAGAAGGAAAGCCATCAATACAGCGGGGATAAAGCGAAGTTATATTCCTGCCCAGGGAACATAACCCAGCCATCCTGTAGAAACCTTAAAGATGAATTAATTCTTAACTCAAGATTTCTCCTCTTTTGAATGTAGACTGAGAAATCAGTAAGATACAAGAAGGAACCTGAATGTTTTTCAAAGATATTCATTGTAAGATTGCTTGTAACCTTGAAAATCTGAAAATGACCATATCATACAGGAGTAGTTGATGGTTTTAGATAGCCCAAGGGGAATCTGCTCTGTAGCTCGGACCTTCCATAGAGTGGGGACTGAGAGAGAGAGAGATGTCCTGAGGACCTAGTGAGGCTATTGAAACCACTGCAATTTAATGGAAATGAGGGGCTCGTAGCAACCATATATGCCAGGAAGGTCACCTACCCTTCTCATGCATCCCGAGCACTGCAATGTGAGTATTCCCAGCTATACTGAGGAAACATCTGTGTGGTGCGCCCCCAAGATGTTCTCAATCATCTTGTGGTCCTCCGTCCCCAAATATCACCTTGTCTGTAAATAGGAAGACAGGCAGGCTCGCTGTGCAAATAGCATGGGATTGGGCCATCCAGAACTTCAGATCCTTTCTTTGTTGTTCCTTTATTTATTCTGCCATGCTCCATGCTAAGCCCGAAGAGAGACTGACAAGGAACCATAACCCCTGCACATGTTAGACACTGATACGTGTGCACACAATGCTGACATTTTTCTTCTGTGTTGCTAAGCAAGCCCTGGCTATCTCTGGCATCTCAGTATAATCCATCTGAACAGTGTATCTCACCTCCTCTTTTTGTGTCCGGTGATACCCAGATAACCCCATCCCATCACTGAAAAGAGAGGAAGAGCCATTATTAGAGGGACAGACCTGGTTACTGATACTTTATTCTGTATTGGGTCAGCCTTTTTGCCCATCTCGAAACTAGATATGGTAAAGGACCAGCCATTTTAGACCCCTGGGGGAGATCCAGAAGGAAAACAGCCACAGCATAAGGATAGCTGAGCAGAAATGTAGAAGGAAATGGGGTACCTCAAGATGTAAATTCAGATGTGGTATGCCTGTACACCCCTTTAATCCTGTACTCAGGAAGCAGAGGCAGGTGAATCTCCATGAGTTTGAGGCCAGCCTGATCTGCATAGTGAGTTTCAGGCCAACCAGGGCTATCAAGTGAGATCCTGTCTTGAAAAACAAACAAACAAACAAAAAAGAACCCCAAAGATATCATGAAATTGTCATAACAAAGTTATCTATCCAGAAAAATGTATTTTTTAAAATAGGTAGTCCCGAGTTTTCTCAGCTATTAATTGGCTGGGCTTTTTGCTACTTGCTGCTGTATCTGTATGGCATTTTAACAACTTCTCAAGTCTGTGGCCAGGAAGATATATTAATATCTAACAATTCATATCTAATAAGTTACGGGGTCCAAGGAAATAAGCATATGTGTAGTCATAACACAAGTGACATGGGGCACAGAGGGGTCAGCTGTTCTTTGATGGGAGAGGGTTTTTCTGGGGAGGGTCACTTGTCTGACGAGGCTTTAGGGGAGGCAGGAATGCGAGAGTTGGGTCTAGTTGGAGTCTCTAGCCAACCACTCAGGAACAGCTATGATATGGAGAGATGATGAAACACACACACACACACACACACACACACACACACACACACACACACGAATAATAAATTAAGTAGCATGTCAAACGGAAGAGGCTATGATGATGTCATAGTAGCATGTCAAACGGAAGAGGCTATGATGATGTCATTTGACTGGAGGAGAGGACGCCTGGGAGACAAGGTGTAAGATCATGTGAGGTGATTTAGCCAGGTCATACAAAAGACTCTGGGATCCTTGGGCAACTCACTGAACTGGCTCTTCTCTTTTCTCAGCTATAAGGAGAAGGGGTTTGCTGAGAGGAGAAGGTGGCTGTGAATGACAACTGCCCTGCAAGGATGCTGTGATGGACCCTGTGGGAGGCTCCACTCCATTGTGGGACATGGAAGTTTCCATGGGAAGTACCAATCTCGCCCCGCCCACTTGGTTTCACGCTGCATACTGTGCAGAGGACAGCACTGGCATTTCAGCCTGAACACTAAGTGGTGACTCAGAGCCAACAGAAGTGTGGACCGCTGTTTACTCAAAAGGAAGCCTCTGGTGTGACAAATTAGAGTGGGCTGCTACATTGTGTAGGACTCATGAACCAAACAGCTTGGAAATAGCACATACCACTGCGGCAGGTGATTCATTTCTTGTTCTCTCTTCTCAGGCAGGGCATCATATGCCAGTCCAGGCAGACCCAGAGCCTGACAGGGCCATGCTCAGTGCCTAAGTACTGTGGACATCCTTTGTTTCTTAGGACGCTGCCATTGACTTTGACAGTTCTGTGAGAACATATACACTTTCAGTCTAATTAGCCCTGTGGAGCCAGCCCTTGTCCTCTGAACCCCATGAAGTGAAAACTGTAAAGTTCAAAGGTAACAAGTGAATTCTCAGGTCACCAGAAGGTCCCTTAATCTTTTTCTTAGAATATTTTTTTTAAAAGCAAATATATTGAAATCTATCAGGTACAGGGAAGCAAAGGGCTTTATACTGCAGGGGTACAGCTAATGAAGTGATGACTCAGGCCTTGAGCCTAGCTGAACTTCAGAAACGTCCAAACTTACTCTGTAGGCCACAGGTGGCAGAGCCATTCAGTATAAAGATCGGGATTTGAAGCCTGTCCCTAGCACAGACAGCAGGAGCAGCTCCGACTGAGTCCAAATTTTTCCTAGTTAATGCTTCCACACCCACAAATAGAAACCATAGTGCCGGTTCCCCACAGAGGCTGTGAAGCTCACAGCATAGGCATGAAACAGTGCGCTGTGCAGCCAACAAATGACAGCTGATCCTATGATGACCAAGAATCCAGTGATGTGGCTGGGAAAGGCACTCTTCATGGCACCGCTAGGGACATCTGAAGCTGCACTTTAAGGTGCGGTGGACTTTTTCACCTCCACATTGTTCTGTGGTTCTCAGACCTGTGAGGAACAGCCTTGTCTTCAGAGGAGACAACGGATGGAATGAAGCTTGGGAACATTTAGATAAAGGTCTGCTTCAACACTCATTGAGGATGCTTCCTGCCGGGTAACAAAAGGCTTCCCCTCAGAAGAACCAGAGGTTGGTCTTACGTCTGGAACTGGTTGGGAAGACTTACAGGAGGCTGGCATGTCATCAATCCCATCATCCTCTCTACCAAGAGGTATTCAGCAGTTACTAGTTGCAATGGATTCTTTTCTCCCTCCTGTTCCTCCCTCCCTTCCTGCTCGGGGAAGAAGCACAGAAGAAGAAAGCCCCAATGAAGGCATACAGAAATCACTGTAAGAAGAGAGAAAGCTTTCTAACCATCCTTCACAATTTTGGACTATTGAGTAATCTGAGCTTTGTCTAACATGCCTCAAAGGACTATCAGTAAATGCCCCACAGTTGCTAATGTGTATGTGCAGGGAACCCTGGAGAAGGCAGCAAAGAAGGTAGGATAACTGATAAATGGGTCCTGACTATAGATCATGAGCTCTGACATAGGCACCTCACACATTCATGCCCTCTGGGACCCACCAATGACTCTTGACCAGCAGAAGAGACTCATGAGCCGGCCTTATTCTCTGTGTTTGTAAGGTTCTTGTCCAATAGTGTTGTCCTTGTTTTAAGGCTCGTATTACTATCTAAAGCCATTAGATTTGGTCTGTTAGTGCAGCTGCTTTCAGGTACCCAGTGTTGCTCATACAGACTTCAAGATGAAATGATGGTTCTGTAAATACACCCCAAGAGAGACGGGGGTGGTAATTAACCTAGAAGTGGTTGTTCTCTCTAAGATGTCTCCTTACAGGACATCTATATAGCCTGTCGCTTTGCAATGGCTTGTGAGGTTACTGCTTCTCTTTTAGCAGAAAGTGTCCATTCCTAATTGAGGTCCGATCAGAACTTGGATCCCCACTGTATAGCAATATAATGTAATGCTCCCATTTTGGTTCACTAAAATGCATGTACATCCCCACAGGGAGTGCTCAGAAGAGGTATCTTAACTACCCCAGACTCACCAAACACATGGAGATTGACAAATGAATCCTCAAACACTTCTGTGTTCACTAGGACAGAGCATTGATTGGCTACTGAATATACTCAGTCAAGTTATGAGACTGGTTCACTAAGCTTGGTGTTAAGAGCAGCAAATGTTGAATTAGTAGTTTAGGCATGTATATGCGTGCACACACACACACACATACACACACACACTCATAAGTAACAGTAGTTTCCTTCTGTCCCACCAGTGAGACCTCATATGATGCTATGGAGTGGCTTTCCCAGAGCATGAGTCCCTGAATAGAGGCCCAGGGCCAGCCACACCCAGCTTCCCTGGGAAACCTTTTCAGTCTCAATCTCCAAGCTCTTCAACTTGACATAACCTTGCAATGGGGGAAACAATCGAGCCTCAAGGGAAGTCCCTTGGCTTTCTGCATGAGACTAAATAAAGTCTGTTCTGGAAAATATGAAGTATCACCCCTAAAAGACAATGGATGTCTCACAGTGGTGAAACTTTTCCCTCTGCTTTCTTTTGGGGAAGTTGTTAAAATGTCCTTCAGTTTCCAAGGAGGCAGGATCCAGTGGCCCCATTTATTGGACCAGATACTGCACTCCCAGGACTCTGATTTGCCGAGGGCGAAGGGTTAGCTTTGCCTTGCAGAGTTTTAGTAATGTGTTGGCAGCTGATACAGATATTTTACATGCTTGGGGAATCCGGAGCATCCTCGGAGAGTGGATTCAGGCAGCAGGTTAGTCCTCATTCCCAAGTTGTGGAGGCATGTGCAGCCTCCATGACTGAGACACAAAGTGTGAAGTATCTGCACTCCACATTCCAGTTTATTGGTCCCAGGAAGCATGTGCAAGGGTTGAGAACCCACCTCAGCCCCATCAGCTCCTTGGGAAGTTATTACCACTTATTTATATCAGGCTGGTTCCATGAGTTCTCCCAGGAGAAATGAATCAGACCACCCCTCTCTCCTTCTGGAACATACTTCTTAGTTTCACATCTCCTGTAGCCAACCTTTTTCTTCTTTCCCATAATTTAAGGTCTTTTTTTTTTTTTTTTTAAATTCTCATTGGCTCCAGAACTACAATTCACAGTAACAATGCCAAGTCATCCTAAAGCAACCAAATAGTGTGGGCTCAGTGTCCCAGGAAACCCTGGGAACTCTTTCTTTATATCAACAACGTTTGCACTGATTGCTTACCATGAGTCAGGTGTCAGTGCTCTACAAGCAAATGTATCTCATCTGAGTTTCAAAATTGAATTTTTAGAAGGCACCTAAGTCAAGGTATTGCCTAAGACCAAGAAACATCAAGTAGTTTGTCCGCAGTCACAGCACTAACAGTCAACAGAACTGGGGTTATGACACCTGACCCATACCCACAGCTGGGAGGTGGGGTAGCCACCACTGTCACAGGTAAGGCAACTGAAGTTTATCAAAACTAAAGTCTTAGTGTTTGTAAACCTGGCTCCTTGTTATCATCATCTGGAGAGTTCAAATTAAGACCTACTCTCCAGTCACATTGTTAGTGCTTCTGATAGTGGCTCTGGGGGAGAGTCCCAAACATTGGTATTTTTAGAAAGCCTCCCATGAGGGATTCTAAAATGCAGCTCTATCTGATAATGTATGACGTATGCAAAAGCTCTAACCCAAAGCTTACCTAGCCTAAATGGTTCGCACACTGCAGCACCTCCAGCTAGGAGGTGTCAGGGCCAGTGGTCATGCTACCCTACCATGTGCCAAGGAGAGCTGAACAAGTCTGCTCACCTGTGAAACAGAGAGAATCAAAGAGACTGTGGAGATGGCTAACAGTGCTTGCCACACAAGCAGGAGGACCTGAGTTCAAATCTCTGAAATTCATGTAGAAAGCTTGACATAATTCCAAGTGTCTGTAATCCCAGGGTAGTGGCTAACCCAATGGCAGAGTCTCATTTACTATGGGCAGAAGCTATCAAAAATGATACACACACACACACACACACACACCACTTCAGCAGCCCCTTCAGTCACATTCTGGGCAGATAACCCAAGATGGCAGGTAGCTGAGGCACAGTGGGACTCGAGGGTGCTGAGCACAAGCCTTCGAACTTTGCACTGTCAGTCTGAGTGTGCAGGACCAACCCCCAACTCAGAGGAAATGCAGAGAGGAATCACTTAGTACTCACTTGCCCAATCATTTCCACTTAACACACGGTAAAAGCAGAACTCTGTGACATGTTTGCTCTGTCTGGGCAAAGGTTCTGCTTTTGTCTGGAAGATCTTGGAAAAAGAAAAAAGAAAAACCTTGAGGTGGAGAGAGAGAGAGCTTTGCAAACTTCCATCCATTCTGTGAGCACCCTTTCCAACATCTCCCTTTGTGTGTTTGTTGAGTTGCACTGTGCTAGGACAGAGACCTAAGAACAAGTTGGAGGTTTTGCTGGTCTAGAGCTGATACAGGGGGGAGGAGAGGATGGAGAGAGAGCCGACGCCTAGGCAACCTGGAGCCAGCAACTGGAATCTTTTGCCAGGGTCCCTCGAAGAACTTGGCATTCTGTTTTATGACCCTGTTAGTAAAGCTGAGTATTAGACTGTACACAAGGAGTTTGCTGAAAGAGTTGAGTACCTGCCCTGACTCCCTCTGCCCCACTATCCTTGCTACCAATCAGAAAATGCAAAAGTGAATCCCTGATATGGGGGCTCTCTTGGGGATAGTGGTCTGACCCCATGCCAGCTTCCTGTTTCGTCAGCTACTGTGGTAATCTGGATGTTAATTATTTTGACCTTTAACCCTGTCTGGCCAGTCACCAGTATTAGAGTTCTTCTAGAAAGAGGTCTTGGGGGTTCGTTCCTGGCAAACTAGAGATTGGGGACTCACCTTGGAACCATGTATACATAAGAAAAACATGGGTTTTATTGACAACTAATTGGAGTAACTTGGGGGGGGTGTCAATGACTATGTCAAGGGGCTTAAGTCCTTTTCTACATAAGCCATTTCTTGGCAATGTGTCTACCATAAATGTGAAAATTTAGGATGCCCACATGTCCAAGATGTAGCCATGAAGAAAAAGAAATGCACTCATTCTATGTAAATTCAAGCAATACTAGAGAAATACTTGCCCTTTAGAAGGGCTGATTCAGGGTTGCATTGTGTGGGAGCCTCTCCTCCTTGGATAGGAGAATGATCAGGAATGCGTTTGTTGACAAAATACAACAGAGTTTGTCCATGAGAAAGCAGTTCCTGTGGTTGCCACCAAATGACGGCTATTTTCCAGGGAGAACCCTGGATAAAGGAACACCAGAGACATGATTGACTCACAATGACCCTTGTTTTAGCCCTACTCTTTTCTGGGTCACATTCCCCCACTTTCTCCAGCTGTGTTTCCTGCCTTCCTACTGGGGTTGACCACTCAGGGTGCTAGACCTCCTAGGAGGGTGAGAATGAAGAAGAGGCCTGGGATTTCTCCTCTGTCCTGCCTGTCTCAGCAGCATGCAGCTGTGATCTGTGGCTTTTGTAGGTTCCGTTCCACTGGAGTTCAGCATGGTTCATGTGATTGAATATGAGGACTCCAGTTGGTAGAATTGTTTGGGAAGGATTAGGAGGTGTGGCCTTGCTGGAGGAGGTGTGTCGCTGGAGGCAGGTTTCCGTCTTGGGCCAGGATTCCAGGAACCCTGCCTTCTCCTTCTCCTCCTCCACAGCCTGGAAGCTGCATTGTCAGCTCCCTGGCCCTTTTTGGCTCTCTTATATCCTATCATCTGTGTCCCCTGTTGCATGTATACCTTGTTCCATGGCTGTTTGTGTAAGAATCCCCCCAGCCCCCAGGATCATGTGTTTGAATAGTATGACCCCAGTTGGTGGAACTGTTTGGGAAGGTGTGACCTTGCTGGAGGAGGTGTGTCACTGTAAGCAGGCTTTGAGGTCTCAAAGGACTCACACCATTTTGAGTTAGTTATCTGCTTCTGTTTGTGGTTTGAAATGTGAGCTCTCAGTTGTTCCTACCCCCAATGATTTTGCTTCACTACTATGGACTCTAACTCTCTGGAGCTGTAAGCCCAATTAAATGATTCTTTAAAAATACATTGCCTTGGCTGTGGTGTTTTACCACAGTAATAGAAAGTAACTACCACACATTCCATGTTTGATTGATTTTCCTGATTGCACCCTGACCAACACAGTAGTTGACTCTGAATTCTTTAGACAGGATCATCCCTATTAGTGGTTCCCATTTCCTTGTCTTCAAATGTGGAAGTGCTTATCAAGATTTCTCTCAGTCCCCTGGTCTGTAAGTCTCTGGAGACCTGCTTGCTAAGGGACAGCATGATATCAACCTCCTCAACCCAAAATACCCTTCACATTTCACGATGTCCCTGATTGGCCCCCCTTGTCTCCTGAGTGATACTTACTCTGCCCTTCAACCAAAAACCCTTTCCTTAGATAGGTGCAGAGTCTAGATCAGTGTTTCTCAGCCTGTGTGGGTTGTGACCCATTTGGGAGTCAAATGATCCTTTCACAGGGATCAACTAAGACCATCAGAAAACACAGATATTTACATTATGATTCATAACTATAGCAAAATTACAGTTATAAAGCAGCCAAAAATTAATCTTATGGTTGGGGGTCACCACAAGATGAAGAACTGCATTGAAAGGTCACAGCTTTAGGAAGGTTGAGAATCACTGGTCTAAATAATTAGGAATACAATCAATTTTATTTTAAAAAATTAAGTTTGGTGTTTCCTCCTACTCATTTTACCTCTGTCATTGCCTTATGCGTTTACTACATGCTGTAAGTTCAGACAGTTTACCACATCAGCACCAATTGTTAACACTACCTGTGGCTTGCAAGTCATGATTTTCAATAGCTTGTCTTACTGAGCAGCTGCCTGGTTGTTTTTGCCCACACACAAATAGCCCTCTTTCTGATTGGGTGATTCCTATGCACCTAGATCGTTTTTATCATTTAATCACCTGCTTTGTATCCTTGGAAATTCTTGGACATCTTGCATGGCTTCTGTAGGTCGCTACTCAAAGATGTGCTTATCACATGGTTTAAGCAGACAGCCATTTTCTTTTCTAAACAAGTCATCCTACACAGCTCCAACCCTTCCTGACTCCTTTTCCTAGGCAGAGGCCCCACAGGGATAGAAGTTGACTTGGCTGCTCTTATTCCATCCTGGTGAAAAGGCACAGGGACTTCCTTGGCTGCTTAGAGAGCTTGGGGGCAATCAGAGAACAAGAAGCATGTGTTGTTGATAGCTGGATATTGTCAGGAACCTAGAGCTGAACTCTGAAAGGAAAAGAGGAGTGTCTTCCCTGGAGCAGTGACAGTAGACTGGGGACCATTTTTTGTTTAGAACTAGGTATGGTTGCAATCACTGCTCCCTTGGTATATTTACCTGAAAGCTTTGGTCAGCCTAACACTACACTCTGCATAAACTGGGCTGTGTGGATTTCCCAAGGGTATCATTTTCTTTGGTCCACATGGGCTAAGTGGGACATGTTTTAAAGATGAAGAAACAGCTTAGAGCATTAAGCAACTTGCCCAATAAGTGGGAAGTGATAGGACCAGGAAATTCCCACCACCCCACCACCCACTTGATGATAGATTATATTCTTGCCTTTTGCTTGTAAACTAAAATGCCCAAGCCTCCATTACCTGCTCTGTTATATCAAACTATTTCTGCCCGTCTTTCCGTGTTGATTCTCTGCCCATCTCCCTGTGTTGGTTTTTTGTCCTTGACTTTCTGTCCCCTTTTCCCAATACACTGAGCTACACTCAGATAATAAGAGAAGGCTGGCATAACGACTCAGCCTTTAAGGGCACTTGTCGCTTTGAAAGAAGGCTCACAACAGTCTGAAACTGTATTTCTAGAGGATCCAATGCCCTCTTCCGACTTCTGTGAACACCTGGCACACACGAGGCACACATACACACAAGCAGGCAAAATATTCATACCCATAAAGTAAAAATAAATGATTATTTAAAAAAGACAGAAAATGTGTAATTTCAAATAAGCAAGCAAAATTCACCCACTGATTTTAGGAGTCTCTTGGGCAGTAGACAGACGTGGACCCTAGTAAGTCCTCAGAATGCCTGAGGATAGGGGGATGAATCTGAGACTCGTGAGTGACAGCCATTGACAGGTCATTCTCTTCTTTTTCTCTGTCTGCCTCTCTTTTGTTATTTTTCTTTTATTATTTTGTTCTCTTGAGACAAAGTCTTGCCATGTAACCAAGGCTGGCCCTTACACTTCCAATCTTCCTGCCTCTGTCTCCTGTGCTTATATTAGAGACATGTATGACCACACCTGGCTAGACACAATAGGTAAACAAACACACCTCTGCACCCATACGCTTGGGTGATGCTGCTTGCTCACATCCCCAAGTTACAACTGTGACACTCCCTCCTGCTTCCTTGAAGGCAAATGGAGGGTCTGTGGATACCTTCAGGACAGCTGGGGCCTGACTGGAGGTTAGAGCTCTGATCTGAAGTTGCATTCCTGCAGAACCTAAGTTGTCAGAAAACACACTAAGTGTCCCTCTTCCCTGAGTTCTGGCCTTGTAGGGTCTCTGGGATTGAGAGCCGTCTGACCGATGAGGGGTAACCAGTGGTGGTTTTACAGGAGATGACAACGACACTTAGATTTCTTATGAGTCCTGTTGACATTTTCTGTATCCTCGCTTGCTTTATAAACAGCTCACAAAAGGAAGGAACTGGAAGGAACTGGAAGGAGAAGGCTTAACAATAATAAAGGCTGAATGGCCATGGAGAGAGGAGAAGGTGGAAGGCAGGCAGTAGAGACTAAGATTTTCTACAAAGCTACAGAGTAAATTCATCCTTCCCCAAGAGAGAACGAGGAGTTGTGGTGTGTGTGTGCATGCAAGTGTGTATGTGCATGTGCACACATGTGTGTGTGCAGGTGTGTATGTGTATATGTGTGCGCACATGTATGTATGTCTGTCCATGTGTGTGCACATATTTGTATACATGTGCATGTGTGTGTATGGGGTGCACATGTGTGTATATGGGTGTGTGTGTGTGCACATGTGTGTGCATGTGTGTGTATATGTGCATGTGTGTGTGCACTTGTCTGTTTGTGTATGTGTGTGCACATGTATGCATGTGTGTGCATATATGTGTGCACGTGTGTATCCAAGTCAAGAGGCAGAGAGACAGAAGCACAAGAAAGCAAATGGACATATTGTTTCATAAGATAATACACCTACACTAACACTCTCCTATAACACTACACCCATGTGTTCATTTGAAATTCGCTACATACTCCCTTTGCTAGGAAGAGTCCCGCGTCTCCTGGGATCAGAGTGCCTCCTCTTTCTAAAGGCCAACAGACCTCTCCCTGTGTCTCTGGCATGTGTCACATGCAAGAGATTTGCTTTGGCATCTGTTTTCGTCTTTAATTCTGAGCATTTCAAAACCAGGAGTATGGCTCTTCCCATCTTCAAAGCTCCCATTCCTGTAGCAGTCCCCGACACAGGGCAAGGCTGGGTAGCTGACTGGTGAGCGTGCTGATTAATACACAGGACTCTTAGACTATAACTCGTGGGTGTGTGGCTGGCAAGGTTGCCTATCCTAGAGAAGAGGGCAATCTCATCCAGCGAGTTTCATATTTTCCCTGGAGTTCTCATCCTTGTGACTTCAACTCTTACATTAACACATGCTGAAATTGTCTCACACCTTTTTATATTTTCAGGACTAATGAGAGGGCACAAGAACACACACTGGAAGAATGAAGATTGCCGGGCAAGGAAGATGGGTCAGTGAGTATGCCCTTGACAGGCAAGCATGAGGCCCTGAGTTCAGACCTTCAGAGCCCACATAAAGACAGAGAAGTATCATGTGTCTGTAACTCTGTAGGGCTAACTGTGGTTCGACAGGAGGTAGAGACATAATCCCAAGAAACTTTTATGTCAGATAGTCGGGCATACATAGTGGCAAGCAAGAGACTATCTCAAACAAGGCAGAAAGCGAAGGCCAGTGCCAGAGGTTGTCTTTTGACCTACACAGCTCTCTCTCTCTCTTTCTCTCTCTCCCTCCCTCCGTCTCCCCCTCCCCTGCCCTCCCCCTCTCCCTCCCCCCTCTCCCTCCCCCCTCTCCCTCCCCCTTCCCTCCCCCCTCTCCCTCTCCCTCCCCCCCCCCACACACAAAAGATTTTCTTTTTAAGAATGGAGGTTGCTTAATCACCCCTCAGAGACTCTGGAATTGGAAACAGTAAAGACTTCAGGTACGGAGACTGAAAATGTATGTTTGCTTTTTAGAAACAAATGTCTTCCTAGTTAGATTTATGCAAAGGTAAACAAACACATCTGTGAACAGATACATAAGAGACAGACAACACCCGGGACTGGGGTGGGGTAGGGAATCACGCTTAAGCAGCCAAACTCCTGTTACTGAGAAGGCAAGGAACACATCTCTCTGGTGGAACAGAAAAGGACAGCTTACTCAGAGTAGCACTGAGTCTGAGCATGAGAGAGTCTAAGGGACAATGTTCCAGACTCCTCCTCTCACTCACTCCAGGGGTGGGGGTGGGGGTGTGACAAGGATTTAATTCTGGTCTTCTAGCATCTTTTACTGTGCCCTGATCAATATACATCAATACAGTTCCGAAGAAAAGGCAAGTGTTTTGGTGTGTGTGTGTTTCTTTTATTCGCCTCTGGTTGATGACATGCCCGTTAGTCACCTCTCCTTTCTCACCATCTCCTCCTTCAGAACCAGCCAACCACACTGTGTCCTATGGCATCCCCAGAACTTAGGCAGGGGAGCAGCTGGGTGTCAGTCAGCCTGGTTCCGGGTGTGAGTCTTCTTGAAGCTTAAGTGAACTCCAAGGAACTCCTCTGGTTGCTAGGAGACAAGATATCTTTAAATGTCAATTACCATTCCCTCAAAATAGCTCAAATATCACCCAGCACTGGAGCTTTGAAAGTTTTATGAGATGCTAGATTTTCAAGTGTGGATTAAAATCCCGAGTTCATGATACGCTGTTTTTGAAGAGACACAGATAAAAATCCCAACTTGAGCACTGCCTGGCTGGGTGACCTTAGTTACCATTACCTCTCTCTGGGACTCCCTTCACCTCCGCTCTTGAAGGGAAATGGCAACAGAAGTTGATAGGCCTCACAAGCTCCAAAGCACAATTCACTCTAACTAGTCAATTAACATTACGCACACGAAAACATGTGAGGGAGAGCCAGAAAAATAGAAAAAAAAACCACCAAAATATAACTTATTACATAGGTGCTTTTATCTCTCTTTGCTATTGTAAATTATTTTTCTTCTATGTGAGGTAGACATTGAAATTTCTGTGGGGAGGTGCCAGGAGGTGATGTGAGATCTCAGAATAACACTTATGTGCTTTAAAAGGAACAGGGTGGGGGTGGGGGGTTCTCTCCTTGTAATTCTTTACTCTTCAATAACAATGGGTCAATCTGTTCTCATGTGACATTCTATGTCATTTAACTGATGTTAGTAAGGACCCAGATAGCCTTCTTAAGTGCTGTTCAATTCATAAGATGTTGTAATAGGCTTCGTTCAAGGTGGGACACATGGTACAGCGCAGCAGGTGTACAGTGACTTTCACAGGGAGTGCTGATGATCAGGGCTTTAGTAGCCAGGCGAGAAAGGACTGAAGGTGAGCCATCTCGTCTGTCAATAGGTGTCATGGGCATGGTCCATACTCTAGGCAAAGGACAAGTCCCTTCAACTGTTCCTTTTGTCACGGAGCTCCTATGTGGGTCAATCCTTGTAACATTCTTCCTGTTCTTCCTTGCAGAGCCACTGTTACTTTGAGAACAATTGCTTTGGTTTAAATTTTCCTGGTGGCCAGTTATTTACCAAGGATCCCTGGGCAAGGGTACTTCAACTCTCTGAGCGTTGATATTTGCTAAGTTATAAGTGTGTATGATAACACAGCTCACAAACAGTTTATATTAGAAAAAGAAAGGCCATTTACCATGGTGCATAAGAGATATGAAGCCATGAGTGTCGTCTATGACCTCTGAGGATGTTGTTCAGGGTGGCCTTAGGTACAAGACCAACCTACCGGAGTTACCCTCAATGTAAATATCAGTTTGGTTCTGGTGCAATGAATCTACAAGGGGAATTCATGATTAAAGGTTTGGCATGTTCGTATGTAAACATATAAAATGCTTTCAAAGGTACACACATGATTAGCTAGACTCATAAAGACTGAAATCCAGATTTTTTTTTTCTTTTGAGATATGGTTTTGCTATTGTAGATCAGGGTGGTTTTGAACTCATACCTACCTCAACCTCCTAAGTAAATAATTTTTTATTTTGTTTTATTTCATTTTATTTTAATTTCCTTTGAAATAGTCTGTAGGCTTTTTCATGTGTTTACTGTAGATCGATCTCCAAACCACTTTTAACCTGGGCAAACAGAAAGACAAAATGTGATCTGTATTCCTTAAGCTTGCATCATCTGCCTTTGGGAAAGGAAGCAGACTCAAAATACTTGAGAAGGAAAAGGAGGAGCAGTTGATATAGTCTGTACAGCTGGAGGGTATTCATACTTAGAGAGTCAGAGGCAGTGAAAGGAGAGCATGAGGAAACATCAGGAATGCTTAAAATAAAAAGGGAAACAGAAGGAATTGAACCGGCTGAATGATCCGGAGCTGTCTGTACCACGGGAGAAAGTCCTGACTGTGTACTAAGATAGGAGAAGAGGTGTGGATGGCCAGGTCAGGCTTTGAACGTTTGAAGACCCGACACAGAGAGGAAAGGCTTGGTTTAATACTCCTCATTAAACTGTATAAGACATTTACAATTATGCTATGTAAATAATATTACCTTTGAATATTAAGATGCAGAAATCTGAAGCAATCAAATGCATTCTAAATCCTCTGAAATAATTAACATCGGCTCTGTAGGAGAGACATCTCTATAAATATCTTTCAGTGCTTCGGTTCTTTTTTAATTAGCTGTGTGCGCGTGTGCATGTGTCTCTGTGTGTGTCTGTGTCTGTGTGTCACTGTGTGTATATCTATGTGCGTCTGTGTGTCTCTATGTGTATGTCTGTGTGTGTGTCTGCCTGTATCTCTGTCTGTGTGTCTGTCTTTGTGTTTCTGTATTTGTGTCTCTGTATGTGTGTCTGTCTGTAAGTCTCTGTGTCTGTTTATATCTCTTTGTGTGTGTCTGTGTGTGTCTTTGTGTTTCCATGTCTGTGTGTGTCTCTGTATGTGTGTCTGTGTACACTTCTGTGTATGTCTCTGTGTCTGTGTGTCTCTGTGTGTCTTTGTGTTTCCATGACTGTGTGTCTCTATATGTGTATCTGTCTGTGTGTCTCTGTGCCTGTGTGTGTGTGTGTGTGTGTGTGTGTGTGTGTGTGTGTGTGTGCATGACCACACATGTGTGCAGGCATGCATTTGCTGTGGCATGTTTGTGAAGGCCACAGAATAACACCCTTCGGTTTTGGTCCTCACCTTCCACTGTGTTTGAAGCAGGCCCTTTTGCTGTTTTTCTGTTCTTCACATCTCATGACCTTCCCACAATCCTCCTGTTTCTGCCTCTGATCTCCCTAAGGAAGTTGTGGGATCGTAGCTGCATGCTGCCATGCCTGGTTCTTTATCTACTGAGCCATCGTCTGCTCGGCCTTAGGCTTTTTATTTTTGTCATCACAAGGATCATCTCAAAGTCAGTATAGAATTACCCACCATGGGTTAGATGAGCCAACACTTTCAGAAAACCTTGCTTTTTTATGAACTAAGTTATTAATATTGATACTATAAAAATCATGAGGCACTGTACGTCCCTATGAGAAACATGTTTAGTCTTTCCATCCCATAGAAGGAGAAAAACCCAAGCCTCAGAGAGGTTTAGAAACTTGGTCAAGGCCAGCCAGGCCAACACAGAGCTGTCTGACAACCTGGTAGACTGCTTTCCTCTGAGTCGCACTTCTTGGCCACTTCCTGTCTTGCTTAAACAAGCATGGTTTAGGCCAAATCTAGTACCACTGGTGACCAGTGACGAGACTCTGTCACACCTCCCGGATGAACCCTGTAATTTCCAAGTCTGAATTGTGAGACCTTTGGCTCTGTGTTCCTGTCTAGCCTGCCTCAGGAAGGTGTTTACTCTGAGATGTGCCTCTGTCAGGATGGCTGAGCATCTCCATACTTGCTTGAAATGTATGGGCTGGACCGTGCAGAAACTTAAGATGACAATATCATTTGCATCACCTCACAGCTGAGGCTGGCCCTTGCCTCTGCTGCCCATCCACAGGCTTGTTTCAAAGAGGGCATCAAGGCTATAAGTAGGCTCCGGGAGGTTATAAATAGACCCTGGGCTTGGGCCAACTCAGCCTGTTTATGTTTTTGAGTTGCACTGCAACCGTTGTTGTAATTATAGATGAGTGGGCGAGGACCAGTTCTGACTGACAGTTCCTCCCCCTGCTTCCTTCTTTGTTCAGGCCAGCACTTGGGGGTATCTGAACTCAAAATCCCCATCATAAAGTCCCTCGTGCCCAGTCACTGCTATACTTCCTGGCTAAACTGAAGAAACCAAAGTGATGAAAAGACCTCGCTAAATTCCCTTGTATCATTTGGAATACCTCTTATATAGTCTGTCTCTTCTTTAAAAGATGTGCTGTTATGTGACATTTAAAAGAAAGTTGCTCTTTGCTGGAGAAATGGCTCAGTCCGTAAAATGTTTGTCTTGCAAGCACTAGGACCAGTGTTTGATTCCCACTTTTAAAAGCCAGGTATGGGGCTTGTGCTTTTAATCCCTATACTGGGAAAACATAGACAGGCAGACCACTGAGGCTTGCTGGTCAGCCAGTCTGGCCAACTTTGTGGGTTCCAAGCCAGCGAGAGACTCTGTCCTAGGAAAAGGTGGGCAGCACCTGAGAAATAATATGAACAGAGAGAGAGAGAGAGAGAGAGAGAGAGAGAGAGAGAGAGAGAGAGAGAAGAGACAGAGAGAGAGACAGAGAGAGAGAGATTACTACTCCTCCTACCTGTACAGAGAACAAGAAAGATTTTCTACCCCATGACAAAGCACATGTCCCGTGATCTTTTTAAACAGGTTTAAACAGGATTCATAGATCCCACCACAGGGATGATTCTCTCACACCTCAAGGTGTGACCTACATATTGTCTGTACATATGTCTAGTACATTGCTGTGTGCAGAGATGCACACATCTTAAGAAAGGTTATTATGGTCTACATTAGTACTCCCAATGTGCTTGCAATCTTTTACCAGCAAGCAGGATGGGGTCCCCTCTTCCTGCTATGCTCTTAAGTCGATAGGTGACAAAGCATTGACCACAGCCTGAGAATATTCCCTGGCTGAGCAGATCCAATTCCCAGAACAACCAGAGAGACCCAAGCCTCTACCAATGAGACAGCAGGGGAACAGATAACAGTTGAAAGACACCAAGAGGAGTCTGCTGTCTGTCAGCTTAAAGGTACATACTACTGAGGGCCATTTCTCCACTCCAGCCACACCCCACCCCTGCCTTTGGACATCAGCAAAAAGTGAAATAGAAGAAAAGAGAAACTGAAGATGTCTGAGAGGGGCTAGCCCATGCTACTGTCCTGTCTTGTCTTTGCTTTTGTTGTCTAGTTCCAGGGCTATGACAAAAGACTTAAGCCAGTAGATGTTCAGGCTGCTTAGGGGTAGGAACAGTGTAGTACAACCAATCTAAGCTTATCCCAGACTGTTTTCCAAATAAATGAGACTCGGACTATGGTTATTTTACATGCCTTTGACAATTACGGGAGGGGATGTAACCCCTAATCTACCCTTTTAACTGCTAAGCCTGGTTATCTCCCTAGCAGTGTACCCCAGATACTTGATGCTTCTCTGGCCATGTGCTCATGGTCCATCTCCCCTCATGGGCCTTCCCTTTCTCTCTCCTTCTTCCTCCTCCCTCGTCTCCTCTCTCCCCCAACCAGGTCACCCCAAACCCACCTACCTCTAATCCCTCCAGTAATCAACTGTGCCACTTTTATTTAATATTTATTTATTTCAATAGTTTGAAATCAAAGAACAAGATTTGCACAACAAAAGCTTGTAACAGGAGAAGTCCTTTTAACTTCCTCTGGTATAGAATTTAGCATTACAATACATAGCAGCAAACCAAACTTCAATAGAACTACACAGTATAGGAAGTAAAAAAGAAAATGCCTGTGTGGTATCCACAGACATGGATCTGAAGTCACATAAGCATGTGACTAACCATTCACAAAAGGACCAGGGTCTGAGATTGGTCCAGCCGTTACAGTGCTTGCCGTAAGAGCATGAAGACCTAATTTGGACACCCAACATTCATACAGAAAGCGGGGCACATCATTCACATCTGATCTTGCCTGGGGATGTCAAGTGACTACTTCCTTCAAACTCATACCTCTGTGACTTCCCCACAGTAACTGGCGATGATCTGGAATTGTAAGCTAAAATAAGCCCTTTCTCCCCAAATTGCTTTAAAACATACATACAAACAGGATACTCTCTCACAGTAGCATAGATGGAAGGACAGATACAGGATTTTATATTTCCATTTGATGAGGTTCCCAATCAAAGGCACTGCAGAGTTAGCTAGCCACGTGAGCAGGAGGATAGCTTTAGTCCTATCAGAAAGAGTACCAACATTTCCCTGTGTTCCGGAAATCAAGAATGAGTGTCTGCCAGGTCCAGATCTGGACACGATGATTTCAGACCCCACCCATCATTCATCGTGATCTGGATTCTCTGCAGTGCACTCCCCTAGGCTCTCAGCTAGGTCCCACATGTGGCCACATCCAACCTTGTCTGTTGTGATTGATCAGAGCATCTGTTTCCCTTCACCACCCAGAGCTAACTCCTACTCTTCCGTAGTCTGTTCATAAGATTTCATAAGTTTTCAGGCCAGTCTGAGAATTCTTCCAATGTTCCCTTAACCCTTTGTTGATACTCAGCTAATCCGTTTCTCACACTGCAATGGGATCTTCTAGTCTGTTTCCACTGATCTAGACTCTCCTCAGGGCTCTCAGCATGTCTCCCCGCTCAGCTAGCACCCAGTAGGTAGCACCCAGTTCCTGACGCATTGTGAATAGAGGGGAGCTGAAGTTCTTTGCTGTGAAGAACAGAAAATTATTGGTGCTGGCTGTATTGATCCAATACTACTCCAGTGACTTTGCTGGCCCAGTAGGGAGCAGACAGTGCAGGGGTATTCTTGCTTTCCCAAGGCTGAGCACACACTGAGCAGCTTGAAGTCCTTTCATGTAGACTTTCATGTTTGTCCTACTGCCTAGACTTTCAGTGTTGTATACATTCCTACCTCCAAGTTGTGTTTCTGTGCATGGAGATCGCAAGTTCATTCATTAGTTGTCCAAAGAACACCGGGAGCTTGGCATCATGAAATTTTCTCCATGGCCATACTGTACTACTGCCTTGGGATCAAGGAGCTGTTTGAATATTTGACTGCATTTTAGTGAGGTTCAGAATTTTTTTAAAACATGCCAATATAGGCAAAATGTCACATCACTTTAGTAAAACTAACAAAAATTAGAGATCATTGGTTGTCTAAAAATGGGCTGGGCCTGATCTGATTCCCAGTAAGGGGTGGGATGGAGAATGTTCATTTACCAAGAACAAAACGCAAATTAAGAGATGTTGAGAGATTCCATGAGTGTACAGCCAATTATAGTATACAAAAGCCATGCTTTTTTAAAAAGCTTAGCTTGGGGCTGGAGAGATGGCTCAGTGGTTAGGAGCACTGGCTGCTCTGAGTCCAATTCTCAGCAACCACATGGTGGCTCACCATCTGTAAATGGGGGTGGCTCACAACCATCTGTAATGGGATTCGATACCCTCTTCTGGTGTGTGTCTGAAGACAGTGATAGTGAACTCACATACATTAACAGGAGGAGGAGGAGGAGAAGGAGGAGGAGGAGGAGGAGGAAGAGGAGAAGGAAGAGGAAAGAAAAGCATACCTAGCATTTTACTATGTGTGTGCATGCACATGTTCCTGTGTGTGTGTGTGTGCCCATGTGTGTGTGTGTATATATGTATGTATGTATGTATGTGTGCACATGCATGTGTCTCAGTATATGGAATCGCAGGGCTATCCTCAATTGTACGGTTTGGGGGTGGGGGGAAGACAGGCTTTGTAACAGAGCACAGAACATGCTGATTTGGCTAGCTGGGCTGGCCAGCAAGCCTCAGGAATCCTCCGGGCTCTTCCTTCCCAGTGTTGGGAATACCTGTAGATACTTGCTTCCCTGCCAGCTTTTAAGTGGGTTCTGGGGAATCAAACCAGGATCCTCAGATTTGCACAGCAGACACCTTACCAAAGCCCCGTTCTTAGCTCTGCATTTAGCATCTTTACAATTACTGCTAAAATTCTTGGAAGTCTCCCTACCCCTCAAACAGAAAATGTCTCCGTGTGTAGCTTGATGTTCTTACCTTTGCTTTTCATGTTTGCTGAGGATTGAATTCAGCTGGAGTTTGGTCTCTGATGTGTTTAGTGCAGGGTGGAGAACCACTTGAGAGTGACGAGGCCTGTGAGAGAAAAGTAAGTTTTGGGAGCGCTATCCTTGGAAGGGACTCATGCAGTTCTGCAGAGTGATCAGGTCTTCATAAAACACAGCCCACATGCTCATCTCTTTCTGCATAGAGCTGTTCACCTTCTTCACTACCGTGTTATGCAGCTGGCTGTGGGAGGAATTCACTAGAGGTCAAATGGATGGAGTCACCTAATCTTGGACTTCCAGTTTCCACAACTGTGAACAAAAGAAACCTCTTTTCTTTATAACGTAGCACACGCCAGTCATTCTGTCACAGCAACATGGGACCAATACCATGTTTTCAAGAATTTAACATTTAAGTCACAAAAATAAAACAGTGTGTGCATAATTAGAGTTTTAAAGCAGTTCCTACCCCTAAAAGTCTTTGGGAGGAATAGCCCTTCTTGTCTCTGCCTCTTTAGCATCTCCTACTGGCATGGGGCTCTAAGCACGGAGTATGGAAACTCCTTTGTGTCAGTGATGGCAGTTAATGCACAGATTCCTTTCTGGTCAAATGTCTAAAGTAAGTACTGATCAGCCACTTGGCCTTAAGTTGGACATCCATATATATCCCCCCCCCCATCCCTGCTCAGACCCAGAGATCATGAAGGTCTGGGAGGAAAGAATATGAAATCCAGAGGCTGGAGAGGAGTGTCAGAATCGCTGCCTTTTAGATGTTTTAGATCTGACATTACCATTGCAACTGTAAGGATACAGCCACTATGGCCCTGAACAATATCCCCTGGGGCCCCCATCTTTCAATCATGGGTAAAGAAGATGCCTAGGAGATGCCATCTTTTCCAGAAGGGTTCGTGACTTGTTAATGGTTGCTGGAAGAATTAAGGTGTCACTTTTCCTGTTGGTGTAAACACTGGGGAAGGGGTGTGGGTCTAGGGGTGGGAGTGGGTCTGGGGGTAGGGGTGGGTCTGGGGGTGGGGGTTATGTTGGAAGAAGAGATGAGAGGGGAAGAAAGGGTGTAATGGGGTGTGGATAAAATCACAATATGCTAAATATTTGTGTGGAACTGTCCAATACATAGGACAAAGCTGTGTCATTTGGCTGTTGCTTTTTGCTGAGTAACTCGTAACATGGGTGATGTAGATACAGCTAGATAGACATTGTGATTTTTTTTTTCTGTTCCTTTGCAGTGCCTTTTGAAGAAGTTATTCACCAACTTCACCTTCTTCCTTTAGGAAATGAAGACCATAGCAAGATCCATCCCACAGACTGGCCAAAGAGTGCAGGAGAGTGAGGATGCTTCTGCATTTCATTTGCATGGCTTTTACTCTGTACTCCTGATGCATAAGCAGGTTTTCCAGGAATAAAGGACACAGAAGAGCTTGGGGGGATGAGGTGGTTCTGACTCCATGTGCTGTCTGAGATCCCACCAGATCCCAAGAGCTATTAAAAACTCATTTCAGAAATACTTAGCACTTCTGTGACTCTACTCCCTGACCTGCCCACCGGGTCATTCTGGCTGTTGCTGTGGTGAGTGGGTGTGTTCTATTTGCTCACCTCATGAGTCTTTCCAAGTTAGAGAAGTTGGAAACAAATGCTGACTACAGTTCCATCTGCCTCTACTTTCATGTCACCTCCTCTGTGCTCAGGAAGGCGTGTCTCCTGTGAAGCTGTCACATCTGCACATGAGTCTTCAGTTGTCTGAGCCTCCTCATTCTTTGAAGTCAGGGTTCATGACTTGGCAATCAGACAATCAGAAGAGGCTGCATTTGGAATATGCTGTTGCCAAAGGTGCAGGGTCAGGCTACTGTGGCCACCACAGCACACACTGACTGAGGACCACCCCAAGCCTCTGGAATTGTGTTTGTTCCTCTTGACGTGGCTATAATTCTATCCCACTTCCATGTGACAGTATACTTGTATACGTTGTTCAGAGCCTCTTGGGGGGTTGATGGCATTGCCTGTTGCTGACTAACATTTATTTATGAGTGCCAGCTTTGAGTTTACAAGAACCTCAAAAGCCTCGTATCTCCGTGATTGCAGGCAGACCTCAGACGACCTCGAGGTGTAAGTCCAGCTATGTAGGAGACAATAGTCTGAACTGGGAGGGGAGAATAGAATCGAGACCAAGCGGAAAGCGAAAGAATTACACAAAGGAGACTCGTCTGAGACTATCATGTTCAAGTGCACGTTATAAAGGTCTCAAGTTGAGAATTCTATCCTGGTTCTATCAAGCCACCCTCACCTATCCTGTGGTTAGGAAGAAAACCAAACCAACCAACCAAACAAGTCCAAAAACCAAAGAAAATGAACAACAACAAAAACCCAAAACCAAAAATCCACTCAGAGCAGACTTCTAAATGCTCCATCTCCACTCTGATCCCTGACATTTCTCACATCCTTGAGTCTGAGCTTTATACCCAGTGTGCTTCAGTAACAGTTCTCCTTCAAGGTCACCACTGCCGTTCTGTGAATCTCCACCTCACTGGTCCCCCCGCAGAAGGATGCTAGGGACAAGGCTGTCCGTACTGAACCCCACATCTCTACTTCTCTCAGCACAGTTTCCTCCCCTTTGCTCCCTTCGTGAGCTCCCTCTTCAGCCTCTCTCTCTTTGCCTGCTGTTTTAAGTTGGTGAGTTAAGAGATCTGTCTTTGGCTTTCTGTCCTTGAGGCCATGGCTGCCTTCTGCCCCTGGTGCTAGATACCACTACATACATCTCCCTCCATCTTTATAGATCTTGATGGGCTCAGCCACAGAGTTAGCTTCATACAGTGACCCTCCCTCATCTATGACTATGATTTCTAGGCTCTCAGTTTCCAGCACCTGATACCGTCTGAAAACACAGAGTGGAAAAGGCAAGAAATAAATTCTTGATAAGCGCCTTAAACTGTACGTGGTCAAAGCATGATGTAATTTTGTGTTGCCCTGCTTCTCTCCCCCCCCCCGATGTAAATCACTCTTAGTTAAACTTATCCACACTGAGCCACCCCACCCCCCAACCCAGGCAGTCTGGCCTACTCAGAACAGCTGCCCCAGTCCATGCTAGGTCAGAAACCATCCAACCCACGCTGCAGAACAACTGTCATTCGATGCTTGAGAGTCAACTGAGATCCTGCTGATGGGTAACCTTTGTCTTTCTCCTCATCCCCACCATGCAACTTAAAGGTCGTGGTCATGGGCAGTCCCTATCAATCAAGGCATCAGGAAGAAAAAGAAAAAAAAAATCCCACTCCAGGATATGGCTAGACGTGTGGGTTTCAAAACACTACAGATTGTCAAATGAGTCATGTTAGTGTGATCTTGGCATGGTAAACACACCCCCGCAAGGATGATACTAGTTGTATTATCTAGAAAGCAAGCATGCAGGAAAGGTAACATTTGGCTGAAAGGACTTTTGGGGAGAAGTCCAGGCTGTAACTTGTTCTACTGGAGCAGGTAAACTGAGTTACCCCTCCTCCCTCCCCCGGAACAGTGTGCCACACTTGCTGTGGGAAAGGGGATACGAGCTGGAGGAAGTAAAGAGAAGACAGGAGCCTGAACATAGATGAAGAAAACAAGGGCCTTCGTTTTCTAACCCAGTCACTGACTCTGGTTGGGCAAGAGTTTCTCAAGAAGAGTGAGTGTCTTTCTCAGGAAGTAGGCTTCATCATGGGGAGGATACTCAGCTGCATGCTTGCCCCGGATTGGTTTTTCCCTTCTGTGATGAGGAGATAACTCTGGCCAGGCTTGGCGCCTTTCCCAACAATGAAAGAATCATCTGGATGTATCCAGCATCCATCGAAGCCTGCCCACAGTCCTTGCATCGAGTAAAATTGAAGATGTACTATACAGCAAGCAGGAAGGTCTGCAGCTTCTCAGTATATATACTTATAGAGAGAGGCAAGTCAATGCCTGGCACCCAAGATGGCGCTTGGCCAACCTGAAGGCTGCTTCATGGCCCTGAATATTTATTCCATTAAACACAATTTTTCCTTTTCACCGGTAGCTTACTTGACTCCACCTCTTCTTTCTCTGAGGTCTAGTGCTCTAAGACCTTTAGCATCATAAGGGCCTCTTATCCTTATTGAAAACAATTAGGCCAATGAATTTATTCTAGATTATTGGGGTCTTTTTATTTTTATTGGCATCAGCATATACATTTGGGAAAGAAGTAGAGAATTTATCTAGAAGAAGTATTCTCTAACAGTGAAGTTTCTGGCTTGTCAAGATGAGTTTTCTTTTTTCTTTCTAGTGACTGGAATTCCTACTTGGTGACCACAAATAATGATAATGCTTATGCCCAAGCATGCTGCTTATACGCAGGTCCCTGTTCAACCACAGGAAGCAGTGGACAACTTTTGTCACGCTTAACAGGTTGTTTTGGTTCAGTGCCCATTTCAAAGTCACTGTTTAAAAGCATTACTCAATAAATTGAGCCTTGATGGCAGTGTGTCTTTGCCCCTGGCCCAAGATCTTTAGCATCTCCCAGTCCTACCAGACCCAGGCTGAGAAAGAATGATAACATGAAGACTGGAGTAACATGGGGTAGCTTTACAACAGATGCTCAGAGCCCCTCATCCCTCCATGAACTCATCAATCACTTATTACACTCTACAGATGCACCAAAGGACCAAACAGCCAAAGGCCCTGCAGAGATGGAGCTGGGAACTGGAAATGGTTTAGGTTGCTTCTGTTTATCTTTAGAAAGCAGAACTGGAGCCTGTGGGCAGCAGACCGGGGAAAGCATATTTCTGTTCCATATGACACACAACCAAATATGGAATGTTCAAGAGCACCCTCTCCTTGCAGAAGCTGCATCCAGATCCGCATTAGTGCAATTGCACGGGTGCTTGCTGCAGAGGGTGCATGCATGGGACCGGACCAGACCTGTTGTTCTCTGTTATTCTTTATAGCAACAGGGACAGTCTTTCAAACCAAACCAAAATCTCATGTGCACTTCAATAAAGGAGTGGAGTCTCTGCAGCCAGAGGGCAAATTTTCTTCCATCATCCCTCCTACCCCTGGGCAGCCACAGCACCTCCATAAGGTGACCAAGAAGCTTCCTCCCATCCCAATGTCATCCAGGGCTGTGACTACGCAGGATAACATAGGTTATCCTCAGATTCTCCTCCTTCCTCTCCTATCTTTTCCCATGACATAATCTAGATCAGTGGCTCTCATCTTTCCTAATGCTGCGACCCTTTAACATGGTTCTTCATGTGGAGACCCCCAACCATAAGATTATTCTTGTTGCTACTTCACAGCTCTAATTTTGCTATTATTATAAATTACAAATATCTGACGTGTGACCCCTGTGAAAGGGTTGTTTGATCCCTAAAGGGATGTGACCTACAGGTTGAGAAACGGTAATCCAAAGCAAGTAAAGGAAATAGGAGCTCTGGTCTGTGCGAAGACACTTCAAGATTGTTAACTGGTTATGCCGGGATAAGTCAAAGACAGCATCACTCAGGTGTACCTGGAAATCAGCAAGGCTCCTTCAGCTCCAAGTGTTCTTTGCCAAGGATCTTAGACTGTAAGAAAAAGCCAAGAAATCAAAAAGACCAAAAGGGCGTCAGAGGAGGAAGACATAAAATCAGAGAGGAGACAATGCTCGTAGGTCCTGACCAGTCAAGTATAAACATGCACCATTACCAGAAACTCCAAGTGTATGTAAGTGCTTTGTTGCTGGCTTATTGGATAGGTCGGACCTTGTTGGTTTGTTAGTGCTGGGGATCTAATCCAGAGCCTCAGCCATACTGTAGACATGCTTTATTTGCCACCAGGCTGCACCCCAGCTCACATTCAAGATCCTACACTATCAAGTTTACTTGGTAACATCAGACTCTCCACATACCCTCTGAGATGTAACAGCAGTGATTATAGGATCACAGCTTGTTTTCCTGGCTGCAGCGGGGAACTGCAGAAGTGTTTTCCCATGAGGCTCTGCGCCACCCAAGTCCCACCCTCACAAAGCACTTGGAAAGAGGACAAGGTTCCAACATCCCCAAGTCCTCAGAGTTGGCAGCTTCTCACTAGCTTGGGACTGGTAAGAAGGAAGACAAGACTGTGAAGCCCAAGATCTCTCTAAGTAAGGAGAAGTCATACAGTTCTCCACACTGTCTGCCATAACCTTGCAACCATACTGACCTTCAGACTGCCAGCCAACACTGGCTGTCCCCCCTGAACTGAAATGATGGTTTTTTTCTTCATTAATTTATTTACTTATTCAGTTTGCATCCTGATCACTACCCGCTTCCTCTCCTCTCCCCCAGACATACCCTCATCTCCCCGCCCCTTCTCCCTGGCACATCTCTGTAGGGAAAGACTTACCAGTTCCAACTGTGGCCAGACAAGGCAACCCAGTTGGGGAATGGACAAGTAATAGTATTAGGGACAGCTCCCGCTCCAGTTGTTGAGGGACTCACATGGAGACTGAGCTGCACATCTGCTGCATATGTACTGGTGGGCTCCGTCCAGCCCATATATACTCTTTGGTTGGTGGTCAGTCTCTGGGAGCCCCAAAGGTCCAGATTAGTTGACTCTGTTGATCTTCCTGTGGAGTTCCTATCCCCTTCCTGGCCCTCAATTCTTCCCTCAACTCTTCCGTAAGAGTCCTTAAGTTCTGTCCAATGTTTGACTGTGGGTCTCTTTATCTGTATCAGTCAGCTGCTAGGTGGAGCCTCGCAGAGAACAGTCCTGCTAGGCTCCTGACTGCAAGCATAACAGTGTATCATTAATAGATTGCTTGCCCCAAAACAATGTTTCAAAGTTTCCAGAGATATGAGGAATGCCGGGCTCAGACCTTCTAGCTCCATCGTCTCTAGAGTTGTCAGCTGAAATGGGAGAGTAAGTGAAATCTGCTGAAAGCCATGGTTCCTTATGGCATCTGATGAACGTGAATCCTGTTGTTAACTGTTGGTAGAATTCCGACAGGTACAACTTTGAGTAAGTCTAGTTTAAAATTCTGCAAGAATTTTCAGAGGCTTAAAAATAAACAAAACAAACCCAAAAGTGGACAGTTCCTGAGGAGCCGTGCTTGAGGTTGTCCCTAAATTCCATGTGTGTATACACAGGACATACGCACACATCCACCTGAACAGTAATGTACACACGCACAAATATATGCACAGGCACACAAAATAAATGAATAAAGCAAACACATAACCAACTTGTATGAATTGTGGAATTTATCAGTGCCCACTACAATGGGCTAAAGTGTTTATAAAGGTGAGCTGTCACAATGTGCGGCTTCATTCACTGTTAAGTCAATGAAGTCACTTTATGCCAACCATCTTTCTGAAGAATATCCACATGTTTGCATTTTTTATTTAAATATTCTATTCTAAATACTTACATTAAGAATGAAACAATAGTGGGCTGGTGAGATAGTCCAGTGGATAGAGGTACTTGCTAAAAAGCCTGACAACCTGAGTTATCAGTTTGACCCCTGGAGCCCATGGGAGTCAAGGAGCTGACTTCTTCAGATTGACCTCTGACCTCCACATTCAAGATGTGGCCCCCATCCAGCCCCTACCAGTCATACAAAATAATGAAAAAGTAAAGTAAATAAACAGACAAAATAATGTACTCCTCAGTCTAAAAACAAGCATATGCTTACATTTCAAAACTTGGAGATTTCTTGAGATTGGGTTTTAACAATTATATTATAATCTATAACAACAAATGTCTCTGATTTCAGCCAGTCATTGGATGAACTTGGTGGATTCATCTTATCGGTAAAGGTAAGCATCTTTTTTCTAAAATCATTGTTTCTCCTTGAAATTTCTTATCCAGTTAAATGATTAAGGTGTCTTTGAAATCTTCCTCTGAATGGATATCTAAAAGTGAACTCAATAAGATAAATTGTCTAAAGTTTCTGGACTCTTGATATATATTAGAAAATTCCCTTCCAGAAGATTGGTAGCTCACATGGTAATAATTTTTTTTAAAAAAAAAATTGTATCTGTGCTCATTTGATAATTGCCATCTCTTATTTTCTTTTTATGTGCACTGGTGTTTTGCCTGCATGTATGTCCATGTGAGGATGTTGGATCCCCTGGAACTGGAGCTTCAGACAATTGTGAGCTGTATTCGGATGCTGGGAATTGAACCCTGGTCTTTTGGAACAGCAGCCAGTGTTCTTAACCACTGAGCCATCTCTCCAGTCCCAACACCTCATTTTTGACTGCTAGTGAGTTTGAAAATGTGTCTAGATAAATTTGTTAACAATAATTTTGCTTCTATTAATAGACTGTATATTTATACATTAAGGCTCTTTGTTGAAGCTTTAAGATTTTCCTTGATGATTTGAATACACTCTAATAAGGTTATTGAGTGTCTTCTTAACACTTGATATTTACCAATGTATTTGTTTTACAGTCTTCTGCATATCACACCAGCACTCCACCACTGAGCTAACACCTCAACCTCCTTGTCACTTTCAGTTTTGAGACAGAGTTTTGTGAAATTGTCCAAGATGGCTTTGACTTGGCTCTGTAGTCTAAACAAAGCCTTGAATAGAGTCACCCTCCTTTCCCAGTCTTCTGAGTAGCTGGGACTACAGACTGGGGCCACCAGACCCAGTTTTTAAGATAAATTATCATATCTAGTTATAAAAAAATAAAGGTTTCCAAATTGTCTTGCTCTTTCAGATGTCAGGCCCACCAGATTTTCTCAAGATGTGTTTTAGTTTCATTTTTAAAACTCTTTTTAAAAAATGGTATGTGGCTTTATTTTTAACTGAGTTAAATGAGTTGCTAATGACTTGAGGAGGGGCCACAGGTTTGAACAGTGTTTAATGTCCTCTGCCATGCCCAGGAGCTACCAAAGAGGGCAGGGGTAATTTTCCCATTCTGTGCTCTTATTCTCCTGTGATTTGTCAAGTGCCCCAGCTGGCCTTGATATTTTTTAACATTGAATCTCTGTTCTTTTTGAGGTTGAGTGACCTGTTCTCATTTCCTATCTGGACAGGTGCCTGCCACCCAGGAATTCTTGCTTTGCCCAGTCCGCACAGCACACAGACAAATTCCTACTCCTAAAGGGTGTGTTAGCTGAGCCTGGGTGGGGAAGCCCATCAATGCATCCTCTCAAAGATGCTCCTGCTGCAGTCTTCTGGGTCTCTAACATGATAGGGAAGGGAGAATGGAGGCTGCTATCAGCTGATCTTGAGATGTGGAGATGACTTGAGATTATCCCATGAGCTTGATGTCATAACAATGGTCCTTACCAATGAAAGAGGAACATGAGAGAATCAATGTCACTGTGTTTTGCTATGACTAGTCGTTGAGGCTTTTGAGATGGGAGACCACAAACCAAGACATACATAGGGCCTCCAGTTCAAGCTGGAAGTCATGGCAGCTCCTATGCAGTATGCACTCTCTCCAGATTGCCAGCTCTGGAAGAGCTTCTCCTTGCGGGCCATTATTGCCCATGATTCAAGGTCACAGCAAGCTGGTCAGTGACCATTCTAGACATTTTGATGACTGCTATTTTGGCTGCACTGATTTGCTTCCTCCAGCACGCAGGTGTTTCCATAGTTGCTGGAAACATAACCTACATCTAGAGCCGAGTCTAAGTAAGACACACATTTACAAGAATCTCCCCAAACAAATCAAGTGGCAAGGACTCGGGCAAAGGGTGAGAGAGAAGGAAGCTGGGGAAACATTCTACTGAAAGTTTTTTTTTTTTTTTTTCAAAGAAATCACAAGGCTGGACCTTCTGCCCAGTTTGAAAGAGATCTAAAAGAGGGTCATGACCCCAGGGTTGGGTGAGACCATTTAACTGCTGTCTGCACTGGGGATGATAACCATTATTGGCTCTTTGGTACTTGCCCCTCACCCCATCTCTAAAAGACTGGATAGTTCAACAGAATGAATTGCAATGACTCTTAGCTGGAGTTTCTGTGGGTTGGGCTGGCAAACTAAAGATTTTGTGCTGCCTAAACCAGTCAAAGCTGCTTTAGTCCTTGTCTTAGTTAAGGTTTTACTGCTGTGAACAGACACCATGACCAAGTCAAGTCTTATAAAGGGCAACATTTAATTGTGGCTGGCTTACAGGATCAGAGGTTCAGTCCATTATCATCAAGGTAGGAACATAACAGCATCCAGGCAGGCATGGTGCAGGCAGAGCTGAGAGTTCTACATCTTCATCTGAAGGCTGCTAGCAGAATACTGACTTCCAGGCAGCTGGGATAAGGGTCTTATAGCCCACACCCACAGTGATACACCTACTCCAACAAGGCCACACCTTCTAATAGTGCCACTCCCTGGGCCAGGCATATTCAAACCATGACAGTCCTCAAGAACTGTGTTCAAGTAAGACACTGTGAAGGTCAGGAAGAAGTTGCCATCTCTGGGCAGAGGGAAGCTGCCTCAAAAATGCACCTGAGCCATTGCCCATTGGCTTGAGAGGAGCCTCCTTTCTGCATGTCATGACATGCATGCAGAGCCAGAGGAGACTCTGAAGAGAAGATTAGGTCTCATTGTCTTTAATGCCTGCCACACTGCATACAATACAGGAGGTGATCATTGCTCTAAGAATGGATACTCAAGGATCTGCTGTCATTGCTAAGGTCCACTAAGTACCTAGGAATCTAAATGTAATATTCATAAGATTTTCCAGCTTTTACTGAGATGATGAATTCATTAGCTCTAGCTCAAGTTCATGAAAAGAAGAGTCTTCTTCAGCAAGAATTGTTTTCTTCTTTTCAAGTTCTTTTTTATGTATATGGGTGTTTTGCCTGCATGTATGTCTGTATACCATGTGCATGCCTGGTGTCCATGGAGGCCAGAAAGAGGTCATTGGATCCACCAGGACTGGAGTTTCAGAGAGTTGTGAGCCACCATATTGGCACTGGGAATTGAATGCCAGTCCTCTGCAAGAGCAATCAGTGCTCTTAATTGTTGAGCCATTTCTCCAGTGCCTCCCATTCCATGCCAGAAAGTACTTTTTTACTTTTAAAAAATGTTGGCAGGGTTGGGGTTGAATCCATGTCCTAAGGGTTGTGTGGTTGCATGTGTATGTGTGTGTGTGTGTGTGTGTGTGTGTGTGTGTTCAAGTGCATACACACACCTGCATACACATTCATACGTGTGTACATGTGTGTGGAGGCCAGAGATGGACATCAGGCATCTACCTCTGTTACTTTCCATCCTCTCTCTCTTTCTCTCTCTCTCTCTCTCTCTCTCTCTCTCTCTCTCTCTCTCTCACACACACACACACACACACACACACACACTACCTAGTTTTAAACCTAACATCCACCTACTGGCTAGGCTTGCTGGCCAGTGATCCACCTGCCTCCACCTGCCTTCGATAGGGTTACAGAAACGTGTGACTACATCATACTTTTTCATGGACACTGGAGATAGAAATTTAGATCTGCACACTTGTGTAGCAGACACTTTGAAGATTGAGCCATGTTTCCAATGCCATGATGTATTTTACTAACATATTAGAATTCTTTTTCCCCTAAGAGAGAGAAAACACTGTCTTGTCTGAATTATAAAATTGAAGTGGTATTTGAGGAAGAAAAGCAAAATGATTAAAGGTAAACTAGATTAAAAGTTATAGCCTAATGCCATAATTAATGCATGGTTTAATATCAGTGTACACATGGCATTGAGAGAATAGAACCTTAGTATAAACACACTCTAGAGATACTGCCCACCATTACTGTTACTCTTCATGGTTATATGCGCTTCAGTGATTAAAATGCCATGCTTAGAAGGACTGGAGAGATGGTTCAGCAGTGAAGAACATATACTGCTCTTCACAAGAACCCAAGTTCAATTGACTTTAGGTGGTTCACAACCACTTCCATAACACCTGCTGCTGGGGGTGGGGGGGGGGTAACTGACATAGCTGGCCTCTGGGGACACCTGCAACCGTGTGCACATCTCCACCCAAGAGACACATAATTAAAAATAATGCAAATCAAAATTAAGAACCAGGTAATATGGCCTGCAAACACACTCACAAGAAGTCATAATTTTAACACAATAAAGGATATTTGGATTTGATAACTCATGACAAAAGAGAATAATGGAGGCACTGATTCAATGCAGAGAGCAGCACAGAGTCACAGAAAAGAGACTGTACGCTTAAACAGTTTCTCCTGAGGAGTTATTCTGGGTTTTTAAACAATTATTTTATTTGTTTATATTCCAAATATTGCCCCCCTTCCTGGTTGATCCCCCCTCTAAGGGTTCTTCATCCCACCTTCCTCCCCTTTGCCTCTGAGAGGGTGTTCTCTGGACACCCCCCTCATCCACCCACCTCACCCTCTTTCCTCCACTCCCCTTCCCTGGGCCATCAAGTCTCTACAGGATTAGGTGCATCCTCTCCCACTGAGGCAGGACAAGGCAGTCCTCTGCTATCTATGTGTCAGGGGCCATGGACCAGCCCATGCATACTCTGGTTGGTGGCTTAGTCTCTGAGAGCTCCCATGGGTCCAGGTTAGTTGACATTGTTGGTCTTCCTGTGGGGTTGCCATCTCCTTGAGGGCCTTTATTCCTTCCCCTAACTCTTCCACAGGGATCCCCAACCTCAGTCCAGTGGTTGGCTGTAAGTATCTGCCTGTGTCTCGGTCAACTGCTAGTAGAGCCTCTCAGAGGACGCCATGCTAGGCCCAAGGAGATATTCTGAGTCCCCACTAAAGCAAAGGAATGTTCCTCCAGTGGTATTAATATTGCACTTCTGATTGTAGCGTTGTCTATTTACCGTGGCCAATGTAAATAAGATTGTATCAATAAGCTCAATTAGGGTGCTTGCACAGGGCTTGGAAACATGAACATGATACAGCAAGGTAGCAAAGAGATCAGATATGTTACATAGCATTGACTAGGCCAACTCCCAAGAGCATAGAGTGCACTCTCAAAGAAACTGTACCTATAAAGCATTACAGCTGATGGACAGCCCTCCAAATGGACGAGTGAGCATTAGACGGACTGATTAGAAGGCAACTTCTCAACACAGCATGGCCTGATTTGGATCCTGTAAATTTTCATGAAGCATGGTTGGGATAGCCCAGCACATTCATTACCATTGGGAAGTGTTACAACTGTTGACTTTAGTAACCCTCAAAAGATGAGAATAGACTTTTCCTTGCATGTATTAGTGGTTTAACTGTTCCTCAAACCTACAAAAGAAACACCTAGAACCATGCTAGAAAATGCAGACACTGGCTCACATGCATAACCTACTCAACTGAGACCCTTGTATTTGTGCTAAAAGCAAAGTGTCCAAGTGATCAGTAAATAACCATTCTAGCATGATCTCCCCCGAAGCACCACTGCTCAGGTAGGATTTCATGGAGGCTCTCCCAGGGTGCTAATGTTTCCTGCTTGGTAGTCTGGTATCTTTGCAAGCTTCAGATTAGGAGAAAATCCTCCTCTGTCTACATTCTGGCTAGATCTAGCTTTGACTTCTTTATAGGGGCAGAAGATCTCAGAGCCCTGAGAAAGAGAGCAGGGCTCCATTGTCAGCCAGTTTAAGATTCATTCAGGCTTCGGTCACCTGGCACCTAAACAAGGAGACTTACATACAAGAGGGTTCTCTGCCTCAATGCCCACATCTTAAGATGTTAGAATTGATTAAAATGATTCAAGTTAAGGGCTTTCATGGTACACAGGTGTTCTGCTGATGCCAGATTTAACTAGTAACAATCGGCCAACCAAATTACCCAGATTGTGATTTCCTGGGCCTACAGCTAAACCATCTTCCATCAACTGCACACTGTACTATTACTTTTGTGATATTGTGACAACAAATAACTGTTCCTAGGAACAACTTAAGGCTCTTTGCCTCGAGGTGGAGGGCAGTCCATCTTAGTGGGACAGGCAAGGAGGCAGGAAGTCATCATTCCATGGTGGGCAGGAACAGGTGGTGGAGACTCCTCATATGAGGGCTGACACAGAATCAGAAAATACAAAAGTCAAGAGTGGGTATGGCCTATAAATGCCCCTCCCCCAGTCATCTATGTCCACTCTCCTTAGGCGCCATCTCCTAAAGAATCTACAGCTTCCAAAATAGTGCCATCAGCTGGGAGGACCAGGTATCCAAACACTTGAATTACCATAACCGGCCCCGGGTCCCTCCCTGCTCTAATCTGTTCTTTCCATCATCGGCCAAACCTTCTCTCAAACACACAAGGCTCCAGAGCTTCCCCAAGTCACCTAGCTGAAAAGGGACAGATATAAACAGGGCAGTGGCAAATGCACTTGCACTGAGGATTCCCCACACGCTTTTTAAATGGTTAATATAAGGAGTGGAGAGAGGTTTGGCCTTTAACAAAAAAGTCTAAAGACAGACATTTTGAAACTGCGAGGGAGGGGAGTAACACCTACCCACATTCTCCATTACCTGAGCACTGGGCCATTAGCCAAAGGAAAAGCCCAACAAACACATCCATTGCTAGTCTGCCTTCCCTTGGGTATGTGTACACCTCCCTGGCCACCCTATTTAAAGCTACAGTGACACAATTATTCCTTTTTCTTTTTGTCATCTTCCTGTACCTTTAGAACCTCCTCAACTTTTACCAATGTGGTTACTGATTGTGCCCACTGTGGCTCTTGCTTCCTCCCTCCAGTGTAAACTCGTCTTATGAAGTGAAGCTTAAGTCTGTTTACTTTTATACCTATATAGTCAGGGTTCTCTAGAGTCACAGAACTTATGGGTAGTCTATAAAGTAAGGGAATTTCTTGTTGACTTACATCTGTAGTCCAACTCGCCAACAATGGTGAGCAGCAGCTGTGAATGGAAGTCCAAGGATCTAGCACTTGCTCAGTCCCACAAGGCACACAGGTGAAGAAGAAGAATCTTCCTTCTTCCAATGTCCTTATGTAGGTCTCCAGCAGAAGATGTGGCCCAGATTAAAGGTGTGTACCACCATGCCTGGATCTGGGACTTGTTTTGTCCCAGGCTGACCATGAACTATAGAGATCTCCTTGTCTTAGTCTCCTGGGATTCATAGCCACTGTGCCTCAAAATCTCCATGCCAAGATCCAGGTCAGAAACTTGTGTCTTCCAGCCTCAAGATCTGGATCACAGGTGAGCCCTCCAATTCTGGATTATAGTTCACTCCAGATATAGTCAAGTTGACAACCAGGAACAGCTACTACAATACCCATCTATCTAAACAGCCTAGGACCCGCTGGCAAGGACGAATGAGTCAAGGAATAATGTCTCCTAAAGTCTAGACAGTTGTCTGTTATAAATGTCAAAAGTGACTATTATTTACATAATAAATATATATCCTCAATTTTTGTATATGTGTATGTGTTTGTATACCTATGTATATGTATCTGCTGTGAAGACACCCGTGGAGGCCCGAAAACAGCATCAGAAGCCCTGGAGCTTGAGTTAGAAGCTGTTGTGAGTTGCTCAGCATGGGTGCTGAGGATCAAAGTTGGGTTCTCTGCAAGAGCAGCAATGACCCTAACCATCTCTGCAGCCTCTCATTTTTCAATTATATGCATCATCTATATGATAGATTTTAAGGTGTAGCCTCCATTGCCTCGGGTATTGATGTTCTAGAACTGAAGTGAAGGCAAAGATAAGAGAGTTCTCTTCTTGAAGGCAAGTATGCTTGATTTCTTCTGCTGGTCCCTTGAATGTGCTCAGTGCCCTGGGACCTGACCCTCTTGAACTACATCATGACATCATTGGCTTTTGAATCAGGTCAGGCAAAGGAAGAGGCTGGGATGTTTCTCTCCCACTCTGAGCTCTCAGGGCTGTGTCCTCTTGACAATGCCTCTGCCTCTTTCTCAGGACTCCTGCCCTTGCTGGGTGTTGTTGTTGTTGCTGTCATGGGTAGTGGTTTTCCGTTTTGTTTTAAGTTGCTTCTGTGCTTGTCCCCTAGAGTAGAGAGAGGGCTAACAGCTCCCTAGTTACTTTGTAGGACCCAGAGTTCATCACTTCCTCCATTGCTCTTCCTTTCCCTGCCTACACCTTTAATAAACATTCCTCCGTGATTTGACTGAAGGAGCCCTAGGCTCCTTCCCAGGCCTCTAACACAATGGAGAAATACACTAAAAACCAGAAAAACCTAGACTGTAATGCCAGTCTAATCTGTGACTTAGGCAAAGCCGGGTACCCACTGGGCTCCATGTCTTCATCAGAAATGTAAGAAAACTGAGCAGGGTGACCTCTGTCATCATGTGATCTGAAAAGGCTTTTTCTGGGTAGAGAAGAAGTTAATCTTTGGCCTACTTCCCTCATTGGCTAGAAAGTACCAACTTGATCCACATTCTCAAAAATCCTTGTCTTCTGGGAACTCAAGGCCCCTCAGCCCACCCCAACCCCCCCCAGGCGCTGCTGGAAGGACTCACACTAAAGCTGAGGTCGGCAGTGACTGAAGGGACAAACCCCAGTTCCATCTCTGCCCTCATGCCTGTTTTCAGTCAGTAACTTCCTGGAAGTTCAAGGGTTGAAAAACTGTTATGAAGTGAATCCATTTTTATAATAGAAAAATGAGAGCATACAGCTACTTCTCCAAAGAGATACTCATTAAACTCTAGAATTCACAAGTGATGTCTTAAGACTATTCATTTGCTGAGCCATTCATCCCATAGATACTTATTGAGTACCGATGTGTACCAGACTTATCCAGGCATGCAGACACAGGATAAACTTTCAGTGTTGTGAGATGTTTAGTCAGAACTCTGGATACCACCTTAGCTGTCCCCTTTGGCCAAGTATATTAAAATTCTCCAGAGAGTTACATATTTTCTGCTCTTCTGTGGGCAATTCAGAAATAGGATTCCTTGGGTCCTGAAGGAGTGAATTTCTTCCAACCAGACCCTACCTCTGACTTAGCTTTTCTATCTCTGTGTAGGACCTCAAGCTGCTGGTGGGGATATGTGTGTGAATTTCCAACCCAAAACAACAATGGTGAAATCTGGTGGAAGATAAAGGAAGCATCCTGTAAAATGGGAAACACCATAGTTTGTAAAGTAGGTGTGTGTGACCTACAAATGCAGCACCAGGCAGACAGAGACAAGTGGATCCTTTGGTCTCACTGGCTGCCAGCCTAGCCTAAGCTGTGAGCCTTGGGTCCCAGGGAGAGACCTGTCTCAAAATAGAAGTTGGGTGGTTTTACACACACAGACACACACACAAATTTATATATGTAGCATAATATATGTATATATAATATGTACATATTTATATGTGTATATATGACACATGTATGTATATATTACATATGTGTATATATTACATACACATATAATATATACAAATTCACACACACATACGTATGTGGTGCTTTGAAAGAGAATTCTCTCCCCCACTCTGGTAGGTTCATGTATTTGAATACTTAGTCACCAGTTGGTGGTGCTGTTTGGGACAGTTTAGGAGGAAATATGTCACTGGAGGTAGACTTTGAGGGTCTAAGGACTTACACCATTTCCATTTCTGGTTTCTCTGCTTTGTGCTTGTTGTTCAGGAAGTGAGTGCTCAGCTTCTTAAGTATTCAGCTGCTGTGCCTGCAGCCGCTTGGTTGCTGTGATGGTAATGGACTCTTACCACTCTGCAACTGTAAGCCAAAATAAACTCTTTCTTCCTTAAGTTGTCTTGGTCATGGTGTTGAACCACAACAATGGGAGGTGGGGGGGGGAGAGAGAGAGAGACAGAGACAGAGACAGGGACAGAGAGAGAGACCAGGACTATGAGCCTCATATATTTGACGCTAGGAGCGTCTAAGTCTGTGAATTTACCAGTTCTACTTTGTTTAAAGCTATAGACCACAGTATTGTGAAAATTTAGTCTATGATGATAACACCCATATACTCTATAGATAGAGACATAGATAAATACACACATACACATATGTACATATACATAAACATATACATATATCTCTCATTTTAAGAGAAATTTCCGTGCAAAGGTAGAAGAGAATCAGGTAGAAATTCTCCCTCTAATTGTAATGATTTTTTGTTTGTTTTCTGTTCTAATTTGTGGTGAGGGATTTTTTAATTTGCACATTAAAATAATTATAAACCTTATTGTTAAAAAATGCAAATAAAAAACATCCCACGAGGAAATGAACCAGACCAAAGTTTATACATTTCAGATAACTTCTACAAGTTAGAGCAGACATTCTGAGGACACGGGGCTTCACACTGGATTTGATACTTTTACTATCAGGTGCATTTTTATCCATTTATCTACCACAAGCTTTTAAAATTACACGTGTGTGTATGTATGGTGGTGAGATGTGAGTGTAGGCGCCTTTGACGGCCAGAAGAGTGTGTGGGATCCCCCAGAGACAGTGTTACAGGCAGTTGTGAGTTAACCAGTATGAGTGCTGGGGACTGAACTTTGGTTCTTTATGAGAGCAGTACTTAACTATTTGAAACAGCTTCTTCACATCTGGGGATTTTTTAAAAAAAAAAAAGATTTGCTTTTATTTAGTATGTGTGTGTGTGTGTGTGTGTGCGCATACACACACACACACACACGCACATAATACACAGACAAACAGAGGCAGAAAGAAAGTGTGAGAACCTTTGGAATTGGAATTATAAGTGGTTATGAATCAACAGAGGTGGGTTCTGGGAACCAAACCCTGGTAATCTGGAAGAGCAGCAAGTGTTCTTAACTTGGCTGGTATGTGTGTATGTGTGTGTGTGTGTGTGTGTGTGTGTGTGAATACAGAAGGTGATATGGGGCATGCACAGAAGGGAAGCTCTGTGGACCTGCAATGACAGGAGAACTTTTTTTTTTTTTTTTTTTTTTTTGATGAGTGCTCAAGCAAAGAGTGTGGTTCGTCACTGAGCCTGCCAAATGGAACAAATTGCTGTAAGACCTTGAACTCAGGAACTGGGGCTTTGTCCAGGGGGTTTTGTTCACAAGAACTGTAACCCAAGCCTAGTTTGTCACACTTCCTGCCTCTACACAATAACCCCCCAGTGCACACCACCCTGTCATTTCAAACATGCATGGTGACCGAGACCCCAACACCTGCTCCTTAACATTCTCACCCGGATCAAACTGTCCCATCATACATAGCTTATTCTTCAGCGACTCTGGGCTGAAGGGGGCAGGGGCAGTCATCAGAAGACAGACCAGAAGCACAATGACCCTCATGCATTTGACACTGGAGTTTTTGAAGTTACTTTTTCTACTGTGCTTAAAGCTATAGAACACAATGCTGAGGTTTTAGACAATGATAATGAGAAGCCCACAAATTTTAACCTGTTTGATCAGAGCAAAACCTCAAGGTGACAAGGCTTCAGTTTAGTTACCACATGAGCATCTATTATGAATGGCCTTGCTAGATGTCTGCTGAGTGTGACCCACTCATGGCAACAAGGCGGTGTAGACCAAATGAGCAATGGGGTGTTGGTAGCTACACTGACCAAGGAAAAAGAACTGTTAGTTTTAGGTGCAGCATATCATAAAGAAATAATGACATTTGTTTCATGTGTGAGGGATGCCAGGTGAAAGAAGACATCGATTCCCCTCTGAGTTGGACCTGTGGTTTTGTCCACAGAACATCTTATGCTGCTGGATAACTCCTCAGCATTTCACAAGGCAATGTTCTGCAGAGGTCAACAGTGTGACAACCCACCCACAGTCTCTTATGAGGGGCTCTACCCTGCCCACACTGAAGGGGCAGGCATTGTGGTAGTGCCCAGCCCTCTCTATTGACAGGCTTGGCCCTTGATGAGCAACCCAAGCACATGGCAGGCAACCCACAGACCGGTCAGAGAGTAACAACTTTTGCTGAAAGATGTGATAGACCATGCTCTGTCTTAGGGTGCTGACCCTAAACAAACAAAATGTCATAGTTTGTTCCAGAAGATGGGCTGTGTTGCTTAGTCCTAGGAGAAACAACAACAACAAAACCAAACCAAACAAATAAACACACAAACAACAAACAACAAAACCCACATAAGCTTCTCCTGAGGGAGGCATAGAAAACTCTTGGGATATGGAATCATCTATAAGTTCTATCATCTTGAGGCCAAGATTTAATATGCTTCCTGCTCTTGGAGAGAAATAATAACTTTTTATCATATATGTATATATATATTCATACATATCATACACACATATATTCAGTATATATAGATCATCTACATATATTGTAAGACTTAAGATCCATGCTTTTCAGTTGCCCTGAGTAGACTTTTGTACCTGGCAAGAAAACAAGCCCAGTGAATCCCATGGGAAATTGAGGTCAGCTCCCAGCTGAACTGCTGGGCCATAGGCATTCTGAGGTAACCAAAGGAAGCACACCGGTACACTGGTAAAGTCTTGACCATTACTAGGAAGGCACCCAAAAATAGAAAAGGAGGAAGTGAAAGTCTTTCAAGATGATTTGAAAAGTTGGTGTGTGCGCCTCCCTGTCCGGGTGCAGCCTCCATTGAGCCATGACTGGAGATGGCATGGCAGATGAGTGATTTCCCACATACAAACAACCACCTTTGAGGTAGGGCCTAACAGACTGACTCCTGCCTATGAGATATGCTGGACACACCACAAGCACAAGGGACTGAAGCCAACTCAGAAGAATCAAGATCTTCTTGATGTCTCAAGAAAACAGGTGCTAAACTCAGGGTATGCCTATAGGGTTTAGTTTTGCTTCCATTCAACTTTGGGGAAACAACATTACTCTTTATTTTAAAATGTATATCCCTATATGTGTGCATATTACACATGACTAAATAAAACATCCTTTCTAAGCTTCTCAATGGTGCTACCTCTTGGCCAAAAGTACTTCACGGTTCACAGCTCGACACAGTTGGCCTCTGTAGAAACATCTCAGTTTAGAAGTGGAATTACCCTCTTGTTCAGTGCAGAAAAACATCTTACTGGTTTGAGAACTACAATTGGTCATTTACCGCTCACAAGAACTTTCCCGTGAGACCATATTGTAAGAGTTATGCCTTCTGGCTCTGGCAGGATGGTGAAGAGATGGGCGTTGGAAACAGGTGGGTCTGAATTCAAATCTAGCTCCCAGTTGTTCTGTTGTCATGGAGGCTCAAGAAAGGCCTTCCCACAGCTTCTTTTACTGTTATCGTTGTCGTCCTCATCGTCATCACCACCACCACCTCCACCACCTCCACCACCTCCACCACCTCCACCACCACCACCATCACCACCACCACCTCCACCACCACCACCACCTCCACCACCATCACCACCACCACCACCATCACCACCACCACCACCTCCACCACCTCCACCATCACCACCACCTCCACCACCACCTCCACCATCACCACCACCTCCACCACTACCTCCACCACCACCACCACCTCCACCACCACCTCCACCACCACCACCACCTCCACCACCACCACCACCTCCACCACCATCACCACCATCGTTATTATATTTTATACTCTTAATTTTGAGACTATAATACAATCCAAACATTTCTCTCTTCCCTTTCCTTCTTCCAAAGTCTCCTCCGTACACTTCCACGCTCTTCTTCAAATTCACCGTCTCTTCTTTCATTGTTACTGAACTCGTATTTGTAAAACATTCCCACACCCAACAACTGAGGTGATCACTGTGGAAGATGGAGCAGAAATATAGTGGAAATGAGAGCGTCGGGACGTGCAGTGAGATGGTGTCTCCCAACTCCATCTCAAGTTGTACTCAAAGTTTGACCAGCATGGCTGCCCAAAGATGGGCTGAGTAAGGACAATCCCAAGGCATGCCTAAGTGGCTGGGGACAAGCCCAGGCATCCTCAACCCTACACAAAGAACTACAGGCAAATGAGGAAAGCTGGAAGCTGGAGAGGTGGCCCTCCGTAGGGAAGAGCACACCAATTGTTTGTCCAGTGCCACATGGTCAGCCTTGAAAGCAGACATACAAGTAACATCTAGACCAAACGGGTTATATATAGATCTTAATTCTTAAAGCAAGGTGCTGAATAGCTCATGGTCTACAAGGCATTGTAAGGATTCAATAGATTAAGATATTAATGGCTGTGTAACAGGACACAGTGGGTTCACATCATGGAGAGCATAAAGAAAAAAGCAAGAAGACCCAAGAAATAAGAGTAACTTCTGGGCATGCTCAGTTTTCTCAAAACATAAACAAAAAGCAAAAAAAGAAAAAAAAAGCAGAAAACAAACAAAAAACCCAAAAAACTTTCACTGAAATGAAAGGCAAGGGCATTTTGAAGTCATGTTAATATAGGGGAGTTGTCCTAAAGCCGTCTGTCTGTTTAGCTGCTAACAAAGTAACGCTAGACCTGGATGATGCAGTCTACAAATGCTTGCTTTTAATATGTAATTTCTTTCATTGGACTTTCAGAGCAAAGTGTTAAGGCAGACCTTATTGAGTCCAGGTATTCTGTTGGGTGTGTCCTTCTGTAATTTCATTGGAGATCCACACCAGGAAAAGTAGCAATTTTCCTGATTTTACAGTGGCAGAAATGAGGCCAAAAGTAAATTTTTTTAGATAAATCTTTTTATTAAAATTTATTTTTATTAACAAATTAATAATAATAAAATTAAAATGTGGGTGTGCAAGAGGAATTATTTATTTATTGTGTATGAGTACACTGTAGCTGTCTTCAGACACACCAGAAGAGGGCATCGGATCCCATGACAGATGGTTGTGAGCCATCATGTGGTTGCTGGGATTTGAACTCAGGACCTCTGGAAGAGCAATCAGTGCTCTTAACCCCTGAGCCATCTCTCCAGCCCCTAAAATTAAATTTATTTCTTTATTCACTTTACATCCCAATAGCAGCCTCCTTCTCCTCCCAGTACCCCCTCACCCAGATCCTCCTCCAACTCCTCCTTTCCCTTCTCCTTTGAAAAGGGGGACCCTCCTGTAGGTTTTAGCACCACCCCTCTACCCTCCCCCTTCCTCCTTCCCCCTCCCCCCACCCTGGCACATCAAGTCACTGCAGGACTAGGCACATCCTCTCCCGAGGCCAGAAAAGGCAGCCCAGTTGAGGGGAACAGGACCCACAGGCCCGTGACAGAGCCAGGGACATCCCTTGCTCCTGCTGTTGGGGAAAAAGTCAATTAATTTGCTGCCTGATCAATAAAGAGTGGATCTGGGATCTATTCATCCATTCAGTGTGTTTTTATTAAGTACTGGTTCTGACTCCTCCATTGCTGGTGGGAATGCAAGCTGATACAACCTCTCTGGAAGTCAGTTTGGTGGACCCTCAGAAAAATGAACATAATACTACCTGAGGACCCAGCTATTCCACTCCTGGGCATATACCCAGAAGATGCTCCAACATGTAATAAAGACACATGCTCCACTATGTTCATAGCAGCTATATTTATAATAGCCAGAAACTGGAAACAACCCAGATGTCCCTCAACAGAGGAATGGATACAGAAAATGTAGTACATTTACACAATGGAATACTACTCAGCTATTAAAAACAATGACTTCATGAAATTCATAAGCAAGTGGCTGGAACTTGAAAATACCATCCTGAGTGAGGTAACGCAGTCACAAAAGAATGAACGCGGTATGTACTCACTGATAAGTTATTAGCTCAAAAAGTTCGAAATACCCAAGAGTCACTTCACAGCAACCGTAGGGCGGAGTGTGAGGTCCCAGAGGGAGGAGTTGGACAAGGGATTGAAGGAGCTGAGGGAGTTGGCAGTCCCATGGAGGGAGCAACAGTGGCAACTGGCCTGATCTCCCAATGCTCCCGGAGACTGGATCACCAACAGAAGGATACACATGGAGGGACCCATGGTGCTGGCCACATATGTGGCAGAGGAAGGTCTTGTTAGCCATCAGGGGGAAGACAGGCCCTTTGGCCTGAGAGTGTTAGATCCCGCAGTGTAGGAGAATGCCAAGGAAGGAAGATGAGAGTGGGTGGGTGGGCGGGTGGGAGAATATCTCCATAGTGGCAGGGGGAGGGGGGAGGAAATGGGGAGGTTCCAAAGGGGAGATCTGGAAAGGGGGAGACATTTGAAATGTAAATAAGGTATCAAAAAAAAAAAAAAGGACTGGTTCTGATGTTGGAAATTAGGTGTCAGAATACTCAACAGTCCCAGATCCTTACCTTCACAAAGGATAACCTCTGTCAGGGACAGAGAAAAACCAAGATGAGTCAGTAAAATGACAAGATGGGTGCGCTAAAAAGAAAACTAGGCAGGGAAGGGAAAGAGAGAGATGTAGAGAGGAGATGGAATCGGATCATTGTTCCCACAGGGGACATTTGGGGAGAGGTGTGAGAAAAAAGATGCCACAGGAGGATTCCAGACAGAGCAGGAAGAAAGAACATGACTATCGCGTTCCGGCATCAGCAGAAGAAACAATAACGAATGGGGTCAAGGGGACCAGGCCCGGACTGGATCGTGTGTGTGAGAGAACCCCTCCTCATGTTCCTAATGCTATGGGGCAGCACATCTGAAGAAGTTGCAGACAAGAAAAACACCCCAGTCCCCAACCTTTCTCTCTTCCAGGGAAGAAAACCCAACCTTGACCTTGGCAGAGGTACGTTGTCAGAACCGGAAGCTGTCTAAGTAACATCGGCTTCTTATGGCGGCCACGACATGTGAGGCAATCCCTCCCAGCGCCCCCCTGTGGTCCCCCTGAGCTCATCGAGGCCCCTCCTATAGAGGAGCTTCAATTTAAGGCCACTTTGGTTTCTCTCTATCTAACTCAGAACAAGGCCTACTCAGGGGTAAGAATTGCCAGAGACCCCATGGGACCTTTATTTTCCATCCCCCCCCCCCCCACACACTGGGTATCTTTTTCCTCATTTATCTACACTCCGTGTGGTAAAGGTGAGCTTGTGTGGCATTTTCAGATGATGCTTTAAGGAAGGTGACGTGAGTATATGAAGTTTATCACCCTGTGTTGAAACCTCCTCTTCCACCCAGGCTGGTCTAAGCACATGAGAGTCAGGTTACCTGGCTTCAAATGCCCACCCCGTCCAATAGAACCCCTGTGACCTGAGTCAGAACATCCCAGCTGTTTGAACCTCCATTTCTAGATTTTTCCTCAGTGGGGATGATGATAAGACCAGCTTTGTGAACAAATCATAGAATTAAATGTGTATCTGGATTTAAACACATGGATTAGCTCCTCTCATTCTGGGTGCAGTTTGTTTGTTTGTTTTAGTTCTACAAATGAGAAAAATTATCCAGACACTGAAGGCAGGTGTCTTAAAGATATGACCATCTCTGCATTTCTACTCAAGCCATATCCAGTATTTCAGTCTTCCATCTCTGGGCTGAGTTCCACCGTCTCTGCCTGGGTGGTCCCAGCCTCTCAGGATGATCAGCTTCTAGAATCCAGGGGATTCTCTTACTGCTTGTATTACCTTCCAGCCAGGGGCAGAGACAGAGCTTTGAGGACCTCACATAGCACTGGAGGAACCATTTACAAACCCTCCAGGGAAAACAGGCTCTCTTGCAAATGAAGAGACCTTTAGCAAGAACGTCTGCAGCGGTATTCCCCCTATCCTCCCCATAGCTTATCCGTCATGGGTGGGTTAGCTAGACTTTGGGTTTTGCTTAATGACCATAGCTTGCTAAAAAACATTCTATTCCTGTAGAAATGCAAACTGTTACTGTACAACACGAGTTAGAAAGTTCTCCTGACTGGGACATGATCAGCAGTCAACATGATTGTTTAATATCAGCACAGACCAAATATGTGTCAGGAATAGCTGCAGTATTTTATAGGATTCGCTAGAGCAGCAAGGAAACTCAGTCACCTATTCATAGTGGCTCAGATCTCTGTGGTCTGGTGAGTTGGAATGACTCCAAGGTTTCTCTCAGCAATGGAACCCCTCCAGGCAATGATCTCAACCTTCAGGCAATGATCTCAAGTAGCTCTGGTTCACTATCGCCATGGTCTCTGATACACAGCCTAGAAATGGACTGCAAAGAAGATTCCCACCAGCACCAAGTGAACAACTGTCCCCAGCTTACTGATTTACCTCCCTCATCTGTGAACTGAGGTTGAGGTGAGCCAGGGATGTTCAAGGAATGTAGAGATGGAAAGACAAGAGAACTGGGCAGAACAAAAAGACATGCCACACTCCGTGTGAGCTCAATGCCAAAGACATGTCTGCCTAGGGACACAGCAGTTAGTATTTATAATTGTCCAACCTGGAAACAACTGAATATTCAGCAATGTGGAGTGATTGCTTGTGGAACAAAGGTCCAACAGAACAGTCCTCAGCAGCACACGCATTTAAACACAACACTACTGCAACTAGAATGAAACCAGACACAGCATACATACCCAGCAGAATCTTACTTGATTTTGAAGCATTTGGAACTAATTATGGAGAAGGCCAAGGGAACAAAGTTGCCCTATCTGGAGACAAGAGGGAGACGTGGAAAGGCACAAAAGAATTTGCTAGATGCTTCAGAATTACAGACTGAGCACCAGTACAGTGTACATGCCTTGCAGTGTTCTGGCTGCTGGGGTCATAGCTGCGAGGCAGACTCCATCAGTGAGAGAGGGCGAGACCTCAGAAGCTACACACAGAAGTCTACCATTTGGAAATGTGACACTCGGTGTAAGAAAAAAAGCATCCTGGAGATCCAAGGAACCAAGTGGAACTAAGCAACTGTGAATGTCTGAAATGGTGGATAGATGAACTATGCTTATCAACTATTAATGTCTGAAATGACAGATAAATGAACTACCCTCATCTGATCATTGCCCCTTGAATATACCACACTGGCCTATACAAATATGCTCAATAATTACATGTCAACAATAAGCCCAGTGGAGACCATTTTAATAATCTAAGATGAGATAGCTTGGGTTAAGGTGGTGGTAATGGGAAACAGAAACAGCTCTGGAGGTGGAAATAGCCTATTTCCTCTTCCAGTGACCTTTCCCCTCTTCTAGAGCTAGCTTCTCTCTCCTTCTGCCCCGCCCTCCCCTTCTCTGTGAAAGATGAATGTTTCCAATTTGCTACTCAGAGACTCTGAAGGAAGAAAATCAGAGGCCAGGACTGTACCATGTCTACAGGTGATTGGCTGGAGCAGTTGAGGTTAGGGGACTGTCAGATACCTGCCACCAACCATTGGACTTGCTGCTGTCCCTTTGACTCTACAGTCTATTGCATATTTCTCCATTGGCCAGTCTTCATCTGAAACCCCACAAGATGAAACCTGTGGGAATTATTTCTAGCTGAGCTAAGCAGGAGACAAACTCAACCACAAGGGCAGAGCTCCAGAGACATAAGCCAGCAGCCTATGCCTACTCAAACTCTGTGTACAACTCTGGCCAGACCCTTCCATAGGGATGCTTGGCATTTGGCCTTCAAAGAGTTAGAGCAGGAGTCAGTTACTAAACTATTAGTGACCAATGGCTGTGAAAGAGTTCACCATGTTCCACTGTCCAGTAGCCCACTGTGAGCTGAAGTAGCCATGATTCATTTTAGATATTAGTGGCATTCATGTGTGTAGCAACATACAATTTGATAAACTTTCCCATGCAGACTTTGTTTTTTGGTTTGTTTGTTTGTCTCTTTAAGATGGAGTTTTATGTCTTTGGAGATAACCTTGAACTTCCAACCTTCCTGCCTCTGTCTCCTCAGTATGGAAACACAAGCACTCCCTACCACGCTCAGTTTTTTACAGTCTCACTTTGAGCTGCACACTATTCCTAAGAGCTTGCTCAGACCTCATGTTCATTGATTTCTGAAGCCCATTGAAGTTACTGATATACTAAAAGCAGAAACAAAACACACAGTTCACCAACTGTGAAGTCGACATGACAAGTGAGGCTTTCTGATTTGGAGGTCCTTTGAGGGGGTGAAGTTAATTTACCTGGAAGGTGCCCTTGGTGTAGAAGGCACAGGGACCCAGCTGTCTGGAGTATGCCCTGGCCTGTTTGGGAGGACAAGGTCTTTCTGAATTGTTTTCAGTAGCTAAATATTCCTGACACTTGAGTTATTCTGAGCCCCACAATGAGCACTTTGTACAGGAGACTTCATACATTTCATTCAGTTGGATGCACTGAGAACAATATAAGTGAACGCATTGTGTGCATTCCCTCAAAAAAAAAAAAAAAATCAACCAACAAAACAGATATTGTTGTGATGGAAACATCCAGGCTTGGAAATAAAAAAAAAAGGAACCATGGGCACAGTGTTTTACAAACCTGCCGGACTCTTTCATGTCTATCTCTGTAGCTCAGTGGGCAGGCGCATCTCCCATGATTCATAGCAGGCATTCTTGGACTTGGAAGACTCCAAAATTGATTATGTAATCATACAGTTTTAACCTTTCCTGTAGTGGTGTATTGTGTCATCTTATGTACCCTGTGTCCATTTTTACAACCTGATTGTTAAGAGTTAACTGTGTTATCACCGAAAAGACACTAGCATCAAGCCCAGCCCTTGTGGATACGGCTGGGCTTACAAAGGTGATCAAGATGAATTGAGTCTTACTTCAATCCAATTTTTAGTCCTATGAAAAGGGGTAGGAATTGAGACCCAGAGACAGACAGAGAATAGCCTAGAAACAGAAGAAGAATACAGAAAGCTGCCAAGGAATGCCCAGAGGTACTAGAAGCTTAGATAGAGGCCTAGACTAAAGTTTCCTTCACACATTCATAAAGAGCAAAGCCTAAAGGTAACTTGATCTTGAACTTCTGGCATACAGAGTAGTGAGGTAGTGGGTTTCTGTTGTCTTAGACCAGGTAATTGTGGTTCATGTTAACAGCAGAATTAATATACTCACTAAGCACCAGTCAGTGGTGGCACACACCTTTAATCCCAGCACTTGGGAGGCAGAGGCAGGAGAATTTCTGAGTTGGGGACCAGCCTGGTCTACAGAGTGAGTTCCAGGACAACCAAGGTTACACAGAGAAACCCTGTGTCGAAAAACAAAACAAAACAAAAAAAACTCACTAAACACACACACACACACACACACACACACACACATGATATAGCCAGAAAAAAATGGCAGAATTTTATTATTATTTTTTTATTTGTGTGTGTGTGTGTGTGTGTGTGTGTGTGTGTGTATACTGGGGAGGGATTTGTTGTTTTGTTTGCTGTTTTGCAAAACTTAAGTTTACATCGAATAAATATCCAGTGGAAATGGCTGGTGGTAGGCACATTCCAAGTGAAATAGAGACTTGAGGTTTCTTTCCCATCTTAGAAGAGGTTATTTGTAAAGGGGACGAGACGGTGTTTACTCTATTAATTAAGCATTGTACCGGTTTCCATGGCTACATTAGAAATTATAGCAAGACGAAGAGTCTTAAAATAACAACCGTCACTTGTCTCTGTCGGCTTGTGTGGATCAGGAGAGTTGGCAGTGACTGCAGTTGGGCAGATCTAACCCAGCGACTTGGCTGTGGTCACTGTGGCGAGGTAGCCGCACCTGAGCCTTCCTCGAAGGTTTCTCTGCTCATCCATCTGTCCCTTGACCTGGAGCAACTCAAGTACCTGGAGCTCCTTGTCTGTCTCTCTGTCCCTTTTCTTTCTCTTCATGTGACCACTGAAGGATTTGGGATTGAGGAGCAGCCCCCAAGAAGAGAGGGAGAGAGAGTGGGAGAGGGAGAGGGAGAGAACCTTTATTATTTATCATTTCTTATGACCTGCTTTTATAAACCAAAGGCTTCACTTCTGTAGCTTCTGTAGCATTTCTTCATCCAAGTAGTCCCAAAATTCTCTTGGGCTCCCAGGAACTAGACTCCACCCACAACAAAAGAGTGCTGTGTTTCTAATAGATACACGAGATTGGGAAATTGCTACATTCTATCTATTCAGTTTTAGTATTAGTTAGTTTCCAAGTATGTCACACACTAACTGGCTGAATGAAGTGGGTACTCACCTTCATTTTATAGATGGTAGATACTGTCTATACCCCACCCATATCTCCAGGACCCTCACATTATCAGCACCTATCACTTCCAAATGCCAGAACCTGGCCCAAGAGCCCTCACTGGGCTCCTCAGACTAGTGTGTTCTTATATGCAGGTTACACGTAGAAGGCCCAATGTGTTGGAGAACAAATGACCTCCAGGACCAGACATCAACTAGTAAGATCTAGTATTAAACAAAGGCGCACGCGCGCGCGCGCGCACACACACACACACACACACACACACATACACACACACACCTTTAGCAGGATTGGGGGAAATGGGGTTCCATTCTGAAGCAAGTTCTAAGGTTTGTGTTTCACCCTGGCTCCCAGAATCTTGGGAGAGTAAGCTCCAGTGGCCATGCTGTAAATTTACAATATAGCTTTGTTATCTGTTCTGTCCCTTGACATCCTAAATGAACTATATGGATTTGAAACTTTCTGGGACAACCCACATTGGGCTTGCCTGACTCCATTAGCAATGTGAACTTATAAGTTCAGATAGCGTTCAGAAGCTCACATGCAATGAAGTTAGAGAAAATATGGTGTCAAAGACCAAGAAGTCCCAGATAGAGAGTCTGTGATATACTAGGGGCCTGGGATGCTCCAAGGTTTCATGTGCCTAGCACTTACTGAACTACTAGGAGCCAGGCATGGGGTTCCATGCTCAGAGAACTCAGTTGGGTCTGAAATCTCTACATGTGTAAGATTCTGCTCCAAGTCTCTACCCCACTGTGATTGAAGTCTTAGTGATGCGGTTTTTTGTTTTTTGGGTTTTTTTTTTTTTGTTTTTTGCTTTTGTTTTTTTTGTTTGTTTTTTTTGAGACAGGGTTTCTCTGTATAGCCCTGGCTGTCCTGGAACTCACTCTGTAGACCAGGGTGGCCTCGAACTCAGAAATCCGCCTGCTTCTGCCTCCCAAGTGCTGGGATTAAAGGCATACGCCACCACTGCCCGGCCCTAGTGATGAGTCTTAATGAGAAAGAGCTCTTCTAAGGGAAGTTATGGGTAGCCAGGTGTGCATTAGCTCAAGCCTTTCAATACCATTGACAGACAGGGGACATTTTCCATCTCCTCTCCAAGCCCAGAGCTGTTTCCCGTTGTCCTTCTAGCTGATAAAGGCTCTAGGTAAAAAGCCTACCATTGTGGCTAAAGAGTAGCTGATTTCATGGCTGCTTGCTTCATGATGCAGGTATAAAGAGCCTGACATTGGACCTTAAATAAGAAATCCCAACAGATGAATCTAATTTTGCTCTCATTTCTCTATTTTTATAGGCAAATCTAATATCATTGATTTTTAAGCTAGCTGAATCCCTTCTGGGTGTGGGGTGCTGTGCCAAGCACTTCCCATGAAGCTCCACTTTCCAGAAGCTAACTGAAATAAGGAGATGAAAATTCTGCATAGTAAGTAAGCCCACTGTCACGGAATTTTCATTCACCTGAACTCATCTTGGAGAATTCCTTTGGTATTTATTTATTTATTTATTTATTTATTTATTTATTTGGTTTTTCAAGACAGGGTTTCTCTGTGTAGCCCTGGCTGTTCTGGAACTTACTCTGTAGACCAGGCTGGCCTCGGACTCAGAAATCCGCCTGCCTCTGCCTCCCGAGTGCTGGAATTAAAGGCGTGAGCCACCACTGCCCATCGAAAATTCCTTTGTTGAACACTGGCAATTTCCCGCTTGAGGTGTCTGCCCCACTCTTGGCCTTTGCCAGAGGGTGTCTCTGGGGTCATCCAAAGCCACCAAAGCTAACGGAGAGTAACAGTGGGTGGATAAACAGTGGCTTCACCCACTCAGATGGGTGAGTCTGAGGTGAGTCAGACAGTAACTTTTATGCACTGTAAACCAGAATTGACCAATGTTTCCTATCAGAGATAACCAACATTTCAAGATTCGCTGCCCTGCCTCACCACCCCCTTTATTGTTCTGCGGTCCCCTCCCCAATACCTGCACTCAAGTCTTTATCAGCTATTCCACATAGTCAGCAAATGCCCCTTGTATTAGCCACTCTGCTCACCAGTGCTGGCACAGGCATGAACACTGGTAACAGCTTTTCCATGTCTAGGACACTTGTCTGAGCTTGCTGACCTTGCAGTATATGAGGGAAGGTCAGCCACAAAGTGTTTACCCAGAATGCTAAGCCAGGGAGGAAAATGGGATGACAGCAGTATCCCAAAGAGGTTCCAATAAAAACATAGGATCTTCTATAATTGATCAAACAACTGAGGACCAAGGATTGGACAGTTACTTGAGCTGACAGTGTACCATGTGCCCTGTTGTGGTTCACTGGAGAATACTGACAAGATAGGGGTCTGTGGTGGGAATGGTTGCTCCTGCCTGAGGTGGAGGTGGGGGAGGTGAAATACCTGTTCTTTTCAATCGATGTTCTGCTTTTGCCATTAGCTGAGACTGACCAGAGACCCAGGAGCCACTTAAGAATGGATTCTTCCACACCCTAGCTGTCTGCATGTACAGATGTGGATGACAGAGACTGTTATTCATAACCCAAGAGTTGTACTTACCTAGAGTCATCAGACACCGAGTTGCTATGTCTCCAGAGTCGTAAGTACTCCAGTGAACACAGGACAGATGGTATCAAGAGCTTGTGAACCCAGTGTTCTGGTCATATTCACATATACATAAATATGTAGCACAGAAATAAACATAATTAATAAATTAAATACATGTGGTTCATCTTTCTCTTTGAGGTAAAGAACAATTTGTTTTCAAGCTCTCCCATAATAATGATAAAATAAACATCAGTAGCCTGCCTTGTAGGCTGGAGGGGGACAGAAGAATGCCTGGTGGTAGCTTATACTGGACTCTGAAGGATGACCATGCTCCTGACAGGTCTGGAACATGGGCCTGACCTGCAGAAAAGGAGATGTGTTCAGGGTGATCAGTGACTCACGAGTGTAGGCATAAATTTCTCAACATAGGGTTCAACCTCCCCTCTCGCCCACCACCCAGCAGAGGTAGTGAAAAAGAAAGGTTATTAGGATACAGGGGAAGTGGACCTGCTTAGAAATGGCTCTTTGGGGTGATTCCAATCTTCATTGTTCTCATTCCAGTGCACCAGCAAACACCAAACACAAATCAGCAGCTGCAGTTCAATCCAGAAGAAACTGTGAGACTCACCAAGCAGTCCAGGTCCGCTTAAGAGACAAGAAGTCCCAACAACCTCACAAGAAGTTCTTTGGTGAGTTTCTCTCTATCAGTGAAGCTCAGCAAAGCAATGTAAGGCAAACCAATACATGTGTGCTGTTGGGGAAGAACAGAGGCAGAGCAAAGCGAACCAATGCTCGAGCTCTCATTGTCTATGTGGTCATATTTGTATTCCTTCTAAACATCAAGCATCCTTTCACACGTATGCTATAGCAAAACATCCTTTCTCCTGTGTGCCCCAGGAAAGCATCATTTGACACAACGGACTTCCCAAACAAACCAGAGTTTTCCACTTCACAGGAGCACAGGCACTACACAAGAATGCTGGTGTTCACTGGCTCTGGAAGGATGGGTTTGGAGAGGTTTTCCTTGTGACAATAGCAAGTATAACTTTTAGTTGCTTAGTTTCCTCGGCTCTGGTGTTGACCTTCCTTGCCCGTCAGTGTGTTTCAGATTCTGACACCTCCCCCTCTGTAGCCTTGAACCCAGCCCTTCCTCTTTTTCTCTGTAATTTGCCCTCTAACTGCTCACTCCTACTTCTCTCTGTATAAAAAGCAAGGATACAAAGATGTCATCCCTTCATGGCAGTTCCCCTGTAAATGTGTCCTACCTGCCCTCCCAACAGCACCCCTGGATTAACATGCCCCATCTCAAATTGTTCCTTGGGCTTTCTTTGCCCCTACATGTTTGAGCAGCAGCATAGTTCTTCCTTCAGCCACACCCTCAAAGCTTAAAAGAAGTAAAGAAAACGGGAAGAAAGAAAACTTATAAATGGACAGTAGGAAGCTCCTGGGTGTTCTCACTCTACCTCATTGAACCCTCAGGACTAGCAAGGATCAAGAGCACTGGGTCTCAACCTGTGGGACACAGCCCCATTGATGACCCTCTATCTCCAAAAACTTATTTATATTATGATTCATAACAGTATCAAAATTACAGTTATGAAGTGGCAACAGAAATAATCTTATGGTTGGGGGGGGGTGTCACCACAACATGAGGAGCTGTATCAAAGGGTGGCAGGGTTAGGAAGCTTGAGAACTATTGGTCTGGACCATATAGACTCCATGCATGAGGACAGAAAAAGAAGCTCAGAGAGCTTAAGGAATATGCCTGGAAGAAAAAAGTTAGCTTCAAAAAGATGGAGTCTTCGTCTTTAAATTTTGTAGTGTGTTTTAGGAGGTCTCGTGTCTTCCTCTTTAACTACCTCTTTCCCTCTTGTATTTCATTCTGCTGCTCCCCTATGTCAAACCCAGCGGGAGAGCATCTGATAGACACATTGTGCTAAGAGGGTCAGCAGTGGCCAAGGCACAGTAGCAGGTGTGTCACCTGGGAAAACTGGTATGCCCTGGTCCACTGCATAGACTCTGGCCTCAGATGAATTTGAAGAGATTCCTATTCCTTTTAATGGATGTGGAGAAAAAGCCATTTCAGTAGTCCTTCCTTAGACACTAAGGGGTTTGGTTTGGTTTTGTGTGAAGATCAGTGGAGGAAACATCACCAAGGGGATGGTGGGAGGAAGGTGAGAGAAAGGGGTGGGAGGTGGAGAAGGGGGGGGAGGGAAGGGGTAAGATGTGGGCTACAGATGAAACCTGCCATCTCAGGGTTTCCATAGGACCCGTCCGCTGTCCAGTCCAAGCCTGATTTTGTGCACTGCCACCTCACTCCTCTCTGTGGTCCAGTGTAACCACAGTGATATGTTGTAACTCTCTCTTACTACATAGCCTTTAGCACACACTAACAGCATGAAGAATTGCCTTGAGGGGGGCAGATAGGGAGTGTAAACCTTGTTTCTGTTCTTAGCTGTGGCTGTTACACTCTTACTCATGGGCCAGAGTCTGTGCTAAGCCTTCTATGGTGTTGTCTCTTAATCTGTGGAGTAGCTACAGAGTAATTTAAAGATAGGGGAGGTTGGCCCATAGATAGGGTGCCAGAGTTGAGATGGGTAAAGACAAACTCCAGATGGCCCAGCTCCAAGTCATTGTGATCTATAGTACATCAAAAAGCCACTCCAGTACATCAGAGAGAGAGAGAGAGAGAGAGAGAGAGAGAGAGAGATTATAAATATGGGTAAATCAAAAAATTCATAGAACCACACTTCCTGAAGTAGCCTGAAATAACCTAAGCACTGTTACCACATAGACATGTGGATGCTCACTTTCCCAGATATTTCTGCATTTCTGTTTTCTGTTCTTCAATAGGAATGGAAGACAGGGTAAATGCGACTGTGAATTTATTTGTGACACTACATTTCACGCATTTGTTTTTATTTCCTAAACCAATTTGTGATGTGCAAGTTCACTTAAGTCTCCTCATTCCTTTGAAGGGGTGTGGCAAAATTCATTCAATAGTCCTTCCTTAGACACTGACTGGTTTGGTTTGACTTGGTTTTTCACCTTGAAATAGAAAAAAAATCTGTGGTTGAAGGCTTCTGGTGTGTTCCACAACCCTCTCAACTGTTGACCCCCGAGTCTTCCAACATGCTGCATCTGGAAAGGCCACAGTCATGGATGGTGATGCTTCCTGTCTCTGAATCTCTCCCTCTCCACTCAGTCACCAGCTGGCTTGGGCTGTGCTGTGGTTATGGTGGTCAGCTTTGTAAGATCTCAAGTCAGCTAGGAGACAGGCCTCTAGGCACACCTGTGAGGGAATTCACCTCTGCACATGCATGTGAGGAAGTATATTGATTGAATTGACTAAGATGGAAGGACCCATCCAAAGAGCGGGTAACACCATTCTCTGGGCTCTGATCATGAACTGCATGTAGTGGAGCCCAGGAGAACACAAGTCAAGCACCAACTTTCATATCTGTCTACTTCTTTATTGATGATGCAAAGGGACCAGTTGCTTCCAGTCCCTGTCACACTGGCTCTCTGCCATTATGGTTCATATCCTCAAACTATGAGCAGAAATTAACACTGTCACTAAGAAGTAGTTTTCATCAAGATATTTTATCCCAGAAACCGGAAAAGAAACCAAGGCACATTCATGTGAGGAAGTATGTTGTTTGGGTTGACTGAGATGGAAGGACCCATCCAAAAGTTGGGCAATGCCATTCTCTTGGCTCTCAGCCAAAATGCATTTCCCTCTAGGAAGCCTTCAGTGAGTTTCCAGTCTAGATCAGGCCCTGTAGTCTACTGTCTCCATGGCCTTATACACCTTCTTCATGGCATTTGACATAATCATGATGAATTCACTGGGCATGGAATCATCGTGTAGCGATGAGATTCATGGGGTCAGCGTCCACAACTCCACCACAGTCCACTGTTAGCCTCAGGTTAGCAAGGCAGGTGTTGGGAGCTTACTGTTGTAAAATAATTAAATAGGACTTGGAGAGACAGGTCGCTTAAGGGCTGTGAGCACTTGCTGCTCTTCCCAAGGACCAGAGTTTAATTCCTAGAACTCCTAATTAGGTGGCTCACAACTCCCTGTAGTTCTAGCTCCATGTGCATCTGGCTCCTGAAAACACCTGTACACGTATGCACATACCAACATAGAGACGTACACCTATATAATCATACACACATATAATACATACTAATATATACATAATACACATACCAACTATTATATAATAATATAATGGCTATTTAAATAATTGAATGAATAACTTCGACATTAAACGGACAAATCCAAGGGTGTGGGCATATCTGACTCATCCTCAGTTAAGCTTTTGGAGTGAAAGAGTGGAGTCAAAGCTTTTAAGACTTCCTATGGAGTGTCAATTCCTTTCTAGAAATGATGTCACTCCATCCGAAACATTCAGAGGTTAAGGTGTCCTGTCCTTTCTGACTACTGCTTATCTTTAGAAGGACAAAGGACAATGGAATGTCTGTCCATAATCCAGCTGGGCATCCAGGGAAGCTGTGTGAAATTATTGTTTTATAAAATGCCTTCTGAAGTCCCAGAACGGTTCTTTCTGCTTGTGTATTGCCTTAGTGACTTTTCTATTGCTGTGACTAAAGCACCATGACCAAAGCAACTTATAAAATAAGATGTTTAATTTAAGGTTTGCAGTTCCAGAGGGTTAGAATCCATGATTATCACGTCAGGGAATGTGGCAGCAGGCAGGTAGGTATGCCACTGGAGCAGTAGCTGAGAGTTTACAACACAAGTCGGAGGCAACAGAGCTAAGGAGAATGACATGGGTCTCTGCCCCCTGTGATCATCTCTTCCAAGACCACACCTTCTAATCCTTCCCAAACAGTTCCATAATCTGGGAAACAAACAATCAAACATAGGAACCTATGGGTGGCACTCTAATTCAAAATATGACATGCAATTTGAATTACTACCCTCAGATCCAAGGGTTGCTAAGCACTACTATAGTGAACCCTACTGTTTGTGTATCGGCTGTTTGCCCAGGATCTCCCACTGTAACTGGACTTGTGTTCTGTTGCCTGTCGCTCCAGAGGCCAGTGAGCAAAGGCAAGAACTGAATCTTTAATTGGGCTCTGTTCAGAGAACCAGAAGTCTGAGAAGACAGGAGGTTAATACCCTAAACACTGACCTTAATCTCATCTCCAGCCTACAGTTTATCAATATAAAGAGACAGGAGTTGTCAGTCTTTCCAAAATTCAGTTCAGCCCCTCAGCCCAGGTGCCCAGCCTCTCCAGTTATCATCTTCCTGCATCCAGTGGGTGTTTGGGCTCAGTCACATCTTTATTTACTTAATTATTTTATTGTATATGTGGGAATGGTTTACCTGCGTATATATCTATGCACCACTTACACATCTGGTGTCCTTGGAAGACAGAATAAGGCCGTGGACCCCTGGACTAGTGACAGACGGTTGTGAGCCACTGTGAGCTGCTAGGAACTGAATCTGGGTCCTCTGCAAGAGCTGTAAGAGCTCTAAACACTGAGCCATCTCTCCAGCCTCTCAGACACATTGTCAACCATAGAGTTCAGTTAGTAGCTACTGGTTTAGACTTTCTATTCCTCCCTGAGCACCTGGGTTGAGACAAAGAAGCAACTCAAAACAAAACAACAACAAAAACCATGAAAAGTATGCACCTGTTAAACTATTAAAAATATCACATGTATATAGATTCCTTTCTACAATATAGAGTACAAATATGACTTTGAAATACAAAATACCAAGGTGTGTCTCTCTACCCTTCCTGTCCCCATCACTGCAAGTTAATCCACAAATACACTGTATCTGTACTTTTCTGTTTTGCCTCATGCAAACCAAATACAACCCTAATGGGAGAGATATTATACCATCACTCACAATGTCTGTGCTGGCTACATTTATGTAAATTTGACTTGAACTTAAATCATCTGAGAGGAGGAAACCTTGACTGAGAAAATGTCTTTATAAGACTAGGCTGTCAGCAAACCTGTAGAGCAATTTTTTAATTAGTGATTGGTGAGGGAGTACCCAGCCTATTGTAAGTGGTGCCATCTCTGGGTTGGTGGTCCTGGATTCTATAAGAAAATAGGGTGAGCAAGGCGTGTGGAGAAAGCCATAAGCAGCACCCTCCATGGCCTCTGCATCAGCTCCTACCCTGATTGAGTTCCTGCCCTGGCTTCCTTGAATGATGGGCTAGGATGAGGAAGTTGCTTTGGTCATGGTGTTTGGTCATAGCAATGGTAACCCTAACTAAGACAATGGCCGTGTGAGTAACTGAGGCACTGAGCGCTTACTCGAGGCTGCATAGCTAACTGGCTGAGAGCACTATCGGAGCACACAAAGCCTTCACTCTCAAGCCTATCCGCCACTAGAAGTATTATCCATTTCCATCAAGCATATCCTCTGCCCTGGTTAAACCCCGTTTTCAAGCTTCTTCAAACTAAAACCAAAATTTCATACCCAGTATTTTAAAATTTTTCTTTTTCAAAATACTCATAGAGCTGGCTTATGTAAGTATTTGCCCCATGTCTCATGCCCCTGGTCTCAGTCAACTCGGTTTCATTGTCTTCATTTCAGGACTCTTTTGGCATTTCAGAAATGATACAGCGAGACCCGCAAAAGTTATTCAGCTTGTCCACACAGCTGAGAAGCAGCAGAACCAAGAATCTGAACCTACATCTACAACATATCGCTCATTCATAAATTAATCTGCTAATGAAAATAAACAGAAGAAACGTGTCTGCCAGAAAAAGCACTGGATGGGTGTTGGGGGGGGAGTCCAGGATGGGGAGATTTTTTTTTTCTAATGTTGCCACCGATCTTGCAATGTTATGCCTAAGAGAAGTAATGAATTCTGTAGTCACACTCAACTTTAATTCCACACCTCTGCGAAGTGGAAACAGCTCTGCAAGCTATAGTAAGTGAAAGGCTGCAGACTGGAACCCAGGAAAGTTCTGTTTCCTAAGTGTGAGTTGGCACTTTGTGACTGATGGGTTTTGGTCATGACACTTAAACATTCAGAATTGATTTTTCTCATCAGGAAAATGGGTTGGGGCTGAGCCTGGCTGAGTCAATGCTGTGGTTTTTTCTGTTACCTGTATAACACTCTGTCTTGCTCCACATAGAAACTGCACACGCATTCATTGGCAAGCAATGCCCCATGCATGCTCATGCATGCTTGAACTTTCCAGTGACTATGAGGCTTTGCAAACTATCTTAAGGTGACCTTCACGTATGGAAATTCTGAAAATGTACAGTCAGTGTTATGTGACTGTGACTGGTCTACAAAGGAAGCTGTTCTTTTATTTTTTTTTCTCTCCACTTTTTAAAAATCAACTTTGAGGCATTCCCCTTGTGGGTGTATGATGCTCCAGTGGCAGCAAGCGCTCAGGTGGCTGTAACCACAGCTCTCAGCCTGCTGCAAATGAATGCACAGTAGTTGCAGAGTACCTATTATCTTGCAGGCTAGGTGCCTGAGGGCCTTCTAAGAAATAGCTGGTTAAGCTTTAGAGCCTGGCACTTGCCCAGAAGCCTGGACTGCACAATGAGCTTCTCCTCCCTGGGGCAAACTGGTTCTGGAAGAACCTTTGGTCAAATCTCAACAGCTCAGGACTTCAAAGTGAGCAGGAGAATAAAGACACCCCCCACCAACAGTGTTCTTCCCAACAATGGTGCCCTTGTGGGAAGTCCAATAGGAAAATACATCTGAACATCTTACATCATTTCAGAAACAGGAGGAGAGCCGCAGAAATTCTTTTCTTCCTGGTAGTCCTTAAGTGCTGGCTGTTCTTCAATATCACAGCAAAGTAGGTGAGAGATGTGGGGGAAAAAATACATTATCTGGTCCTCATATCAAGGTCAGTGGGTGCTAGGCATTGTCTAAGCAGGCGACAATCCACATAACCCCAGACAGGAAGTAACACTGTTGCAACTGTTGTTTTCCTTGTTGCTCTAACCTAATTAAGCAAATGAAGGGAGGGCTTATTGGGTTTAGCTTCAGAAGGAGACCAGTCCCCTGGGAGAAGACATGATGGCAGAACATGAGTTGACTGGTTATATTACACCTGCAGTCCGGAAGCAGAGAAGTGAATGCTGGTGCTTGCCCCGATTTCGCCTGGTCAGTCAGTCTAGGACTATTCTCCATGAACTGCCATCATCAATGTATAGGAAGGGTCTTTCCTTCTTGCTTAGACCTTTCTGGAAACAGCCTCACAGACACACCCAGAAATGAGACTTCATGTTGACCCTAAATCCCGTCTAGTAGACAATCATGTTTAACCATCATAATACTTACCCTGGCTTTGAAGATTAGGAATATGAGTCTGAGGGGTTGACTAACTCCTCAAAGGCACATGAGGCAATGATGGATAGAGTTTACATCCATCCAATAACCTGTCTGCAAATGCCATAGGACACCGTGTTTCATGGAAGAGAAATTGCGAAGGATAGACACCTGGCTAAAAATATGTATGCTTCCTGTCACCTGGGACTAGGAACTGTGGGTCAACAGGCATGCTTGAATTCTGTCTCTTAAAATGTATATTGTGATCTGGGCATGCTGGCACACGCCTTTAATTCCAGCACTTGTGAGGCAGAGGCAGGAGTTTCTCTGAATTTGAAGCCAGCCTGGTCTACAGAGTAAGTTCCAGGACAGCTATACAGGGAATCTCTCTCTTTCTCTCCCTCTCTCTCCCTCCCTCTCTCTCTCTCTCTCTCTCTCTCTCTCTCTCTCTCTCTCTCTGTCTCTCTCTCTCTCTGTCTCTTTCTCTCTCATGCACACACATACATACACATACACACACACACACACACACACACACACACACACACACACACACAGAGGCTGGCAAGATGGCTCAGAGGGGAAAGGTGCTTGATGACCCAAGTTCAATCCCCTGAGACCCACATAATAGAAAGAGAGAACGGTCTCCTGAAAGTTGTTCTCTAAACTCCATAGGTGTGCTTTGGGATGCTTGAGTCCATTCTCAAACAGGAAGTAAGTGAATAAATGAATAAACATTTTTTCTTTTCCTTTAAAAATGTGACTGTTTTTATTTACTTTAGAAAGCCTCATGCATGTGTACAATGCATCTTGAGCATATCTGTGTCCCCCACATCCCCCATCTCATCTCCTCTGAACTTCACTACGACTTTCTTTTGGGCTACTTTATTTGGTTCTTTTTCCTATCACCCCTCCAACCCCCAACACTAGGTAGAAGATAAAGAAGCTTAGAAGGGAAAGAGATGTCAATCTCCTTAGACTACTTCCTACTGATTAAGGGTGTCCAGTTCCTTGAGGCAATTTTGATCATTGCTAACAAGATACTCAATTTCTTTTTCTGGTCTCTTTGCACATGACTACTGGACAGCACAGCAACCAACCACAACAACAGTAACGAGCCAGCCAATCAGCCCTTTCTATCGGGCCTCAAGCATTTTTATACCCAAGAGTCTCCAGTATTCCAAATGTCACAAACCTACAGAAACTATCTGTAGCTGGCAGAATCATGCCCTCACCAGGGAATGAGGCAGATCATAGCTGCTGTGAACAATCTAAAGCAACCCCACATCCCACACCTGGGACCAAAACAAAAACATACTCCGGTACCATTCCTACATCTTGAAAAAAGAAATTGTAGGGAAATTCTCACTACTCTTCCGGTCCTTATATATTGTTTATTCTTTGGTGTATATTGTGGACTCTCCTTGCCCCAAGATTCCACTCCCAGTTATTTCCATGGCTGGAATGCTCAAAAGGCTTTGTGGACAAGGATGCTGTCCTGTGTCACGGGACTGTGCATGAGCCTCAAGCCCTGGGTGGGTTGCCTCTTGCAGAGCATTAGCTAGAAGCTCCCCAACTATTTATAGGAATGTACCAACAAACACTTAGCTGAAGAATGACATCTCCAATCCCTCAAGCTTGCTACTAGGAGTTCAGTAATGCCAGTGCAAGTTGACACACATTTTGTAGAAGCAAACACAAATCAGAGAGAGGCTCTGATGATCCTAACCCCTGGGTGCTGGAGAAATGGCCTCCACACACTGCATGACCCAAATTTCCGGCTCAGGGCCATTTGATTGGGGTCAGTGAATGGGAGACACCATCAGGTCAGAAATGGGAATAAAAGCAGGAGAATTTATTCCCTCTGCCTCCCTACCCATGGCCCTGCAATCGTGTCTGACTCTGATTTCAATAGTAGTTGAGATTACATAGAGGAAGCCCAACGTTCATGGACTAGCCATTTTCAGGGATGTGATTCAGCAAGGATCTGGTAACACCGTCCCTTCTCAAAAGCATAAAAGAGGAGACATGGTTACTGTTGCTAATTCCTAGATCCCATCCCCCATTCATTTACATTCACACACACATCCCTCACAGAACAGCCTTCCACTGAAGCCCTTGAATGGCCCATATCTTTTCTCTGAGCTCTTAAGTGATTCAGCCTCAGATTTCATATCCTATGTATGAGTGCTGAGAGCCTCACAAGGAGTCCACCATCTCAGAGAGACAGTAATGCCACTAGTAAGGGCTGAGTTTATATTTTTTTTAAGTGACCATGAATTAAGATGGAACACATTTCAAGTAAACTCTTAAAATTAAGTCTCAGGGGGAAAATGCAGCCTGAATTAAAGTAGTTATTTCTCTAGAAAGTTCCTAAGAATTTTATCTGAAGGACAAAGGGCAGTGAGTTCAAAGAGGAGCTAAGGCAAACGAAACTGCTTCTCCTTAGACCCTTATATCTCAGGGAAGAATACCATCTACCACGTGTTCTCCAACCTGGAGTCTTTCCTCTCCAGTTCCATCTGTCTAACCATCACTCTGGCCCATATCTCCCTGGGTACCCTCATTTCCCCTGCCTTGATCCATGTTCTGACCTTCTCATATTTGCTTTGGAGTGTCATGAGGAGTGGCTTTTCCTTCATCTGTGTGGTCCCAGCCTAGCAGAATTTGGTAGGACAGAGTACTTCAATGAAGGCTGGTTGTGCGCAGAGCTGTCAGTCACAGCAGCAGCCCCGCCCCTTCTTCCCTCACATATCTTCCCCTCTTCTGCTTACCCCCTGCTAGTGCAGAGTTGTGGCTATATTACTGATGTGATGGTAATTGTTCATTGTCCACCTGATGGGATTTGGAGTCACCCAGGAGACACACCTCAGGGGATGAGTGAGACCGTTGCCAGAGAGGTTGAACTGAGGAGAGAAGACGCCCTCTGAATGTGGTAGCACCATGCTTTGGGGGGAGGGGATTCTGAGCTGAATAAAAGGACAAATGAGAAGGCAAGTCAGTCGAGGAATAGCATTCAAATCTTTCTGCTCTTTGACTGCAAGCCACACATAACGAGCTGCCATCACAGTTGGAACTGCCATCACAGTTGGAATGACTCTCTCCACCACACCCTCCCTACCACAGTATCCCACCCAAACTGTGAGACAAAATAAGCCCCTCCTTCCTTAGCCCCTCCTTCCTTAGCCCCTCCTTCCTAAG
>JADRCH010000082.1:1661418-1801426 GCA_019843965.1 Rhynchomys soricoides | reverse complement strand
CTCCTTCCTTAGCCCCTCCTTCCTTAGCCCCTGTTTCCTTAGCCCCTCCTTTCTTAGTCCCTCCTCCTCATCTGGTGTTTTCCTCTGATGATTCTACTAGGGCTCTTAGCCAAGGCAGTTCAAACTGTCTCTGTAAATGGAGAGCAGACAGTTCATACCTTGTAGCCTCTGTTGCAGCCACTGTGCTCTTGTGGTATAAGGCAGCCATAGATGATAGGTGATAAATTCATCCTGTTTGTCTTCCAGGGAAATGTTATATGCAATGACAGCACCCTAGATTTGATCCAAAGGCCAGTTTGCAAACCCTGTTCTTAGCAAGTAGGTACAACAGCTGTTCCCAAACTGTATCCATGCAGTCCCTTTTCTCTGACACTCCTCCTATGTCACTGTGCCCCAAGGTCATTTTGCAATCCCTCACCTATGCTATGTATGCTAAAGTATCTGTAATGTGTCACTTGCTGCTAGCTCTTTAAACTCCCCTCTACAGGTTGCATGCTTCTGAAACACTTGTCTTTCTAAACTCCCTGCATAAGTTGTCCCCACTGTCCCCGCTGTCTTCTCTCAAGTCATCTTGACCTACTGTGGACTCTGCATGTTCCTGCTCTTTTACTGTATCAGCTCTGTTTTATCATGACCATTGATATATCCGTTATGCATTGGAAAGTGACAGTGTCTATTATAAAGGCTTAGGAAAATGTAACCTATTCGATTGAAACCAAGGTGCTTTCAACAGGGGGATTCCAAGCAGACCCAACCTTGTCTGTGGCCCAAACATAATTAACCATGCCCTTTTCACTCAGAAGCGACTCTGTGTGGGTGGTAGACTATATACCCTTGCCCTACATTTGGATTTTAGATTCTAATTTTAATATTGTAGGGGTGTGTGAATCTGCCTGTGTGTTTGTGCACATGAATGCAGTTCCCATGGTGCCCAGAAGAAGGTGTGAGGTTCTCTGGAGCTGGACTTCCAAGGGGTTGCAAGCCACTTTACCCTGAATGCTGGGAAAAGAGCTTGCATCTTCTGTAAAAGCAGTAACTTGACAACTGAATCATCTCTCTTATCTTTTCTGCACTCTTTGTGTACCTTGCTCTTTGCTCAACCTCTCCATGGGATCTGCACAGACTTATGGTCCCTTTTGAGTGCTTACCAAGAGGGTATTGACCGGAAGGTCAGCGACCCTGTTTTCCCCAGGACCAAGGTTAAATAGCTATCAGGACAGATCCACTTTTCTTTCTCCACTTAACCCAAAGGAAAAGAGCTGGTCAGGATGCTGAATACAGTACAGTTTCAAAAAGTTTCCAGTTCTATTGGGTCACTTAACCTTGCTCTATTCTGTGATCCCAGAACAACTCTGACTGAAGACAGCACCAAGAGGAAATAACAGGACCTTCAGGATCAGTGCAAGGAATTTCCCAGGCCCAGTCTTCACCAGGGACAAGCCATTTGTGGTCTCTATGGCCAAAGTGGGTATATCTCATCAGAACAAGCACAGGACTAGCTTATGGGCAAGACGCTCAGAGAGAGAAGAGAAGCACATGCCCACCCTTTCACTATATCTCCCCTATCTGTTAGAAGAGCTTCCCAGCTGATCTAGTCTCTTCTCTGAACTTGTTCCCTCATCTCCTGCATGTTGGACAGTCCCGTCTGTGTTTTCTGGCTCCCTTGTAGAAATCCAGAGTGGCTGCCTGACAGTAAGCTGCACACTGGGACTGCTTCCTGGAAAGCAAGAGCATATCTGGGAGTCATTCCCAAAACTCTTCAAGCTCTGAACTGAGCAAAATGAAACTGGATGTGTTTGCCAACAGTGCTTCTCTCTGCAGGATCCTGTGTATATCATCAAGTGTCATCTCCATAGCATTGACAAGGGGGTCCCCTCCTGTTGCTATTTCTGAGAGAACTGTGTCCCTCCCAACCCCAGGGTCCTAACACGTACATGACCTTGAGTCCAAGCACCTAACTTTTTGTTCCATGTCTTTTGAGACACCAGAACAACAGCTTCAGTTCTCCTGAGTGGACATGAATTTCTTGCTATGTATTAGCCAAATCATGATTTTAAAAATATGCCAGTGAACCCAGTGAGATGACTCAGTGGGTAAAGGTGCTTGCCACCAAGACTGGTGGCCTGAGTTTGATCCCCAGAACCCACATGGCGCTCTCAGACTTCCACACATGGCATGGCAAGTGAGTATAATACTCACCCACCCTGAATGCACAGAGAGAACGAATAAATGTTAAAAAATTATTTTTAGCATGTCCATAAGCAAACCTCCAGGCTTAGACAAGGAATTCCTTGACAAATTAAAAGATCCATTGCATGATGAGAATCCTCCAGTTTCTTTCCAAATTGAAGGGTGCTGGATTTGAATATCTAAGTTCTTAGAGCAAAGGCTTCAGGAGCTGCTGCCAAGGAAAGATCACCACACACAATAGAAAGGGGAAAAATGTATCCAAGAAGCACCTTGCTTGTCTTAGTTAGGATTTTTACTGATGTAAACAGACACCATGACCAAGGCAACTATAAAGGACAACATTTTATTGGGACTGGCTTACAGGTTCAGAGGTTCAGTCCATTATCATCAAGGTGGGAGCATGGCAGCATCCATGCAGGCATGGTGAAGGAGGAGCTGAAAGTTCTACATCTTCATCTGAAGGCCGCTAGGAGAAGACTGGATTCCAGGCAGCTAGAACAAGAGATTTAAAGCCCATGCCCATGCCCATGGTGACACACCCAATCCAGCAAGACCACACCTACTCCAACAAGGCCACACCCTGTAATAGTGCCACTCTTTGGGCCAAGAATATTCAAACCACCACAGTGCTCTTTGATGTTCCTCATGTGGAACAAGCCGTAACTTCCATAGAGAATTAAGGAGAGAATCAATTGCATCCAGTGCCAAAGGACATGTAATATGGAGACAGGGTCAGTGAATTCAATTAAGCAAATAGATCACTTATTACAGAAAGTATTCCACCAACTTAGAACTTGGGACTCTTAGCTGAGCGATGTTCCCTTTTGGTAACAAGCCATTTATTCCAGGGAGAGATAACAAAGTATAAGAGAGCCTAGAAAGATGGCTCAGCCGTTAAGAGCACTCCCTGCCCTTTCAGAGGACCTGAGTTTGATTCCCACCAAACACATGGCAGACCACAGTGGTCTAAACTACAATTCCAGAGGAGCCAATGTCCTCTTAGGACTTCCATGGGTGCTGTATGCACTTGATACGAAGACATACATGTAGGCAAACACTCTCTATATAAAATAAAAATCATAAATAAAGTAATTTTTAAGGGAAAGTATCAGAGGAATTCACATAGGACAGAAATAAAAAATGTAACCTTAACCATTTATGTAAGCTAAGTTAGAAATTGGTGTTTAAGACTGGAAGTGGTTATTGCATAGAATCTTCATGAACACTGCAATAGAATGTTTGAGATGAAGGGTGTAAGGCTGGGATCCCAGATTAAAGTCAAATTTTGAATGAGCTTTCATGTTCCCAGTGGAAGGGTGCTCATAAGGAGCCACCAAAGGGTTTTTGATGTGAGCAATAATCATGTATGTTACATTTCAGATACATCCATTGGGGAATGGTGCTCCAAATAGGTACTTGCAATAGAAAGTGAAAGTGTCCCTGGCAGGCCTGAGCATGGCAAGCGTGGCACCCACGGGTTTTGCCTTGTACCCTTTTCACTCTTGCTAAAAATCATTAGACCGCATTCCCAAAGCTAGCCACCAAGATCTGTTCCCTTATTTGGCTACTTCCTCCTCCTGAGGCTGACCAGCAAGGTTCAGTTATCAAAGGACTGAAGCCTAGCAATCAAAAGCCCTCTTTTGGCTGCCCTAATTAACCTGTCCCATCAAAATCTAACACCTCATCCTAACGTGGGTTCCTCCTGTTTTTCCTTTATAAACTGCCATATGCTTATGGACACATCTGTCTCCTCTGTATGCTGAGGCAGTCCTTTGTCTGTCGGGGGCAAATCTCTCTCCTTTGCCATCTCCCTTGCCCAACATTTCCCTTCTTGATTGTGTGGTACACACTGCCTTTGTACCTCCGGGGAAAATAAATCACTTTTGTGCTGAGAACTTGGTCTTGGTGTGTCCTGTGCTGACTCTGGTCCTTTTAGAGTCTGGATAAGACACAAGGCCTCGCCAAGCTCAGAATCTAGAGCAAAACAAGCCAATGGGGGCAGATGGGAGAAGCATTTTGTAGGGAAATTGGCAGGCCCGATTTAAGAGAGAAGAAAAGGAGGAGTTACCTTTTGGTGACTCAAAATATCTTGAACTTGGATACAGATGCCATTTTTAAAAGCTAGAACATGTAGGAAGTTAAAAAAATCAGCCAAGGGCAAAGGCACAAAGATATCTACTACTCTAGGGAACGGTCCTTAGATAGCAATGAGTCCCTGAGTCTTCATCTGTGAAATGGGGACATGGGGGTATTTTACAACTTCCACAAAGAGCTGTCTTATTTCCAAATTTGGGCTTCTTGGGGTCTGGAGTTTCTTTACTCATGATTCACTGTAATTTGAGGAGTAAGACTATGAATCATTCTTTGATTCTAATTATATTTACTTCAACTTAGGCAGACTTGGGCCTACTGGGAAAGTCTAACTATTGGCCCAGTGTCCCTATGTTTGGAAACAAGAGGGCAAGATCTTATCTTCTGCCAAGCTTTGGAGTGTCAGTGCGCAAAGCTCCACCCAGAGTTCCTGAGACCTTTCAGTGTCTTGACACATCGGATGAAAATTAGAATTCAGTTTCCTTCCGTGTATCTGTGGGCTTTCCATCTGTGGTTCAACAAGCCACAATCAAAAATACTTAAAGGGCTGGAGAGATAGCTCCGAAGTTGAAAGGATTTTCTGTTCTTGCAGAAGACCAAAGTTCAGATCCTAGAATTCACAACCTCCCAGTACTCCCAATTCCAGGGGATCCAACATCTTTTTGTGGACTCCACGGATTCTCACGGAGTATGCACATATCCCATACACATACACACAGGCATAGCACACAAATTAAAAATAATAAAAATATTTTAAAGGTACACAAATTAAAAATAGGCATATGGGAGCTAGTGAGTTGCTGTGTAGAAATACTGTACATTTTATGTAAGCTGGCCACGGAGGATTTTGGTATTTAGGGGATCTTGAAACCAACATCCTATGTTGCAATGAAATGTATAAGCAAGACCAAGTAAGAAACATAAAACATTCTAAGTCTTTCTGCAGGGAGAATCTAACAGGTAAGCTGTTCACACTGCCCTTCTCTGTTAGTGTGAGGAAGCCTAGAGAAGGAAATCCCGAGAGCAAGCTGCTGGCCAGACCAGGAGGAAAACATCACACTCCAGGGGGAGACCATGCCTTAGTATATAAGGTGGAGAGCACTGAGAAAGACACCTAATGTCAGCCTCAGACCTCCAAGGGCATACATGTGCATGGAACTACACACACTTGAATGTGCATGTGAGTGCACCACAATAGATATATTTAAAAAAGAAGAAATTCTACATAGAGTTAACACCCATTAAAGTGTTAGGAAGGAACAGAGGGAGGGAGGGAGCAGGGAGAAGGAGGAGGAGGAGAAGGAGGGAAGGGAGGGCGGGAGGGAGGAAAAGAGAAGGGTAGGGGAGAGAGGGAGAAAGGAAGGGAGGGAGGGAAGGAGAGGGAGGGAGGAAGGGAAGGAGGGATGCAGGAATCATCTGAACTTCTGGCTTAGTGGTGGTCCCATGGAGCCAGGACTCAGGCTATACAGGAGACAGGCTCAGCTAATGCTGTTCTCAGCTGAGCTGAGAGAGGCTGGGTCTAGAAACGCCAAGGGAAGCTATCCTGGAACCAGCTGCCAATACTGAAGCAAAGGGGTCATAGCTGAGGTAATGCTGACATGAACAGCTAAGGAGAGAAAAGCACACTCCCTGTTTTTGCCCCTACTGGAAGGACCTGACATGAAGCTAGCTGACAAAAAGAAAGCAGGTTTCAGAGTCCCACAGCACCAAGACAGTAGAGAGAGGGAGGTCTGGGGTCAAAACCACCAGCTTAGTAACTGACAGGTAGGATGCCCTCTACACAGCACATGAATGGAGAAAGACCACATTAGTGCATTTTCTGAGCAAGCAACCACAAAATTACAACAAGAGCTTGGAGTGGTAGGAGACAGCTAAAGACTCTCCCATCTGCCTCAAGGAAAGAAACAAAGGGATCTCATGGGGGGAAAGCTGCACTTGTAATTTTGCAAACTGAAGTCAGCCCACCCTGACATGACCACCCATAACTCCTGGCCCCTTCAGGGTGCCTGAGACATACACAAATAGAACACGGCGAAGGAAATACAATGCCTCTCCCTTGATTAGTTACCCAAGCTCAATCTTAACCCACTAGAGTAAGATCCTCTTGCCAGCCTGAAAGAAGCAGAGCCTGTGTTGTGAATTGCTCATGACATACAGGATCTGGAGTGTGGATCATTGCTTCCCACTGTGTTTAAAGTTGGTGACAGTGTATACCAAGCTAACTGACCATTGGGCTTCTGGGAATCTCCCATCTCTACCTCCCTTCTCACCATGCTCTGGTATTGCAGACACAGGCTACTATACTGGCTTTATGTGAGGATTGGAACCCAACTCCTCACACTTGTGTAGCCAACGCTTCAGGCACTGAGTCTTCTCTTCTATTAGGTGTGCTTCTATGGTCATCTGTTACATGCTGTTTTAGTTAGAGTTTTACTGCGGGGAACAGACACCATGACCAAGGCAACTCTTATAAGAACAACATTTAATTGGGGCTGGCTTACAGGATCAGAGAGGTTCAGTCCCTTATCATCAAGGTGGGCACATGGCAGTGTCCAGGCAGGCATGGAGCAGGAGGAGCTGAGAGTTCTACATCTTCATCTGAAGGCTGCTACCAGAATACTGACTTCCAGGCAGCTAGGATGAGGGTCTTAAAGCCCACACTCACAGTGACACACCTACTCCAACAGGGCCATACCTTCTGATATGCCACTCCCTAGGCTGAGCCTATACGAGTCATCACACATGCTGTAATAAATTGTCACTAGGAGGCTCCTTATTCTCCATTTTGCATCTACGGTCAACATGGGCCTGTTCATGAGCATTTAACATGTTCTGGGTATTTTCAGTCTTCAAGATGGCAGACTCGTATAGAACACAGAAGCAACCAGGCATTGCCACCACTGTGAGGAGTTCAGAAGGTAGTGAGTCTGCAGGCTGTCAGCGCATGCCCAGAACAGAAACACAGGGGAACCTTTAAAGGAGGTCTTAGTTCAAGGGCAATTGATGCTAAGGGGATATCTAAAAATTGGGGTGGCTCTTCACTGCTGACCTTTAGACTAGGTGGTACCCTTCCTTCAACCACACAATATGGACAGAAATAAAAGCAGTTCTTCCTCAAAATATTTTCTTCCCTAGAGCATCTAGTTGAAAACCAAACTCCAGAAGAATTTTTTAAAATGTGTGCTTGGACTTGATACATCTCCGATAGAGATTAGATTAGCAATTGTTTCTCTTAATAACCAGCACTTCCTCTAGAAACTGTGCCCAAAGCAACTCTAAAAACCCTCTAATTTCATAAAACGTGCAATTTCCTTTCCTCTCCAAGACCCCGTATTCCTTCTTTCCCCTGGGCCTCATTGAGTTTTTCGTTTCTTGACTGTAATGCTTTAGCTTTTGAAATACTACTCATCCTTGGCAACTGATACATTAAGAGTTTCCATTTGGGAAGGGGGGCGTGTTTGGTGATGCTGAGGGTTTTGATCCCAGCCAAGGTCCCACGCAAGGTCAGAGACAGCCTAGCTGAGATTAGACGCCTCACCCCGGGAGCCTCAGCGTGAGACCCACAGCAGTTTTCCTGTCATCTTCTGGATTTGGACCAGCCTCCCACCCACACAAGCCTTCTTTGGTGCTTCCTTCCCTTTCCCTAACTCCACTCAATCACCCAGAGTCTACACTGACTACAGGGTCTGCCTGTGGTTTGACCAATTCCTCATGCATGCTACTCCGGAAAACCAAGGAAGTGGGAAGAGCCTCCTCTCTTGCTCACCTATTCCAAGGGGATCTCAGACTTGATTGCCTTGATCCAAGTAAAGAACCCAACAAATGAAAAGACAAAGGGCTGAAGCAAGATACTCTCAGCAGTGCTCCGTTTGCCTTGAATGTCTGGGAGAGTACATAAGCCTCTCCCTCTGCCAATCAAATGTTGATCCTTCCTTGGTCATCCAGGGAGCTGTGTGGGGGCAGGGTGACCCTATCTTCCTAAGTTCTCGAAAGCACTGTACTCCTCCCACAGGCAGTATTAGCAGCAGCAGCAGCAGCAACAACAAAACCATTGCTCTACTTCAGGCTACCATCTCATTTAAGGTGGGCTATTAACTTTTCAGAGGGCGTGAAAAGCTACCTCGCCATTTTAAATAGAGCAAACTGCGGAGGAATCTGCATTTAAACTTCTAAAACAACTGCAAGCACCCCACCACCACCCACAGATCCAGCAATTGAGGTCTTTCTTTCTCTGTCTTTCTTTCTTTTCCCAGCTTGGCCTATTATTTATTTAGAATCAGAACCAATTCCTTTCAGGAGAATGCAGCCATCCAAGCTGACTTCTGGAAGCATCTAGAAGGAAGTGTAACAGTAACCAACACCGAGGTAGGCAGACTTGCAAAGTCATCAGCACTCATCTACCCAGAATCCCCTGCTACTCCCCACATTGCTTAGACCTGGCTCGGAAGAGAAACACCAGGATTAGCGAGAGGGGCAAAACAAAGCAGAAACAAAAACAAATTCAGATTCCATCCAGGTAGAGGGTTCCTTGCCTAGACTCTGAGCCCTGGACTCTCTGTTAGCCACAGAAATTGCTTTGAAGCTGAAATTGTGACTTAACATTTGGTCTGTCTCACCTGTATGGAGATCTTGGGATGGGGTTTGGGAGGAGGATGTGTGTGTACCGGGTAATAAGGAAAACCGTGTCTCTCCTTTAAGAAGGAAATACAACTGAGTTAAAAATTAAGTTGAAAAAAGGAATTAGCTCCGAGAGAAAATTTTTTTCCTTGAAGAGTGACTTTGCTGTGTGTCAATTAGGGAGCCTGTACTCTGGGGTAGCTTTGCTGCTGCTGCTGCTGCTACTGCTTCCTGAGCCAAATCCTCAGCCTCCCACACAGATCTGTGAAATCAATTGTCTTCCCCAAACATGTGGTAACCACAGTGAAGTGAAATGACTAAAACTCTGAAGATGACATCGCTCCTCTTTTCTTCTTTCCTGGGGCCCAGATGGGGGGGGGGGGGGGGGGAGCAGGGGCTCCTCTTGAGGATTGAGGATTTTGTTTTTTATTAATCAGTAAGTTTCAGACTTTTGATTTAACCTAGTAATTTGGAGGATGGAGAGTGTGTGGGGTGTGGGGTTGGGGGGGACAAAAGCCAATCAAGTGAGGATTGTCATTGCTGACATACTGACACCTGCATGTCAATGACAAGGGGGGGATGCGAGGGCTCCCCTGGGAGCCCCCACATGACCACTCCATGTGTTTCTCCCATCACCCCACCATGGTGCAAGACTACCAAGGAGGGCAGAGTGGCTGGCATACTGAACCTGCCATCCTGTGACATTTCCCTGGAAAAGGCAGCTCAACTCCAGCCCCAACAATGCCAGGAAGACAGGCGAAGGCCATCAGTCTCCATTAGGGAGACAGGGTTATTGGCTCATATTATCTCCCTGTCATGTCCCCTTTAGTCTTCAAAAGGCATGGCTGTCTCATACATCAGCAGCAGCATGTTCTCCACACAAAAATGGAGAACCCCATGGAGGGGGAGGGGTCTTTTTTACCCTAGTCCCTCCAGAGATAGCCAAGGGCCTTCCCCTTGACAGAAAGGATGCTAGACTACCAGCAGAGACATCTGCATCCTAATTAAATGCTACACTTTGAAGAGTGCCAAGGAGGGACCTGACCTCCAGTTTGCAAATCAGAAGTTTAAACAAACTTCCACAGCCTCCACAGGCAGGGAGAGCACCCCTGTGGGGCCAAGAGGGGAGGAGGAGAAAAAGCCCAGATCCAGTTCTTGGGAATCCAGCCATGCTTAAGCTTGGCACGTACACAGTCCAGTCACTAGAAAGTGATGCTCTATTTATAGTCCTTATATTTAACGAAGCCACAGATATGATATTTTGTTTAATACTTCCACCAGAGTCACTTTTTATTAAAAGACATTTTTTTCCCAGAGACAAATGTGGGGCTCAGAGAAGCAGTTATGACGAGAAGAGATAGAATTTTGTCCGATCATAGACCTTGAATTGGTGACTGTGGTGTGTTAGCTGATCGGATATGGAACATTCTAGAACACTGGCATATGTCATAGATGACTACATTAAGAGTTGCCACCCACTGAGACTATGTGTCTTACCTTGTTCCATGTGTTTCCTCTCTGTACATATTCTCAGTTAATTAACAGAGGGAACACTACTCTGAGAGACAGGAGTTATCTTCCTAGTTGGGCATGCTTATTAGAACTTGGGGAAGTTATATAATTCACCAAGTCCTCAGTGGGTAGTTAGAATGCACTCTTCAAAACTTGGGTGTCCATACACAGAAACTTCACTTAGGTGTCCTTACACACAGCAACTCCAAATCCAGATATTTTGTGCAGCAGGCTAAATGGGCCCAGTAGAAAAGCTAGCCGAGCAATATGGCTCATGCCTTTAATCCCAGTACCCGGTAGGCAGATCTGAGTTCAAGGCCAACCCTGTCTACAGAGCCAGTTCCAGGACAGCCAAGGCTACTTAGAGAAAGTCTGATTCGAAAAAATGAAGAAAATAAAAAGATAACAAAAAATCTATGCACTGACCGCCCTTCCCATGGGCTTCATGGGACCTCTCAAAGGTACAGACTTGTCATGAAGCACTGTGAGGAAAGAAAGTGAGGACAAGCCAGGCCTTCCTTGGTAAGCCAACAGGGGCACAAATTCCACTCCTGAATCAGCCTTGGAGTCAGCAGCACATGCTGTCCAGCAAGCACTGCCACACCAGCATGTGGTACCTTGGGCTTCCTGCTGGTAGGGTAACCCGCTTTTTTGCCCTTTTTCCCTTTAGTTTAATGTGGGCGGTAGCATTGTCCTAAGGTACTAGCTATTTGACTGGGTGCCTCTAATGTTTGGAATGTGAGCCATAGGGTTCTGCCATGCCCCAAGTTAAGATAGCAGCAACAGAAATCCAAATCAACGGAAAGTTCTGGAGTTCCCTGCTGATGTCCTGATCCCAGCTATCTCTTTTCTTTCTGTGAAAAGAGCCCTGCTTGCTTGTGGCTCAATTTCCTCTTCACGGTCAAACGTTTTGTTAAGCCCAGAACGATAACTCCTTTTCCTTAGATGCTGGGAGAGCTTGATGCATCATCTCCTGTTTTAACTTATCTGTAACAGCAGGTTAGCGGCCAGTGGGGGTGGGGAAGGCAAAAGCTCTGGACAGATTCCTGTGTCAACAAAGTAACAAGATGTACCCAAAAGAAAGCAAGTATCTTTTTCTTCTACTGCAAACTATCAAGGATGGAAGTGACACCCTGAACTGCCACAGCCTTGTACTTGCCAGACACTTCCGGGGGGGGGGGGGGGGAATGCCAACTACAATGTTGGAGAGACTCTGAAACCAGCAATATGCTGGCAACCTGGAGCTGTCCTATTAGGGTATTTGACTGTGTAGGGTAATGAACTCCTCTCATTTGTCAAAAAGAGTTTGGTAGAGAAAATACTAGCAGTGCGTACTGGGGAGGAGGCTATAGCCAGTACTCTGTCCACTTAGTGTGTGGAGAGTCCTTAGCTGTGACTTCTCCCTTGCCCTGAGCAAGGAGCCTCAAAATGAAGGCAGCAGTTTCTGGTGACCTAGTTCATGTCTCCGAGAAGTCGCAGAAGTTTCCTCCTGCAAAAGAAGACAGCTGAACCACTGCAACCGTGCAAGCAAAGTTCAGAGATTTGAGCTAAAACTGCTGCCTCATCTACAGATCATCAAACCCATGAGATATAGTTTAGCGTTGTTCTGTGAATTTCCTAGCCTTGTTCATTGATGGAATCACAACCAAATGTTGCCCCCTCTTCTTTGTACATCAAATACTTTAAGGAGAGTAACAGAGAAATGCCCCCTCTCCACTATGTACACCTTACATGACACTTGTGCCCTATAGATGCCAGGAAAAGGGCATGATTTATAATGGGGTTCTGGCAGCTGTTTCTGCAGTCTTAGAATTTTTCACTTGTGGCTAATAGGAAGATTCTTAATGAACAAATCTTCTATCCCTCATTGTGTTAGACAATGAGGGTTGCCATGGCCACTGCCACGGCTTTCTCTTTATCCTTAAGAAAACAAACTATAAAAACGTTATTGATGAGGATCTCCACTCACTGCCTGTGAACCTCATGACGAGGTGACATCAGGAAAGGTGAAGCTGTATGGAGTCTCATTTCTCTCAGCACCAACTTCCTTTGGGACTAGAGCAATTCATGACCTCTGAAATTTGTTTGCTTCTGCATGATCTCTTTCATTTTTTAATTCTGTATGTGTGGAGGTAAGAGTATGCAGGTTCCCATAGAGGACGCCAGATGCCCTTGAATCAAGAGTTCCAGATGTTTGAGCGTAGGTGCTGGGCACAGAACTTGGGTCCTCTTCAAGAAAGGGAAGCTCTCTTCACTGCCCAGCCCACTCTCCATCCCCGTCTCCTGAAGGAAACAGAGTTGAGTTAGACCATCATTTCTCAACCTCAGCATTACCAATATTTTGGACGAGAAAGCTCTGTAGATGTTTGCAGCATCCCTGGCCAGTAACATTTCTTCATTGTGTTGTGACCAAACATATTTCCACACATTGCCAAAAATCCTACTCAGGGTGGTGGGGATAAATCACCCCATCTGAGAACCACTGACTAGGTCAGGACTTATAAATGTCAAAACACATCCAGCAGTTGTGTACATGAGAGATGTAAACCATTTAAGGAAGTGTCTTAGTCAGGGTTTCTATTCCTGCACAAACATCATGACCAAGAAGCAAGTTGGGGAGGAAAGGATTTATTCACTTACACTTCCACATTGCTGTTCATCACCAGAGGAAGTCAGGACTGGAACTCAAGCAGGTCAGGAAGCAGGAGCTTCCTGCATGCAGAGGCCATGGAGGGATGTTTCTTACTGGCTTGCTTCTCCTGGCTTGCTCAGCCTGCTTTCTTATAGAGCCCAAGACTACCAGCCCACAGATGGTACCACTCACAAGGGGTCCTCCCCCCTTGATCACTAATTGAGAAAATGCCTTACACCTGGATCTCATGGAGACATTTCTTCACCTGAAGCCCCTTTCTCTGTGGTAACTCCAGCTTGTGTCAAATTGACACACAAAACCATCCAGTACAGGAAGTAAGCAAATTTAAGAGTTAAGTATCTTCTTCTCCTGCGGACTCATACCATACCTTATGTGATTACATGTATGTTCATATGTGTGCAGGCACTAGCAATTGGAAAACCTCAGCTGTTGGTCCTCAGATACTGGAAGACAGTCTCACTGGCCTAAAACTTGCCAAGTTAGATACTCCGGGTCAGTGAACCCCAGGGATCCTCTTGTCACCACCTCCCCAAGTGCTGGGATTACAAGTGTATTCAACTAGCTTCTCTGTGTGGATTCTGGAAATTCAGTGCACATCCTTGTGTGCCAAGCACTTTACTAACCCATCTCTCCAGTCCTCTTTCTGTGATTTACACTTGTTCAAGAGAGAGCAGTGATTCCATGGCTATGTGAAATCCCTTTGGTTCTTAAAAAATACTGACAAATCATTTCTTGCTGCAGACAGGAGGGTGAGCTCTGAACTTAGGTGGTCCAGGTTCAAATCTCAGGTCTGCCTCTTAACAATTTCTTACAACTTCAGTACTCCTTAATAGGTCTTACTTTTCCTATCTACAATGTAACAGTAATATACACTGTGTAAGATTATGCCAGACTTAAACAACACGGCACCTATAAAAGACTCAGGAAAGTGCATACTGTAGGTACTCAATAGATAGCATATGTTTTTATCCGGAAGCTATAAAAACACTACAAATCAAAGTAAATACATCTACAGGCCAGATTGAGCCAGTGGGATAGAGTCACAACTCTGAACCATGGGATTTCAAGGATCCTTTCAAGTTTCCTAAGGTTTCTATTTTATGAAACCAGGATACCGTTTGCCTCTTACTAATTGATATAAATTAGTTAAGGATATAGAACTCTGACAGTAACCAAGACCAGGTAGTCAGGCTAGATTTGTGAGTAAACACCAGTGGCAAACTGTGTGTTCTTGATAGTCATGAAGAAAAGATGGACACCAACTCTACTCTTCATCTAAGAAAAGCCTACCTGCATGTAAAGGCACATGCATTTAATCCTCCTACTTAGGAGACAGAGGCAGGCAGATCTTAGTGAGTTCAAGACTGCCTGACCTACATGGTAAGTTCCAGGACAGCCAGGGCTACATAGTGAGACCCTATCACCAGAAACAAAGCAAACTAAAGCAGGCTAGATTTTACTGCTCTCAGCGATGGTCATAGGTACTTCTGTTTATTGTTGCTAATCGGTAAGGGAGAAGTTCATAAGTGACTGTCTCGTGCCCATCCCTAAATAGAACATCTCTATGACCCTTTCCAAGGCTCAACATCATGGAAGAGGGGGACAGAACAAGCCGGAAGACTGGAAGGAATGGTGTAAAAGAAGAGCTATGTTCCAGACATGATATGACTGTTGCATCTACGAACTCCTAGTAGGAGGGGTTCCCTGAATAAGAATGTCCCCATCAACATTCCATCACACATGGGGCGGGGCCTATAAGCCCCTACCCTCTCCCTGAGGAGGACCCGACAAGTTGATGTTAGTGGTTGCTCAGAGAAGAGCCATCACGTTCCTAAGTGTTGTGACCACTGGCAAGTGACCCTTGCTCACATAAACACACCCCTCTCCCACACTGATGTAGGCAACACTAATTAAATATGATGAGGTACAGACAAACAACAAAAGTCAGGATGCAAATAGAAGGACCTGATGGGAAGAAGAGACTCATTTGAGAGGAAGAGGGGGGTGAAAGAGGGCAATGGAGAGAATATGATCTCTTGTCTCTCTTTTAAAAGCAAGCACCTGAGACAGGGTGGAGTGGGGAAGATTATCACCCCCCCGAAGCCGCCATTCTTAACCTTCTCTTCCAGAAAGATGATATGAAAGTGCAGTGAGCTGTTGTTTGCTTCCTAGCGAAAGTAAATCGACAAGTGTAAGTTCTGTCATTAGCCCAATTACGTGTCAGTGAGACTTGATGGAGGCAATAATAGATTGCCTTCTCCAACCTGATCCTCCCACTGGAAGACATGAAATCCACTCCTGATCAATATTTTGATCTGAGTTACTTATAATGCTGTCAGATAGGCATATCCGCTTCACTCCAGGGTGCAGAAATGAGACTCTTTTTTTTTTTGGTTTTTGCAAAATTGAGATGAGACACTACATTGCCTTGGATGAGCTGTATTGTGGTCTAGAACCATATAACTAGATCAGCAAGATAGAGGATTACCAGAAGCTCAGGGTGTTAACTCCAATAAGTTTCCCCCAACCCCAGCTAACTTTATGCCATGGGAGCTGGGAAAATGGCTCATGCTGAGCAAACATGAGGACCTGAGTTGAAATCCCACCACCAAAGTAGAACTAAGCATGTACACTTGTAATCTCAGCTTGGCATGAAGTGGGGATAAAGGGATCACTGGGGATTGTTGTTTTAAGAAGCCTTAAACCAGTGCTGGAAAGATGGCTCAGCAGTTAAGAGCACTGAGTGTTCTTCCAGAGGTCCTGAGCTCAAATCTCAGCACCCACATGGTGGCTCACAACCATCTGTAATGTGATCTGATGCCCTCTTCTGGTGTGCCTGAAGTCAAGGTGCTCATATATATAAAATAAATAAATAAATAAATAAATCCTTATAAATTGTTATTAAAAAGCCTTAAGCCTTTCTTTCTACTGTAAACACGAATAGGAAGGTGTTTTCTGAGCACAGCCCCACTCCCCTCTTAAGCCCAGGACTCTAGAACTCTCAACCGTTTTCAGCTTTGCACAGAGGAGGGGAGGGCAGTGCAAGGGGAAAGCTTGAGCTTCAGGAGCCCCACAGGAAAGAAATCTGACTCTGACCTGAGGGGAATAAATCTGTAAATTCGGAACCTAGTGCTATTTCAGAGACACATGAATCCAACCACCGATTCTAGACCAAATATCTGGCATAGATATAATATTCGTCACCCAGCTGAAAGGGTGTTTCCTATTAATCTGTAAGTGCAGTTAGGAAAGGTTCATTCACATGTTAATAAAATCTGAGCTGCTCCTTGCTTTATCCAGGTTACAGCACTCTTCTCATAGAAGTTTGTTTTTGTTTTTGTTTTTTTTTTTAAAAAAAAAAAATACCCTGTCATTTTAAAATGTAGTCTGTCTCAGGTGTTCTCTGCCTTATTTAGTGTTTTCCACGGAAGACAATGAAATTGGAAAGAAATCCTTTTGGGTGGCTTCCTACACGAGGGGAGCAGCCTGTGAGTTAGAACAGTTCTGTCCCATAGTGCCACTGGGGTACTGAACCAGGTTCCTGAAGGTCTATCCCACAGAGCCACTGGGGTACTGAACTAGGTACTTGCCACACAGAAGTAACAACAGAAGTGTGCCTCTCCCTCCAGTTAAAATAAAATACAAATATTATAGTCAAGATAGAATTCCATACAAACACCACACGTGAAAATCCAAATTCTGTGCCAGTGAGATGGCTTGGGAGGAAGGGATTAAGGGGCTTGACACCAAGCATGATGACCTGAATCCAATCCCCAGGACCCACATGGTGGAAGGAGAAGTACCTCTACCCACACAACATGACATATGTGCAACTGCTTACACATGCACACACACACACACACACACACAAATAGTCATAATTTTAAATTAAAAAGTCCAACTCCACGTATCATCTAGATCAATGGCTTTTTCCAACATTTTCAAAAATAAGCTATTTTTAAACAAAATCTTATATTGTCTTAATGTATAAATGAATGAATATTTTCAATATTGTTACTTATAAAAAAGACCCTAGATCTAAAACAACCTTTGCCCAATAGTAGGTTAAGTTTGCACAGCTTAGCTATTAAATAATTTACTTTTAAATCGGCAGTGACATGTATATGCCACTAACAGTTTTTGTAAGTTGGACCTAAGTCTGAACTGCAAACGGGATCAATGTCCAGGTGTAATCTTCTAATTCAGTGACATCTGAAGGACACATTTAAATGTTCACAGAAAACAAAGACAGACAAATGACAAGTACCTTATCATGCAGAGAAACTACCCCTAATGCACAAAATAGGCAACACACAGACAGCTGAATCACAGGAGGAAAAAACAAAAGAAAGAAGCAGAAGAAATACCCAAAAGATAGTAGCTGCAATTTTTGTAAAGCCACTGAAAGATATCAACCAGCCCACCAATGCAGGATCAGCAACCTCCAAAGCATCTAAAGCAGTGGTTCTCAACCTGTGGCTCGAGACCCCCAACCCCTTCACAGGGGTCGCCTAAGACCATCAGAAAGCACAAATATCTAAGTAGGATCTATAACAGTGACAGTTATGAAGCAACAGCAAAATAATTTTATGGGGCAGGGGGTGGTCACCAGGAGGGTTAAGAATCATTGATCTGAAAGCAAAGAAACACACATTGGCATGCAGAAGTCAGCCTGGTAAATAATTGGGGAGAAAAGGTAATTAAAGCAGAAGGGAGCAGGTAGGTGCTAGCTGGTGAAGGTGGGGGATATTCAGTACAGGGAAACCACAGGACAATGAAATATAAAACCTTCCAGAGATCCCTACAGTTCCAGAAGCTAGCAATGCACTGCAGCCTCAACAAACTGAATGGCTCTGAAAACACGGAAGATCTAGAAAGAACCTTCAACTGTCCTAAGAAATGACCTAGTATGTGCGCTCAGAACATTGTGCACATCTGCTAATTCTGGCCCCTGGTGGTGAGGGAGGGTGTTTCTCTGATGTAAGGCAAACTGGAGACTCAAGTTCTTAAAGTCCCTTTAATCTCAGCACTTGGGAGGCAGAATCAGGCAGATCTGTGTGAGTTTGAGGCCAGCCTTGTCTACAGAGGGAATTCCAGGATAGGCAACCCATCTCCAAACCCTGTCTCAAAAATGATGGATGGATGAATGAATGAATGAATGAATGAATAGAATTTGTGGTTTTTGATATGAGGTGCTAAAAATGGACCATGATTAATAAGAGATCACCATCACTGAGATGGAATCTCCTGGGAACTGTTTCATCTCTCATAGGTGTCAAAAGCTGTGGTCTGGAAGGGGTGGAGAGGGGAGGGCACGAGCCTTAAAGACTTCCTGTAAACACAAACAATGTGTAGAGTTTAGTCTCTTCCCTTCAAACTTGGAAAGACCTACACATGGATCACCCTATCCCTAAGGAGGTGCCCTCATACATAACTGGCCCACTCGTGTTCTGTAGCATTCACCACCCAGAATATTGAGCAAGGTCATGTTTGCCTCTCTCTTCTAATTGAAATCATACCAGTGGCAAGATAACGACAGGAGAGAAAGGAAGACATGGGCAGTGACTTGTCTGGGCATTCGAGAAACTCAAATGTTCTTACAATCCTTTGGAATTCATTGAGACAGCTCAGACATCTTAATCCCCTTTCCTTCTGTCTTCAGCTATGTCATTTGAGGATTGGAATGGGAGAAATGAATGATTGAGCAATCAAAGGCAAGCTCAAGTTTAAAAGAAGTAAATTAATACAGGGAAGCGCAACATGGGGATGAAGGGACAGGGCCACTGTGGGGAAATTAGCTCTGCCCTCCTGATGTTTTGAGCAGTCTCCTGGGAGGAACGTGAAACTTGGAAGGGCGAAAAATGTTGGTGCCAAGGTGGCATAGAGGAAGGAGTGATTAGCTCCAGGTGCCTGTCAGGGGAGCTCCAGTCTCTCCTCTCCTTTAATAGTTCTGTGGAATTTTTCTGGAGGAGAGCTGGCTGTCACCCTTTGGGAAGAACCTTCTTGCTAACTCCTCCTTTCTTTGATGCCTGGGGAGCTTGGCCATTAAAATCTGCTTTGGGCAAAAACTCAGCAGGCAGATTTCCAGTCCAAGAGTACAGCTTTGACAAAACTTTAATAAAATTTAATAATAATAAAAAAATCTAGTTCTGATCGGCACCAAGAACTCTGAGTTAAAGAAAAGTTTACCTGTATGTTCAGATAGGTGGTCTGGGGAGAGCCCACCCCCTCTGCAGGATTCTCTACAATAAAGCTCTCTTACTGTTAGCATTTGTTCACAACTACCTGAGTCTTTAATCCAAGACTCTCATGGGGGTTGGAGGAGTTTCTTAGGCAGCCTTAATGCATTTAAAGGGAGAATTTTACAAACATTCATATTGTATGACAGGAGGCTGAAGAGGGTTAACTATATATATAACAGATACAGATATAGATATAGATTTCATGTATTTTTAATCCAGGCATTTAGTTGAGTTTTAATCTGATGGACTAATTTGCATTGATGAAAAATTCAGTGAAAGGTGCTTCCTTTAAAACTGAGTTCGCAACCCTGGATCTCCCTGTTAGAATACTACTTTAAGGAAAGACGCTTTCTTCTGTGTAGAGGTGGTACACAGACTTAAAGCTCTATTATAGGAGATATCACTGAGATTACACTTTATTTAAACACACACACACACACACACACAAAGAGCAAAGCATTTCAAAACATTTCACCAGCGCATCCAACATGTCTGCTACTCTTCTACGTGTCTAAGCCACACAGGGGAGTCTATAAGCAGCCTTCTTCCTTGTCCTACTTACTAGGATCTGTAGTCCCATGCAGTAGTAAAATAGATCTATCCTCTTCAGCTCCATCAACACACAAACTGTTGCCAGGAACTTACAAGAGCTTGAAGCTGTAATTGTTACTTTTCTTGCTACAATGAAACATCAGACAAAAGCAACTTAATGGAGAAAGGATTTATTTTAGCTCATGGTTTGAGGATACAGTCAATCAGGGTGCAGAAGGTATAGAAGCAGGGCATGAAGCATCCACAGTCAAAAAGCAGAGATTAAGTGCTGTGGTTCAGCTAGCTCTCTCCTTGTGATTCAGTCTGAGACACCGAGCCCACGTAGTCTTCCTTCATCAGTTAATCTAACCTAGAAACTTTCTCACAGACATGCCCAGAGCTTTTCTTCCTAGGTTATTCTAAATCCCATTAAGTTGACAGTCAAGATTAACTGTCACAAAAGCATTTTCTGTAACAATTTAGTTTTATCCAAAAGGTTATTAAACAGAGAACAATCATTTGAGATATCTATATACCTATATCCAGTCTATCTCTATATCTATCTACAATATACGGATAGAGATAGAGATAGATATAAATATATAGATATACCTCAAATGATTGATCTGTTTAATAATCTTTCATATAATATACAATATATACATACATACATGTGTGTGTGTGTGTGTGTGTGTGTGAGTGTATGCCCTAAATGGGCTTTTTCAGGTATGTCTTACAAAGCAGTGTGTAGTATCAACAAACTCTGAAAAAGCCTCTTTCTGTTGTGCTCTTGTTTGTCCAGTTGCTCCTCTCAGTGATGTCACAGAAAGACCCTGTTCTAAGAATGTTATGCAAATGCTCTAAAATTAGTGTGAGACTATTTCCACACTATGCTGCCCACTCTTGCTGTAGTGGCAAAAACGACAATAACAAAAAAGAAAAAAAAAAGAAACTCCAAAGACATGGATGCCTACAGGCTGGTGTCAGGGAAGATAATCTATTTGCTAACCTCTTGCCTTTTCATAGCTGGCATCACACAAATGCAAAGCTGGCATAATCACCTGGAAGTTGAGCTTTTAAAACACAAAGAAACCTACTGTGCTTCCTTGTTGCACCTGTGTTTCTTGAGTCACTAGCATGTGGATTTGTGTATATGTACATTTCCAGTCCATTTCTACTGATATCACAGATGCACAGAGTGTGCTTCAGCACTGGTGTGCATGGCAATGGCAGAATCACATAGCAGTGAGATGCTGACAGGGTGACTCTCTTACAACGACATGCTCACTCTCCAGGTCTTCTGTACCAGCTGCTAACAAAAATGTGTGAATAATAGTCTCTACATCATGCCTCCATCAGAATTTTTTTTTTTTGCTTTCTTTTTATTTAAGATTCATTTTGGGTTTTATTTGTGTGTGTGTGTGTGTGTGTGTGTGTGTGTGTGTGTGTGTGTGTGCCTAGCACATATGTGCAGGTATCTGTGGAGGCCAAGATAACACTTCAGATCCCCTAGGGCAGTTCCAAGGAATTAGTGATTGCCTGATGTGAGTACTAGGAACAGGACTCAGGTCTGTTTCAAGAGCAGCAAATACTCTTAACTGCTAAACTGTCTCCAGGTCCTAGAACTTGATCCTTCAGTAAACTGCTCAAAGCCAGGGGCAGGACAGAGCTTGTTAAAATCCTTTGGCATGCTTTTTCAGAGCTAGCTCAGTGCTCCACCCTGACAAAAGCCTGTCAGTCACTTCCATTTCTCCCTATCATGGCCTCTCAGGTATATAAGTCCTGCCTAGGGCCCAGGGTCACATGACTTCCAACCTAGCCTTATATGGAGGAAAATCAAACAAAATTCCACAAACCAGCATCAAGAGGAAGCAGAGGCATGCTATTTTAGGGTATTGTAAAGAATAGATGGGGTTCCCATGATGTAATACTTCTCCCTCCTACATTACAGACGTATTGAGAGGGTCATGCTTGAGCCAGTATTGAATGACAGTAGAATTCCTTAGCTCACATAGACTGACTTTGATTTAGTTGGGAGAGTGAGAAAGAGTCACAAAAAATCATGATGACCAAATCATTAGCCAGTGGGAACAGAGATGTATTTCTGAGAATGGTTAATAAAATGCATGATCACCCTCCCTTTGGAAGTGTTGTGTGTCTTATATTTGTTAATTTTATATTGTTCAAAAGGTGCATATAGGTGTGTGTGTGTGTGTGTGTGTGTGTGTGTGCACGTGTGCCTTCCCTCACTTCTTAATAGCTTATCATGGATCTAGTGTCCATAAGCACACCATCTCTAATGATAGTTCCTCCTTCCAGTTTCAAGTCACCAAGACTAATCATGACAAGCTTCCTAATCAATGAATAATTGATCACAATACAGTGGTTGATGAGCTGGTAAGACCCCCAAAGATGCTATGAGCCGTCCACTGTCTCCATCAGACACCCACACCAGACATACACATACCCATGGGAAAAAAGAGAAACAGCTATATCGTTGAAATGTGATAACTGCCGTTAGCAAGAGGATTTTGAAAGTAGATGAAAATGTGACCATTTCATAAGGAGGCGGGGGCTACAGAGGATACATTCAGATATGAGTAAGAGTTCACAGGAAGACGCAACAGAGCAGCTTATGTACACACACACACACACACACACACACACACGCATCCTTATATGTACATTTTAAACAACATACAGTTAATATAGAATACACACCACTTTCAAAGGGAGGGTCATTGAATGAGAATGGTCTCCATAGGCTCACATGTTGGAATGCTTGGTCCCAGTTGGTGGAACTGTTTGGGAAGGATTTGGAGGTGCAGCCTTGTTGGAAGAGGTGTGTCACTAGGGGCCAACTTTGAGGTTTCAAAATCCCACACCATTCCTTGTTAGCTCTCACTACCTTATATTTGTGGGTCAAATGTAAGCTCTCAACTACTATTCTAGAGCCATGCTCCCCTGCTAGCTGCCACGCCCCCTAAGGTCATGGATTCTAACCCTAATTAAATGCTTCCTTCTGTAAGTTGCCTTAGTCATACCGTGGTATTTTGTCATGGCAATAGAAAAACAACTAAGATGAAAGACAATATCACATTGAGCTATTGCTGGGAAAGGCCTGACCATGCTGTTGTGTAGAGAAACATGGACAACTTTGGACTAGAACAGAAGAATACTGTAATCAAGGCTTAATGAGGCATGCTAGTGGGTGCTTGGAAGGCAATAGTGCTGAGAGCAATGTAGACTATGAGGCACAGTTCAAGAGATTTCTGTAGCTTTTCCACCTGGAGTCTTTGTTCCCCAAAATAACTAAGACTTAATTATATATGAATAAATGCTGAGGCCATAAGCTTTGGCTTCTTCCCTCACTAGCTTGAAACTTATTTAGCCTGTTTATTCTATTTTATGAGTACCACGTGGATGGTTACCTATCCTTCAGTTTCATGCAACCGTCTCCTCAGAGTTTCGGGGTGAACCTCCTACACCTGACTCTATCTCAGAAACCCTCTTTCCATACCTTCCTATTTCCTGCCCAAGCTAATAAGCCATCGACATTTTATTGACAGATGATGCTTCCACACATTGCATAAGAGATTCTCTTAAAGGGGGACAATATTAAAGCCTCACCTGGAGACCATAGTTGCGAGAATTTGGCTGCAAATATGATCGCTTCTGGCTCTTGTCCTAAGAATATGTCTGAGGGGAAACTGAAGAATTCTTGAGTAATTTCATTGGCAAGAGAGATTTCAAGACAGCCTCATATTGCCTCCACCGAGTAGCTGTTAGTGATCATTCTTTATGCAGATCTAAAATAAAAAAGAGATATAAAATATACAGTTTGAAGAGAAGAAGATCACCAGATTTAATGCTGGAAGCAAAGCTTCTGCTGAAAGAAACAAGGAGATGCCTGGTACAAAATGGAATAGAGGGAGTGATACATTCAGGGATGACCCCCATCTAACTAACCCTGTAACCTCCGAAGGGAAACATCTAAGGAACTTTCTGGTCCTAAAAAGAAACAATGGATCAGTTTATGGAAATGTAATTCAAGGAGTGGGCCTGGCTCCATCCCAAGCAGACAGCCAAACCTAGAAGCTTCAGCCACAGTGCTTCTGGCTTGAGAGTAAGGAAGGATACAGGAATCACCAGGTTGTGGACTTTTCATCCACGGTTACAGGAAGCTGCTGAGGCCAGCTGTGTGGCAGGGGAGTCCCTGGAGTGGAGGTTCAGAGAGGCCGTTTGTGAAACTGTGAAAGTGAAGCTTGGATTGTGTTGAGGACCCCAAGATGCTGGAGCTGCCAGAGCTATAGGATGTCTGCCAAGAAGAGCTGAAGACAGAAAGTGGAACCAGCCCAAGAGGAAGACTTAGCAAAGCTGGAAGGGTGGGGCCATCGAAGCCCTTTGACATGAGACATGAAGTTAAAGGATTTGGAGTTTATTCTGCTGTTTTTGAAACTTGCATTGGTCCAGTATTTCGTCTGTGGCCCTAAACCTCCCTTTTGGAATGGTGGTACATGTTCTATGCTATTGTATATTGAAAGTCTGTACTTTGCTTTTTAATTTTATTGGGCGGGTTACAATTAAGAGATTGTCACACACACACACACATATATCTGTAATTGGTGGCTCTAATGTTTCTATGAAAAATAAATAAATTGAACAATAAAAAGAGTTTTGTGCATTGTTACAGAAATATTTACAGGGCACTTTCCTATTTTTCTCTTTCTTTTTTAAAGTTTTGTCATTAATTAATTAATTAATTTTACATCCCAGTCACATCTTCCCCTCCCTCCTATCTTTTCAGTTCCCCTCTCTCCTCTCTCCTTCCCTCCCCTCATCTCCCCTTCTCTTTCTCCTCAGAGAAGGGGAGGCCTCCCATGGACTTCTACCTGCCTTGGCAATGGACTTTTAAACTGTGTTGAGACTGTGGTAGGCTATGGGAACTTTTGAAGTTGGACTAAATACATTGAGTACAATCTTATGGGGATTTAGGGGTACAAGGTGGTGGTTTAGACAAGAATGGCCTCCATCAGCTCATATATTTGAATGCTTGGTCTATGGGAGAGGGACTAATTTGGAAATGGTTCAGATGTGCAGCCATGTTGAAGAAAGCATGTCACTGGGGGTGGGCTTTGAGCTTTCAAAATCCCCCACCATTCCCAGTTAGCTCTACCTGTTTGTGGATCAGATGAAAATTCTCAGCTACTACTCCAGAGTCATGCCTGCCTGACTGATTCCATGTTCCCTGCTGCGATGGTCATGGAGTCTAACCCTGTGGAACTTGGTCATAGTATTTCATCAAGGTAAGAGAAAAGTAACTAAGATGGGAAAAGCAAAGAGAGGCTGGGCTCCTGGAAAGGAGGACATGGGAACCAGAGGGACGGAGGCTTTGACAGACACTGTATGCCCTGGCAAAGGCAGGAGACCGACATGATAATCTAATGGAGAACACCCAAAAGGAGATACATGAATCAGGAGAAGTATTGTAACAGCCTGGGAACTAGACTGCAAAGACCCAAATCGCTCACGTGTTGCTTTATCTGGCTTCCATTTTGTTCCAAAGAAAATAAAAGGGCAATCCTGAAGTATACGTAAACTATTAAAAGTTTAGTAGCATAAGAGAAAAATGGAGACAAAGACTGGAAGGTTTCATGCGGTTTCATGAGAAGTCGAACATGAATGGCACACAACCATTACCCTAGGACTGGGAGCACGATGCAGGAAGCTATATCAAAATAAGTCTGTGAAACTTGCTCTAGTCCAATGGCTTAGCATTTCTGTGTTTGCTAGAATGTAGCTCTATGCCTTAGGATGTAACAAGCTGAAAAACAGGAAACCAAACTAATGTGTTAGCTTCAAGAGAGGAATTGATTTCTCTCATGAGACAGGAACTCCAGGAGATGAAACATGACTGGGTGGGGCTCAGCATCCCTACCAGAGACTCAGACATTGTCTTAGTTTGGTTTTCTGTGGCTGTGATATAACACCATGACCAAAGAAATTTGGGGAGAAAGGGGCTTATTTCAGCTTACACTTCCAGGTAACAGTCCATCATTGAGGGAAGTCAACCTTGAACTCCAACAGGTCAGAGACCAGGAGGCAGGAGCTGATGCAGAAACCATGGAAGGGTGCTGACTTGCTCCACATGGCTTGCTCAGCCTGCTTTCTTTTAGGACCCAGGATCAGCAGCCCAGGGATGGCAGCACCCACAATGGGTTGGGCTTTTCCCCATGGATCATTCATTAATAAAATGCCCTACAGCTGGAAGTTATAGAGACATTTTCTCACTTGAGGTTCCCTCCCTTCAGATGACTCTAGCTTATGTCAAGTTGACATAAACTAGCTAGCATGGACGTTCATGTTGCTGCCCCATCACCCTGGATGTGGATACAGCTTCACGCTTTCCCTTGTGGTTCCAAGAAGATCACTGTATCGTGAGGCTGCCTATCTTCTCTACAGAAAGGAAGAAAGCAAAAAAGGAGAAGAAGAAGGACACGGGGTTAACGGGAAATGACTAACCAGTCTGTGCCTTTTGTTTTCTGAGGAAAGGAAAAAAACTTTCTCAGAATCTGCACTTAGACTACTTCTGCTTGTCCTCTGTTGGACAGAATGTGTCAGATAGGGACCACCAGCCACAAGTGTCTGGGTAAAAGGGATCACATTTGTGGAAGTGAGTAGGGACAACCTTCACCAACATTCCCAAGAGCCACACATCCGGGAATGGTGACACATGCCCGTAACCTTAGCAACTGGGAAGTAGAGGCAGGAGGATCCTGAGTTCAAGGTTATCTTTGATTACATAATGAATTCACAGGTAGCCTGGGACACAGGAGACCCCTTTTAAAAAGCCTTCCACCCTAGATTTCAATGAAAAAGTAAATTACCTATAACATTTAGTATATATATATATATATATATATATATATATATATATATATATAGTTGCTTGAGACAGGGTCTTTCACTGAACCCACTGTTCACAGATTCAGCTAGACCAACTGTCCAGTAAGCCCCAGGGACCCCCCTGTTTCTGTCTCCCCAGCACTGGTATTACAGACCTGTGCTGTCAGTCCCAGATTTCTTTTTTTTTAAAAAAAGACTTATTTATTTTATGTATGTGAGTACACTGTCACTTTCTTCAGACACACCAGAAGAGGGCATTGGATCCCATTACAGATGGTTGTGAGCCACCATGTGGTTGCTGGGAATTGAACTCAGGACCTCTGGAAGGGCAGTCTGTGTTGTTAATCACTGAGCCATCTCTCCAGCCGCCTAGATTTTTTTAAAATGAGCATGCCGAGACATCTGAACTCGAGTCTGTCTGCTTGCACACCACATTTATTATCGACCAATCGGTCTTCCCAGCCAAGAGATTTTAAATGTAACGTGGGCCCAGAACGCTCCTGGGATGCTCTGGTGTTTTGCGGTTTCAGTTGTTCTTTTCCGCCCTTGCTGGACCAGTGCGGTCCTCTCATCCCTCCATCCCCCCCACCCCCCAATTCCCACGGTAGTTGGTGACTACACTTCTGGTTCCTCTCAACAGTAGAAGAGAATTTGTAGAGTTTCTCCCGCCCCCTCTCATGGCCCTTGCCCCATACTCTCTGCCTTCCTGTCTGTCACTGTGTGAGTGAACCCTTTGGGCCCTGTTTGAGGTCAACACCTTTGCCCTTCCACTTGTTGCCACCTGTCTCTCACCCACCCAACGCTTTGGGCTCACCCGACTCATTTGATTCCTCTTTTTACAAAATCACCGTCGTCCGGCTGCAAGTGTACCACCATCCCTCCTAAATATCTTAAACATCGTTCTGTCCTTTCTGAGGAACATTCCGCAAACGATTTGTTTGTTTCTGTTGACTCCAATCAGTCCTCCTTTCTCTTTCTTGAGCTTGTTTCAGTAAGACTTTCATCCCAAACATTAGACTCACTCATCTAGGTCACCAATGATTTCCAAGTTGCCAAGTCCAGGCCTGCTGCCTGTGCCTTGGACTGCTCGACGTCCAACCCTATCTGCCCTTGGGAGTTGGGGGTGAGGTGACACAGAGTCAACGACACAGACTCCGGGAGCAGGTGAGAAACGCAGCAGGAACGCTGCTGCAAGCTCCTTTAATGCCCTCCACCGGTGCCCCCATTGGTTCCAAGAAAGCGTCTCTTCTAAACAGCAGCTCCCGATTGGCTGGCATTGTCTGCACCAGCAATCCTTGGTCTCTCAGGCAGTCTTCTCAGCCCCCAGCATTTACCTAGAGGTGGACACCACTGTTTCTCCTACACATGCCACACCTCAAGCCTATTTGACCAGTCACTGTGTATAGTAGTCATTCCTGGATGAAGCAAATTCATCCCTCCCTCTTAGGGACTTCATCCCATTCTGGGTCTCCTCAGGACTCCCAGAATGCTCTCTTCTTCATGAACTCAGAACTTAACATGTTCTGGAACAATGCTACCCAAACTACCCCCTCCTTTCTAGGATGATAGGTAACCATGCCAAGACTGAACCAATTTTTCCAAACATTGTAGTTCTAGCCTCGACTGCTCTCCCGCACTTCCAAGCTTGTCTTCAGCTGTGGGTACGCCATTTCCAGCTGAATATTCAAGTCATTTCATACACAAGACATGCCCAAACTAAGTCTGGCCTTTTCCGGGTCTCTTGCCTGGTCCTCTGTCTGTACCCTAGCTTGGAGGAAAGCAGCCACGTCGGCCGTGAATAGCTCCTGGTCTTTTTGTGTTTCCTCCGAGGCTGCTCCTCACTATTGTCTCTACATTCTGACTCCATCTAAATCTATCTGACAATCCTATTTCTCTATCCACTGTAATCTCTCACCTAAATTGATGGCAGTCTTCTCTATTTGTCCGATAATTGTCTCTTTCATACACTCAGTATAGGAGTCAAAATGGTGGCATGATTCTCTGTGTTATGCTGTTATCACACTTAGAATAAAAACGTTAACCTTGGCAAAGCCACCCTGCCATTCCTCATCCATGCCACCATGTTGATCTCTTAGGAAATCTTTCTGAATATGTAGACTCTTGATCAGAATAAAATTCTTTCTGAGACAGTATATCTTGTAGCCTACTCTGGTCTTGCTCTTTATGTGCTGAGATGACATGTTTGTGTCACCAAACCGAGCTTCTGCAGGGATGGGCGTAGAATCCAGGGTCTCGTGCATCTAGGCACACACTCTAGTGACTGAGCTCCATTCCCCAGACAAAACAAGCATTTTTAGATCCATAAAATATCTAGATTTGAGTGAAAATAAATTATATTAAAATGCAGCCCACAGAGGCAAAAGAAAGGCAAATGTGCCATACAAGTATGTAAAGGTCCTCAGGAGATAACAGTCTCTGAAAGACAACAGAGAGACTTCATTCCAGACAACTTGGTCCCCACTCCATCTCTAACCTCACTTCCAGCTACAGTGACCTCCAGGCACTGAGCTCTGGGGATCCAATCTTTTTCCTTCAGAGTACCTGAGTACTGAGCTCAGTGGGATGTACTCCATCACCAGGTCATTCCTCCCCCAGTCTGGCTTCCTTGATAGTCTACACCCCTCATATCTCAACAACTTGACAGTTGCTCTTCCCCTAAATCTCTTCAGGATTATCCCTGTGCTGTCCCAGCCCTCCATGTTCCCAGACCAAATGTCAAATTTGTCTTGCCAATGAAGTCTTTCTTGCTGCTTGGTTTCCTTCATAAACTTTATGACCTTCTGCGAGGCAGAAAGAGACAGTTAATTAATAAACAGATAGAGAGGCAGATGCCCAAGAACTACTCTAGTTTCATTGTTTCTGTGATAAATCAAAAACAGCAACAAAATAAAAATTCTCTGATCAAAGCAAGTAGGGGAAGAAGTTTTTCAGCATACACCCAGTCCTTCACAGAGGGAAGTTAGGACAGGAACTTGAGTAGAAACCATGGAGGAGCTCTGCTTGTTGGCTTGGTTACTCTCTGGTACATGCTAACTGGGTTAGCCTTCTTGCAATTTTGGTTGAGCCTAGCCTTCAACTGCTGAGCTAGCTTTCATCGACAGAGAAAACCCCAGCTGCCTAGGGTTGGTACCACCTAGAGTAGGATGGATCTTCTCTCGCTCCCACATCTGTCATCTGGCTAGATACCCTCTCATAGACATAGTTGCAGGCCAATCTGATAGATACAGTTCTCCAGCTTGAGGCTCCCTATTCTTTGGTGACACAAGGTTGTGTTAACAATGAAAATTAAGCAGGACACATACATTCATTATATGTAGAATAGATAATATCTATACTATAAAGAGATATGACATCATATTATATTATTCTTCTGCAGCCATGAAGGCAACTTATAGGGGAGTTTGCTTAGATGTATGGATACAGAGGGTACATCAGGGGCAGGAGCAGGAAGCTGAGAGGCCATGTTCCTTCAAACACAAAGCAGACAGAGCACAAACCGGAACGAGGTGAGGCTCTGTGCTCTCAAACCCCCAGCTCTATATTTCTTCCAGTAAGATTTTACCTCCTAACCCTGACTGAGTGTTCAAATGCCTTCTGTGGGAGATACTTCTCATTTGAACAACAACATAAACATGCATGCATGTCCGAGAGAGAATGTCTTGGCTAATCTTTGTTTACAAACACACACTTATAATTTCTAGAATGACAGATTTTTTTAATCAATATTTTTGTTTATTAATGCATTTCTAGTACCTACTATATTACCTGGCATACTTATTGATCCTTAACAACTATTTAATGAAAGAGTAGACCATGAACCCTTCTCTGACGGGTGAATGACTGTGAGCGTGCTGCCTTCTTTCAAGTCAGAGAGCAACTATGATCAAGAAATTGACTCCCAGCCTTGCACAAAAAGGTTTCAAGATCAAAATACCCATGGATAGATTCTGGGTACAGCTCAAATGTGTTGTGCCTAGTATGTAGCAGGTCATGGGCTTGACCTGTAGCAACATGCATATGCACACACATACACACAGACACATACACTATTTCTATGGGATATAGTCCCCAAATGAGTGCATTGCTTTGGAAGCTTCATCTTTGAAGGTCTGACAGTGGGCAGACTTCTTTACTTGAATGTTTGATCATGTGACCATTTTTCTTAGTTTCTATGGAAAAAAAATGTCCACAGTCATTCTTTTTCATGTCTGGGTCTTTTAAACTAGATTCTACCCCAGAAACTAAGTATGAAGAAACAAGAAAGAAAATGCAGTGCTAGATTAGATTGTACAAGATACTGTCAGAATCTTAGCAACAGAATCAAAATAGTGTTCAGGGCACTGCAGACTCGTGAAAGAATGCACTGTTTTCTTAATTGGGGTGCTGTCCAATTTACAGAGAGATGTATTTCTTCGCTAACTCTGCCAATTTCAAACTGTGACTACAGAGCCCTCTCTAACCCTGAAGCTGAATGATCCTGAAAAGAAAAAGTGACAAGGGACCGTGGGAATATTTCAAACAATAAAAAATAAAAGCTAATCAGGGATTGGAAAGTCTGCAGGCAGGGAGACAGTCTCAACGTTAATCCCTTGTATTGAGTGTAACATAAAATCATAGTTAATGTTTCTGCTTAGTTTCTGTTGTTTGTTTGATGGGAGCTTGATCTTACTTTATTTTGAATCATTCCTGCTTGAAGGCACCAGCCTGTTTTGATATGTTTCAGGTTGTTTGTGCATGTGGTTGGTTGGTAATTGATCATGTGACAAAGTGTCACGAAATGAGTCTCTCTATGGAGTAGTGATGGGTGATAATGAGGCCTGAGATGTGTGCTGGTCCCTGGAAAGGGAAGAAAGTTCTACCAGGTGGTGTAATGGTCAGACCAGGGTAACTGGCATGTCATCCTCCAGCATCCACCATTTCTTTATGCCAGGAGCATTCAAAATCCTTTTTACTAGTAATTTTGAAGTACATTGCTGTCAACCACTGTGACCCTGCTTCCACAGGACATGAGAATTAATCCTCCAGCTCAACTGTTCTCCTGCACCTATTGCCATCATTTCTCTGTCCCCCACCCCTGCCTCACCCTGCCTTCAGGACCCACTGGTTTATAGATATATGGCAGCTTCCTCTCACCTTATATGACTGAGGGCCTGTGGTGGTACAGGTGTGTGTCTCTGCACTCTTTACTGTATTTCTTCTCCCCAACCCCCAGAATAGCTTATCGTGGGAGGAGGAGTCACTTGGACATTTCTCCCCTGAATCTGGGTAGTTTTCTAACTAGAGCGTCTAAAGCCAGTAATTCAGCTGACATTCACTGGGCGGGAAAATTTGCTGGCCTGACCCACCCAGCAGTATAGACATCTGAGAAGCTAGTCAGGACTACTTTGCTTTTTTTTTTTTTTTTTTTTTTTATGAAACCAGGGACTGGTGGGACCAGGAGGACAGAAGCCATGTGCATATTGATAAAAGAAGAAGGAATTAAACTTTGGAAATTGGCAATTCAGATGATGACAGAGTCAAGGGACTAAAGGGAGGTAGGCATGGATTTAACTCTGTTAGGTTGGAAGACAAGGATCAGCGGTGGCATTATTGGGGTTCAAGGGCTTATCTGATAGAAATGGGAACCACAAAAAACACCTCATTTCTACCATCTGTACTTCGAAATCTGCTTCAACCGCTCCCAGTTGTGGGATCTTCCCCAGATCCAGCTGGTCATGGAGCCTGGACAACGTAAGCATGAAGGAGTCAGGCTCCTTTGATAACAAAACCAGTCAAGGAAATAGGCAGGAAGAACTCTAGACTAGATGTCCAAGATGAGAAGAAGCTATCAGGGCAGCAGAGGCCAGTCTGCTATGGCACTGCAGGGATGTGTGGGGACCCCTAGAGACTGCTTCCCAGAGCTAAGAAACAGGAAGGACAACATGACCCTCCCTCTCAGACTAGAGAAACACTCATCAAGACTGATTGCTGGGTCGAGAGAGCTAGTGGGTAAAGTGCTTGCCACCTGTACTGGCTGGTTTTGTGTCAACTTGACACAGGCTGGAGTTATCACAGAGAAAGGAGCTTCAGGTGAGAAAATGCCTCCATGAGATCCAGCTGTAAGGCATTTTCTCAATTAGTGATCAAGGGGGGAAGGCCCATTGTGGGTGGTGCCATCCCTGGGCTGGTAGTCTTGGGTTTTATAAGAAAGCAAGCTGAGCAAGCCAGGGGAAGCAAGCCAGTAAATAACATTCCTCCATGTCCTCTGCATCAGGTCCTGCTTCCTGACCTGCTTGAGTTCCAGGAATAGAAACCCTGACTAAGACACTACCCAACCCTGAGGACTGGTGCTCTGATCCCCAGAGACCACATAATGCTACACAGGTGAAGAGGCTCATCTGTAATTCTGCATCCATCTGGAATACAGAGACTAGAGATCTCAAGTGCAAGGTGATTAGTGAGACTAGTCAAATCAGTGAGTGCTGACTTCAAGGAAAAGGTCCTATCTCGGTAGATAAGGTAGAGAGTTGTTGAGGAGGGCACCAGACAGCCACTTCTGGTTTCCACGTGCACATAGGTACACATCACACACATACATGTGCATTAAATAGCAGAACCAATGGCCACCCAACCCCATGAGAGGTCAATGTCATGCATCCTCCACGATGAGAGAGCCATGTGCTGAGACAGTTGTCCTTGTCATCTCATGAGAGGAAACCAGCCACTTCCCAAGGGCTCCACCCAACATCTCAGTTTTGCTGCCATTCACCAAGCCCTCACTTCTGGGGACACACACTACCTTGCCTTACAGAAGTAGAGGGTTGCAGGCATTCCCACACACTGGGAAAACAAATCCCTAGGACTCCTCTGAGAAAAGTTCACGATACTGGTGTGTTGAACCGCGAAGTGACTGATTGTATCGACATCTGAGTTGGGCTGGATATTTATTTGAAACGTAAGTGTGTCAAACCATAAATGACTTGAGAATTTGACAACCGGACCTAATTTAACAGTTTGGTCTAAATTTAGTATTCCCAGCCTTCGTTCTAAGCAGGAAACAAAAACTTGTCAAAGCAATGTAGATGCGTTCCTAATGAAAATTGGGCTGCATTTGTACAGAGCTTCCAAGCAACTGTGCATTCATTCTTTTGTGTGGTGTGTGTGTGTGTGCACATGCACCCGTGTGTGCACATGCCACAGTGTGAGTAGGGGAGTCAGATGGCAACTTACTGGAGTTAGCACTCTCCTTCTACCATGTGGGTCCTGGGAATGGAACTCTGATCATCAGGCTTAGAAATAGGTGCCTTAACCCACTGAGCTCTCTTACTGGCTCTATTCATAGGTTCTTGAGGAGGAGACATAAAAGACCTAGCAAACTTGGGGAATGGTAATTCTAGATATGTTTCTCTCTTTAAAAAAGGAAAAGAAGAAAAGAAAAACTATAGATAGATAGATGATAGATAGATAGATAGATAGATACATGCATAGATAGATGATAGATGAATGATAGATATATAGATAGAAGATTGATTGATAGATGATAGATAGATAGATAGATAGATAGATAGATAGATGGAACAAACTTTGGGTCACAGTTTGAGGGGGCTTCAGCCCATGATCTATTATTAGCTCTGTGTGTTAAGCCCATGATGCCACCTCATGCAGTATGCATGGGGTAGAACAAAGCCATTTGCTTTATGACTGGAGAACAAAAGAAAGAAACAAATGGTGTTGGGTACCACTACTTTCTTCAATGGTATATCCCAAACGACCTGAATAGCTCACCAGCCCTACTCACTTAAGGCTCCATCCCTCTCCCATAGCATCATGTAGGGGGCCAGTCACTTACCAAATGGACCTTGGGGGACACTTTTGATCCAAACTATAAGATGTATCTGAATGATTCATCATGACTGTAAACTCTAAGAGATTTAGAGTCACCCGGCATGAGAACAATTTCTTTGCACACCTGTGAGGAAGGTTTTTGGCTAGGTTAATTGGGATGAGAAGATCTGCCCTAAAATGGGGAGGGGGCATTACACTAGCTAGAATTCTGGGCTGAATGAAAGTGAAAGTGAGCTGAGCAGCAGTGCTCATCTCTCTCTACTTCCTGACTGTAGATACAATGTTACCAGCTGTCTGGTCCTCCTGCCTTTTGCTTCCTCTATCATGATGAATGATATTCCCCCCACTGTGAGCCGAGTGTAAACCCCTCCTTCATTAAATTAAGTCGATTTTGTCAGGTATTTGCCAGAGCACTAAGACAAATAGCTAAGTCACCCACCTTCTGTGTTCTGCTTTGGAGATGTTGGCACCTGTAAGTAAACCTACCTCACCTTTCAGAACTGCTCACGGTGTGGTGAAGAAGGATAGTAGATATGGAGGGAGAAAGGATGTACTTGTTCCTTTCAGCATTTGTTTATGTCATTTCTGCAACATGGCCTGCATCACAGCAGCCAAGTTCCATTTTTAGTGATTTTTGATATGCCCTGAACTCTCTAGAGGTCCCTGAGCCAGCTGCCTCTATCTCTTCTTTGGGTAGTTCCTTTCACAAGCTTCCTGTTCCCCACCTTGCTCTTTGCTAAAGACAAGGCCTCTAGGCTACCGTGTATTTCCATTAATCTATTTTCAGCCATCCAATGCTACTTACCTAATTATTTATTAAACTCTGTGATAACCAATGTGGAATAACTAATGTGACTTCTGTTTTCCTGTCTGGGCATAGACTGAGAGAAAGATGTGGCTCAGTTGGTAGAGTGTGTGCACATGTCTTGGATTTGATCCCCAGAGCCATATAAAGAAGGTATGGTGGCTCCTGTCTGTCAACCTTCCACTGGAGAGGTAAAGACAGGTGGATCTGTAATTCAAGTCGGAGGCCAACCTGGGATACATGGGACTTTATCAAAAGAAAGAGGTGGGGAGTGGGGCAGGGGGAGGAAGTGAGAAGGAAAGAAAGCTAATGAAGAGAAAAGGAAAGAAATTTTAAAAAGAAAGGAAGGTCTAGGAGCAAGGAATGTGTGGAGATATAACTAGGATTTAAATGAAGATGTGAGAAGAGAGAAATTAGCTAAGGTGCCAACCAAGCTATGATGTAATGCCTCCACCATAACCAAAATGTCGTGACTTATTGCAGTGAAGGTGAGAAGACACCTTAAATTGATGCCAAATCTTCTGTATATCCAAGCTCAACACTCATTGTTTATATGAAATAGAGAGTAATGACCATAATCTCCTTATCAAAGATTCTCAGTTGATAACCTTCAAGAAGTCAGATTATTTAAAAATTCTGAGATACTCCTGTCTAAGTCACTTTGTGTTCCTCCCATGAAATACCTGAATCTGGGTGATAGAAAGAGATTTGTTTAGTTCACAGTTTTCCTGACTAGAGAGTCTAAGGAGTAATATGGTATCAGTATCCTGGCCGCATCCCGACATAGGAAGAAACAGGAAGAGAGCTGGCCTCATGCAGAAGGGGAACATGTGCAGGCAAGGAAAAAGTCACAGTGGAGTCAGGACGAGTCTTCTTATAACTACCTGGGAGTCTGGATTCATCCCTAGGAGTCTGGACACACTCAAGAAGCAGCAGGTACCTTCTGCTAAGTCCCACCTCTAAAGCTTCTACCACCTCAGTCCTGCTGTGGACCAAGAATCCTACACATTTCTTAGGACACAAAGTACATTTAAACCAAATATACGAACTGATGAGATTCCTAGACATTGAATGTACAGGGAACTGATCTGTTACTAACATGATTCTCAGTCCTAGACAAGACACAGAGGACCACCAAGCAATGACAGCAAATATCATAGAAATTCCTCAGCCAGCTAATGCTTTCTAAAGATAATATTAGGCATCATGGAGTGCTCCAAGCACCATGGAGACCAGGAAGAAGAGGCATGAAGGAAAATTTCCACGTGGGCTTAGGAGCAAGGACTTTCAGAGATCTTAATGTGCATGGTCTCCATGGAACGGGGGTGGCAGGAGCTGGCATGGACAGACTCCAGGGATGAGTCAGGGCAGCTTCTCAGTATATCACTTCATTAGTGGGAGCTGCTGCCAGGCAGGTGGGAAGCTGAGTGATGTCTTCCTAGCCAACCACCAGACTTACGATGGGTACAAGACTGGATCTAAGGGAGTCCAAGGAATACATCCTCCTCCAGTGAAGACTCATCTTCAAATATGCAACCACAGGTCCTTTCTCTATCAGTTACCTAACTCAGCTAATGTTCCAGAAATGCTTAGAACCAGTTTCCTACTGAAAGAAGCATCCCGTCATCATAGAGAAAAGACTCTCGAATCTGGTGGGTGAGCAGGGGAGAGGGATCCTATGCATTGTGTCCAATCTTGGAAGAAGGGATGGAGGCTAAAGCCAGCTGGCTAACCCCGGCTTTGGAGCTGACAGTGCAGGGCTTGAATCCTGCCTGAGCTTGCTTGTTATGGGCCCAGAAATTCCTCTGCCTATGCTGGCCAGCTGTCTCTTGACCTGGGTGATGTAGATGACTGTGTCTTCTCTGGTAGACCTTAGTGAGGAACAAATGCATTAACAAAGCACTCAACACCCAGCCTCATGTATTCATCAGGTCTACCAGGCAACGAGAGCTCTTGCTAGTCATTTTCAGAAACCTATTTACAAAGTAACCATTTAGCTGTCTGCCAAAATTCCCATGGAGAAAATAACTACCTAAACTCTGCTTCATGTGCTCTGGGGAGGTGTGAGTAACTGTCAGATTACCTCTTTCAGACAATCCTGCTGATTACATGTTAATTTACTCCTTGAGTTCTCACCACAGGTTTATGGCTGTAGCTGCTCTCCAAGGATGTCAAGTCATTAGAGGTCAAGTTGGAAGGAGTCTTGGAGGCTGATGGGAGGAAATGAAAGGAACATCTTAAGGTAGCTGTTCATTCTATCAGCTCCAGACCGTGCTTAGAGGAGCCATATTCTGCAAAGAGTTGTGCAGGGCAATTGAGATTTTGTTGAGGTTTAGTCTGTTGCTATCTGTTGTGATGCTAAGTGCGGACTCCCAAGACCTGCTTGCCCCAGAGATGACAGTCTGCACATAGACCCAAGTAATGCTATGTGGGACCTTGTCCCCTAAGTTATTTCTGATTTGGTGAATAAAGATGCTGATAGCTTATAGCTGGGCAGAATTGAGATAGGTAGGGCTTGGTGCTCCCTGGCTTGGGGTCAGAAGAGACCACGAGGAGAGAGAAAAGGTGGAGAGAGCAGAGACACACCACGGATTAGGAGTCAAGAAAGCCTGGCCCTGAGGGATAGCCAATTGGAGTTAAGAGCATCCCAGATGAAACATAGTAAGTAATAACTCAGAGTTATTAGTAGAAAAATAGATTCTAATAGCATAGAGGGTAGATATCTGCCCAGCTCTAATGCTGATTAAGGCTTATTGTAAATAATAAAAGTTGTGTGACTTTTATCCGGGAACTGAATGATCAAAGACAGGGTAGAAGCCCCAAATTGAGATTAAAAATTTTCTACAAGAATGCCTCAAAGGCAATGGTTCTCAACCTTCCTAATGCTGCGACCCTTTCATAGAGTTTCTTGTGTTGTGGTGACCACAACCATAATTTTTTTTTCATTTACTACTTCATAACTGTAATTTTGCTACTGTTGTAAATAGTAATATAAATATCTGATAGGTCTGATGGTCTTAGGTGACCCCTGTGAAAGGGTCAGTTGACCCCCAAAGGGTCGTGACCCGCAGGTTCAGAACTGCTGCTCTAAGGTAACTAACTCCCTCCCTTTCCTCTCATGGCAGTGTTGATTCTCAGGACCACGAGTTTGCTGCTTTCTTGGTGGTGCTCCATCTTCTCTGACTCTCAGTCCCACAGAGTGCAAGAATTGATACTTAGTCTTGTGCAAAAGTCAAAGGGAGTCATCAGTATTCCTTAGCTCATTCAGACCTACATTGGCCCAATCATGATGAATTTGAAGTATTTGGAATGAAGTCCTAGATCAAATGTTTGCTCAACTTGGATGGATCTTTTCTTGTGCACTGATAACTTGGAACTTCTGGGGATATTACTCAGAGCCTAGATCCATCACAAACTTCAGCTAATTCCAGAGCAGAGAAAATGTAAGTCTATTTATGTCAAAGATAATCAGTTTCAACAACCCTCTAGAGATGAGATTCCCAACTGCATTTAAGTCCTTTCAAGCATGTATTTCTGTCATTTGCAGTAGCATGAGTTATACCAGAGGCAGAGGCAACACTTGAGAGTTCGGAAGCCAACAGCAACATTTGAGATAACTTCTTGGTTATCCCAAGTTGCTACAGACATAACGTAGTTATGATGGTTACTTCTTTTTAGACACTGAATTGTATGTAACTATTACTTCAGTGCTTACAGGATACTATAAACAAAGTACCACCAATCTAGTGGCTTATGAATAATGGCAATTTTGTTTCTCATAGTTCTGGGAAGTGAGGAGTCCAATAGATTTGGTGTCCTTTGAGGGTCTGCTTCCTGTGTCATAGGCAAGACCCTCCCAGTGTCTTCATATAATCAAGGAGAAAGCCAGCTGTCTGGAATCTCTTTAAGTAAGGGCACTGATATTAGTGTGAGGGCTCTCCTTCTTGGTCTAATGACCTCCCTGATCCTCCTAATGGCATTAGGGTAGAATTTCAACAGGCAAACTTGAAGAGACGTTAACATTTGGACCACAGCATCCATTACAGAGAAATCCTATTGACCACCTCCAAGGAGCAAATTAGAAAGCTATCAAATGCTTTCGCTTAAATACTTATGGGTAATTTCATTTAAGGTCCTTGCTAGCTAAACTGCCATGTTTTTACATTTTGCAGGTGTTATCTCACAACAGCAATCTGTATAATAACAAGGGCCACGTTGATCTTGTGAGTCATGCTCACCACAGAGGTGTGAGAGCCCCGTGTCTATAAAGAAGAAAATTCTTGCTCCTACTACAACATGAAGCAAAGCCTCCTCCATCTGGAGCTGAGTCTCTACAGTTCTGTGAGCATCATGTGATGCCATCTTGCACCACCACCCCCTCCAAAGGTTTCCTTGCTGTTAATTGCCTGAAGAGTAACTGAATCATAATTTGTACTGGAGCTGTTGCTGTAATTACAACAATGAGAAAGCTGAAACTTTTAATTGTCTCCACTCCACTAACAAACCTCAGGCTTATGGGGCAAAGCTTAGAAGCTGAGCCAGCATTACTTTGTCATCTACGTGTTCCCTGGGGGCAAGCCATGTCTGGATGCAGAGTAGTCTCTGACAGAGCCATCTGGGTTCTGTGTGAACTCTTGTGTCCTTCACCCTTCTGCAGAGGGAAAGACAAAAGCCAGGCAAAGGCAAAGGCTTAAATGATGTCATCAGCACCTACCCCTTTTCCTCATAAACCAGGATCCCCAGGAAGGGGCTTCACATCCTCCCCTCCTCCCTTCCTTCCCACAGGCCTTCATTTCTTGACTCCCCTCCCTCTGTCTCTCTGTCCCTCGCCTCTTCCCTTCTCTTTGTTGTAGTAGAACTTCTAACGGACCTGGGAATTTTTCTTAAAGAATTCTGCCTTCACCTGCAATCTCTGACACGCAGTAGATACTACCAGGTGTTTTTAAGATTACTTGTTAAGGAAAATAGACTGGTGAATTAGCCTGGTGTTTCACATGATATAGACTACATTGGTTCTAACTTATAACAACATTTGTAACAGGAAGGATCCTTTATAATGCACTTATGCAATTATTATCATCAACAACACAAAACTCTGCAAACATTGGCTATGGTCTTTAGGCCTAGTTGCAAACAGCTGCTCACTTTCATTGGACATCTCATGGTTTGCTGCTGTCTCCTACTGATCTCGAGGTTCTTAAAGGGGAGCGTGGCTACCGCTGTCATTCCCATTCTCCTGAGCCTAGAACAAATACAGGGCGCTGCTATGTCCCTAAGTAGACATGGGGCAAATGCCACTTGAACATATTTTACCTCAAACTGCTTAGTTTGCTTTGCTAGGTCAGTACTTAATAGCATCCCTCATTCTTTCATGCATATCCATCCAAGATGATCAGAAAACATTCACAGTCTTAGGAGAAAGGAAGGAAAGAAGGAAGGAAGGAAGGAACACACACACACACACACACACAGAGAGAGAGAGAGAGAGAGAGAGAGAGAGAGAGAGAGAGAGAGAGCGTTAGCTCACCGGTAGTCCTTATATGGCTGCTTCTTGGCTGGAAGGGGCCAGGTTTGTGGCTCCCAGTTCACTGGCATGTACAAAGTCTACAGACTTTGGGGATGCTGAAAGAGAATGCAGAAGTAGCGACGAGGGGGCCAGTTGGATCATCCTCTCTCGTTCACCTGTGTCCTTAGTGGGGTGTGTGCTCAACCTTATCAGAAACTATTTGATCAATCCCTGCTCCAACTTTCAGTTTAACCTATGCCTCTGGGGACAGGGGCATGCTAGCCGTAGCATAGGTCAACATTAGAACAGGCCCTTCCTAGGTGCCAGAGCTAGCAAAAGATGCCAACTCTGCTTGAAGCATGCATGCAAGATGCAGGCCTGTGCCCATGGAGACAGCTTAGAAAGCAAAGGATTGACTGCATCTCAGATATTCATCCCCCAGTCAGCACTTGTGGAATTGAAGAGACCACACACCCATGCGTGGCCTCTTTGTTCTAGATGAGCAAAGAGAATATGGTATAGTGTCAAACTGTGTATTGCAGAGTCTGGACTCATACTCAGCAATTCATCATTCAACTAAAGGTCTAATTTGAAATCCATAAGCAAGAAAGCAAGCCAACAGCATAGACAGGGTTATCCATATCAAACTGAGGCTCTGGGACCATCAAAGGAGAGGGAAGCTGAGCTTCTGTCAGTTGACGGCTTCTGTGACAGCAGCAGTTGGTTTTCCTTAAGCCTATGGCTACTGGTAGGACAACCATCCTCCAGTGGCTGGCCCGACATCCATGACCTTATAGGAAGCATAAATTGAACTTAATAAGTTATTTTAATAAGGAAGGATACACGAGGTTGGGGATAGGTGGGGATCTAGGAGCAGTAAGAAGGAATGAGTGGGTGAATTTAATAAAAACATTGCATGTGTGTATGAATTTCTCAATGAAGCAATAAAATATTATGATTTTTAAAATGAAAGGAAGCAAATTATTTTCAATTTTTTTTTTCGGGACAGGGTTTCTCTGTGTAGCCCTGGCTGTCCTGGAACTCACTCTGTAGACCAGGCTGGCCTCAAACTCAGAAATCTGCCTGTCTCTGCCTCCCAAGTGCTGGGATTAAAGGCGTGTGCCACCACTGCCCAGCTCATTTTCAAGTTTTTAATGTTTATAAAATCAAATAAAGAAGCATACCTGACCTTGGTGTCTATGCAGTTTCCTAGATTTAATACTAACCTTTTACAATATTTGAAACCCTCACACATCCAGGATCTGTCATTACTGCTCTTCCTCTGACTACAGCCTAGTCCACATGTGTGATGCCTATTCGTGTATGAATATAATATGTACCATAAGCAAAGTGCATGCATTGAAGGGTAATAAAATAATGTTACCCATGTAAAATTGGCATGCTCCAAAATTCTTATCTAGTCATATAACTCAGATGCTTCTGTAGTTTGCTGTTGCTGTCCCAGTAGTAAGTGGGGGGCGCTATTCAGTGCTTAGCTGGCACTTTTCAGGACTGGTTCTTATTAGTAAGTGAAGCTCCCTTTCGTTTACTGTAGTGACAACATCATGCTTCAATGTGTGACTGATCCCTCTACAAACAATGGTCAGTAGATACTGTGTGCCTGAAATCTAGTACACGTGTGCAGAGGAGTGTTTTGGTTGCATACCAAAGGAGGAGGCGATTCACTGGATCTTAGGAAACAGACACCAATTTTGACAGCTATTGCCTATATGCTGTAATTCACCAAGTCTCACATCTGCCAGCAATATATGGGGATACTTTTCTCCTTTCTCCTTTCCAAAACTTGGTATTATCAGAGATATCATCTTGCCAACCCTAAGAGTACAAAATCACATCATGCTATGATTTTAATTTTAATTTGTCTTGATATTGAGAGCAATTTCTGCTCCCTTTCCTGTGCCCCGCCTCCCTTGTGTAGAGAGAACCTCTTGTGTGCTGTGTGGAAATATCACCTGTCAATAAAAATATAATGGCCAATGAGCTGAGGCGGGATTAGAAGGTGGGGCATCCAGCAGAAAGAGCGAAAGAGGGAGGAACTCTCTCAGAGATTCACCACCCAGACTCTGAGGAGACAGACTATGGAACTGAAGAGAGGTAACTATCCTTGTGGTAGACATATAATAGAATAAATGGATTATATAAGTTAGGAGCTAGTCAGGGAACAAGCCTAAGCTTATGGCCTAAGCATTTATTCATAAATAATTAAGTCGCAGAGCCCTTATTCAGGGCTTACAGCATGAATATAGAAGACTGCAGTTAGACCCCTGTGTGTTTGATTTGCTTGTTTTTCTTGGATTTTCTTTTCCTATTGGTGTGTAAGATATAAAATATTACTTTGGGTTCTCTGCCAGTAACAAGCCTTGTAAAAATCTTTCTTTAGCCTGAAGCTTATGCTTTAACTCTGTGGAACCTTTGCTGGAAGCAAGTGCGCTATTTCAGTTTGCATGTCTGCAAACTTCTTTTTGAGTCCAGCTCTTATGTTTAATGGTGTTCTCTGTGTACGTATCAAATCTTTACATTGCCTTTCTCAGTTTAGGCCCCGATGCCGTCCAGGGCTTGGTATACACTGTGAAGCAACGCTTCTCTTCGCCCATAGCCCATAACTGCAGAGCTTAGAGACGTCATCCTTTCTTCTCGGACTAGGACCAACATCCCATGCAGTCATGGGTATATTGCCGTAGCTGTTCTATCTCTGTGTCTCTCTCAGCACCAATGACCAAGCCTTCGATAACTTTCAGGAGAGTGCCCATTGGTGTCTAGAATGGCATCATCCTTTGGCTAAAGGTGAAGCCTGCCCTCTGAAACGGTGCCAGTGTGGTCTACAGAGCTTGCTTGGATTCCTTCCAGCCTGTCAGCCAGAAGATCCAGAAAACAGGGACCTCTGGAACAGTGAGAGGGAGGTAGAGGTGGTCAGAAAGACCCTCAAATAGAAAGTAAAAATGACATTTCCAATTATTCCTTTTTTTCCTAGTCTTGGCTCTAAAAGTATGTAGATTTGCTCAAGACCCAAGTATTTCAGTATAAAATGTGTCTTCGTAGGAATTCTCTACTAACCTGTACCTTAAATCATAACCAGAAGAACTAGCCTTTACTGGCATATAAGTACTTGCTAACAAATTGTGCCCCTTTAGGCTGTGTACACTATGTCATTTCCTTAAAATATAGGTAGGAAAAACTGAAGCTCAGGACGTAAAGTGACTTGTCCGAGGTCACAGATAAATACTGGCAAAAGCCGTTCCTCCCTGCTGGTACCCATTACCTTCCATGGTATAGAATGTACCGCTCTGGAGGAACGTCCACACAGATCGGAGAGAGTGAATCTTGCTTTACCACTACATTTCAACACAGGCCAGCAACACTGTCAGCCACACAATAGGCTCTCTATTAATATCTGTAGACAAGGATGAAGAGTCGCATGCCAACTGTGGGGTCTGTGGTTTGTGAGTCATGAAAGGTCTGAGTGGTTTATTTAGCTGTTTAGTGGAGAAGAATCTTCACCTCGCTTCCTCTGAAAGCCACGCCAAGCCTCTTTGCTTCTTAGCTTCAGGTGATGGGTTGTGCACACAGTCATGAACTTACTATTGCATAGACTCTCAAAGTGTTGAGGTCAGTAAGGCTGGGCAAGCAGGCTTTAGTGCTGGCAGCACGTCCAGCCCCTAGAGCCACCAGCAGCAGCCCTCCCTCCTCATGAAGCTGTGGTACTAAATCTGAAAATTGAGATTGCTGCTGCTGTGGGGATTCCCAGACAGCCCTGAGCCCCTTGCTGCTGAGCGGAGTTCCCCAAGCGGAGAAGTGAGTGGGCCATGGAACTCATTGGTCTCTGGTGGGCTGTCTGCATCATGACATCTTGCCTGAGGAATTGTTGGGCTATCTGAGGGGTAGGAAGGGAAGATACGCAAGGGGGAGGTTAGGGTGTGTTGGGGGCTAGTTAGGGAGGCATGTGTCTCTCCTTACACCCCACAGTTTTAAATGGACTGATCAGCAATGACTTCTGGCCAAATCTACAGTCTCTTGGAATAAAGGGTTTGTCATCTGTGAGTCAAAGTCAGCTTCGAAGCTACTCAGGCCCCACAGTAGCTCTACTCCATTAATAAGGTAAAAAGTTTCCCCAAGGTGCTTTACATTCAACTCAAATTAGCTGCTATGACCTTGACTTTGGCCTGGGCAATCATCATTGCTATGGTCATTGATCTGAATTCTAACATGGCCACAAATTTTTAGAAGCTCTGTAGTATCCCATGCCTTTGGCGGTGGCTTCTAGAACAACCTTTACCACCAGCCTGCATCGAAGTCCTTACTGTGCCTTTCCCATTGTCTCTAGAAACAATACTTTGTTGAGTCTTCACATGACTTGACCCTGTGGTCTCTTTCCATAATCCATTCAGGAGTTCAACAAGAAATGCCTAACAATGACTATATTCCACTGATCTAGGCTTTAGGATTACATGACCAATAATCCTTACTGTCAAAACATAGCATTGTGGAGGTGATAAAGGAAATGCATACCTAGATACGGAGCTATTAACATAACCCCTGGAAATGGTAAACTGTCCTGTGAAGACAAGACAAGATAAGGTCAGAGCTTGGGAGTAACATGGAGAAGTAAGTACTTCACCTCCAACAACGGAATCAAAGGGATAGGCAGTGTTCGAGGGAAGGTTAATGAGCAATGGAGGACATGGTGTGGTGATCTAAAGAGAGAACAGCCTGGAAAATGGGCATGGTGAAATTTGAGTATTCCAGTTGTGCTGGAAGACGGACAAAGGGCTTCAGGCGGAGGAATGGTGTACCTAACTTGTCTTCTTAACATGCGGAGAAGAAAGATTCTAGGAGTCCGGAGCGGAGACACAGCTCAGGATGGAAGTCTTTGAAAATAGGACATGGCTGGACCGGGGAGGGGGGAGCAGCGTGAGTGGGGATCCTGTTTAGAGCATGTCATTCTGGGAATTACTACTAAATTATATAGAGATGTGATGGAAAATGGCGGATCAAGGATGATTGATTGCTCAGGTATTTTCAGAGAAGATGGGAGTGCAGCCAGTGTCTGAAGACATGTTCTACAGAGAACAAGCCTCTGGTCTCAGCAGAACTCAGTGGGGTTCCAGAGACTATCAGTTGGCACCATGTTCAAGTTAGAGACATGAACATAGGAAGCAATATGGGCCGTGCATTCATTCTGTAAACTGACCCACAACAGTAAACTTTAAGGAAGGATAGTGTCAGACACCCTGAATACCCACTACATTTAATAATAGACTGAAGCCAAAAAGAATCCTTTGGAAGACCTGGCAGACCTGGAAGTCCATGAGCTCTCCTCTCCTCTCCTTCCAAATCCAGGTCCCAGGCTCACTGATGGTCAGTGATGTCATTGAAACTGGATCAGTCATCCTCAGAGGTGCTTGGCATTCTGGCTTCTGATGTATTTTTAATAGTTTAGTCCTTCCAGATCAAGTGAAACCCTTAGATATCCTCTGTCAGTCTCTCATGGTAGACATCTTTTGTGTTTCTTATGAATGCTCCAGGAAAGGAGATGTAGCTACACTATTAACCATTGATACAGACATTTTTTACAAAACCTGTGGGACCATATTTCAGTGAAGCTTGTGTTTGATGACAGTGCTATCCACACAGGAGAGGATCCAGCATCTTCTATGGACACCTGTTCACTCCACTGTGCTCTCTCTCACAGGTATGCCATTCCTGAATGATTCAGTGTGTCTCACGTGTTCACTTGCAACCTTTGCAGTCAGGACTCCGACTTCCCCATCCTTTAAGAACTACTGAGAGAAAACAGCTTCAACCATAAAGATCTCATCCTGCTCAAGACTTCCATGACACCCAGAAGGTCCCATGCTGGGTATGGGACTTTCAGGAATTGTGACAGACTCTGAAAAGAAGGGAATTTCACAGACCGAGGAGGAGGGGCTTTTAGCACTTTTGCAAGCATTCTACCAGATAGGCAGCCCCCCAGGATGGCTGCCATCTGACCCTGGTCATCATTTCATGCCATAGAAAGGCCTCTTTGAGTTTCTGCACCCAAATAAAGGAAGTGAGCCCCACCAAGAGCCATTTTTAACCATTTTCAAGATAGAAGGAAATTGCTGTGTCAGCTTGGTCCTTCCAAAATCCTTTGACTATTATTTGTATGTGTATGGCATCTCAGCTTTAAGAGTCATTTGGAATAGATTTTTATCCACACCAAACTCAGGATGAAGATGCTCAGAAGGGAAATTTCTTAACCGAGTGTGTAGCGCTTTGACCACATCCTGCCTAGTAAAGGTAGGCTGGGCTGTGGGTCATGGCCAAAGGCTTCCAAATGCATAGAACTGGTTCTTTTTTCTTATTCAGTTTATTTTGTTTGGGGCTATGCAGTTGGACTTTTAAGAAAATTCTCTGTCACCACTATCAAGACAATCTTTCTTACACTTCAGGGAGTTTACTAACCCCACCCACACAAACAGAATGACTCACCCCAGAGGGGTCTGAGCTGGTGTCTGGTAAGGCAGTTAGATTAACTGCCTTAAAAATGCCCCATTCTAAATTATCTCTGTAGCAACTGCCTCAAGGAAGAAAAGGCCTGGTGGAGAAGCATCCAGATACTATTTCAAAGATATAGCAGAGAGAGTCCCAGTGGGAACCAATGGCCCACTCAAATTGTGAAATTCGTGGGGAGTTTATAATAAAGGACTCTTTTCAGAGAAGTGGTCAGGGTAGGGAGAAACCACAAGAAAATCATGCAGCATTTGGAGCAGGCAACAGCCGCACTTCTCTCACCCTTTGTAGGATGCTGAGAGGGGGGATCAGCATCCAAGATGAGAGGGAGGGAAGGAGGCAGGGGCTGGCTTAGCACTGAGACCTGAACAGTCCAATTGCCCCCACAAGAAGAAGGTAGGGAGATAAAAGCTCTAATATGGCTCTAAAAGTCTCAAATCTGTTACTGATGCTGCCAATTGGGTCATTTTCAGTGGGAAGTCAAGCACCAGAAAAGCCCAGTGATGCTCCAGCAGGCAGCTTCCCAGGGTAGAGAACAGGTTGGAGGTAGTGGATGTGGTATCTGGAGGGGTACTCTGGGAGAGCACAGCAGAACACTTGTGAACATTTTAGTGCTCACTCCCAAGGAAAATAGGCCCTCTCTCTAAACCTTCTTTTCCTAGAAAAATCCCCTCTAAATATATCTACCATTTTATGATACATACTCTTTTTTTTTTTTTCCTCCTAGGCACTCGACTGTTCTCTTAAGAGACCAGGTCTAAAGTGAGCATGGTATTGTCTCCCATGAGCATTCTAATTCACAGCCATACCTGAAGTGTAGTACTGGGGGGACGGGGGAGTCCGGAGGCTCAGGAGGAATAAGTGTTGTGTTGGTAAAAACTCCATCAGGACTCCATACAGGAGCATCAGAGTCCCCAGATTAAGATCTGAGTTTACAAGAGGATGCAAGGTGACCTCTATAGCAGTGGGCTACAGATATTTTTTCTAGGACATTTCCTTTAGGTCTGTATATGTATATCCATTGATATAAGTCTTTTTCAAATTTCTCAGGTATAAAACCCATTGTTTCAAAGAGTGTTACAACACTATGGTATCATCAGTGTCTGACTAATTGACAGATTACTGTAACTTTTATCCCACTGATGACTTTCCAGTTCCTAAGTCCAAACCATCCTGGTGATCTTATAAAATGGCTTGGTTTTTATGGTTACCCTTGAAATCTGCCCTGTTAGATATGGCAGCCATGAGCAGTGTGTGGCTATTTAAAATTACTTAGAATTACATAAAATGGGAAGGGAGATGGTTAGTGGATAAAGGGTTTGCTGTACAGTGGAAGGGCTTGAGTTTGGAACGCCAACACCCACATAAAAGCTGGGCTGGGTGTGTGGCATGCATCTGTAATCCCTGTGTTGGGAAGCAGAGACGGGAGGATTCTCTGGAGGGTTGCCAGTCAGCTAGGCTGGCTGAATCAGCAAACCCTTGGTTCAGAGAGTCCTTGACTTGAAGGCCACTCTGGCTTCCACATAAGACTACAACTACATAAACATGTGAACTTCCATACACACACTCACAAAAGAATAATGTAAAATAAAAATTTAGCTTCTCAGTCACACACATCAAATGTTCCGAATTTTCAATGGCCAAGTATAGGATAGTACAAATACAGACCAATTTCACTACTAAAGACAGCTGTCTGAAGGTACTGCTGTAGCCTCCACGGCTCATTCCTAAGACACACAGCCTGCAAGCATCACTTAGGCAAGAATCCTGTTCTGTATGAGGCAGCCAGCTATGTGTTTCCTGTTCTCTCATTTAACCTGAAACACTGAGTCTGATATCATGGAGTACTAGCTGTGTGGGGCAAGAGAGAATGCAAAATGGCACAGACACACTTTAGAAGAGTTCGTTGGCTTATTACAAATCTAATCACTCTCTCGCCAAATGATCCACCAACCAGGTTCTTTGTACTACCCAAAAGAGTTGGAAAATGTACACATACACACATCTATGCATATACACATACACACATGCACACACACACGCACACAAGCATGCATGCATGCACGCAGAAATGTTTATAACAGCTTCACATACAATAGCCAAACTTGAAAATAAAGAGAGATGCCAATAGGGACGGAGGGGCAGGAAGAGAAGTGTGCAAGGGAGTAATAAGAGTGCATCACGTACAATATGAAATTATCAGAGCAATAATTTATTAATATTAGCATGTGCATAAAAAGCAGCTGGTACCCTGTTAGCATTATGGGTTGGCTCCCCTTTTTTATTACATGATCATACTGCAGGGTGTCATGTCCACACAGAGACTATGGCTGTTGTACATCTTAGGGCTCGCCCTTTTATGCGCTGTGTTCTAAGTATTTCTTTCCAGAAACATTCTGTATAATATTGTATTTTAGACCACTGCTGGCACTGTAATCTTCAGTCCTGTAGAAATGTGGTAAGGTTTTACTTTGTAGGGTAATCCCCTTTCCAGTGTCCTAAATTGTTTGTCCGTTCAAGGGGTCCTAACCATTTGGGAGTGTGGTACATACTCTTAACCTCACATCCGTCTCCCCAGCCCCGATAATAAATAGATTTAATGTATCTTATCGAGGTGTGCTTTTTGAAGATAAGTCGAGGTATTATATCAGACATATGTCTATTAAGAATTGTCTGAGTGTCTAAAATACAAATTTTACTAGTATCCTGTATTTCAATTTGTCAAATCTGGCAATGCAATCATTCCCTAGTTTTTGGAATCAGTTGTGACCTCGGGGGCCTCTGATATCACAAGGCCAGTGTGCTGGGACCCCAGAGTGACAGACAGGAAGTGTTAAGGGAACTGTGCACAGCCCCAGACTCTTCCTGTTCTCTCCTCCCAGTCTCTCTCCCCTTAGGGCTCTTACCAGGACTTAAGCCATAGGTGAGCTCTGTACTAGCTAACAGCCAGGGCTTGGAGGTGATCTCGGTATCAGTCCTATGCAAACCATTTCTCTGGATGTGGCTTTCCAGAAAAATCAGGAACCTAGGTCTCATTGCCCTTTCTTATAACAAAAGGCTGCATTGTATTTCTTTATATGCATAATATAATAATATATTTAATAATACTCATCCTCTATTACCTTTTCTTCTTATTTGTTTACATGGGCGAAAACTTTATGAGAACGTGAGCCAGGAACCAGCAGCTACACCACCGAAAGACTGTCTGGTAAGAATTTTCTTTTGTATTTAAGCATTCAGAAAAGACCTGCAGCAGGACAACTTAGAGCCTTCCTGTACCATTGTTCCCTGCCCAACCCTCCTTCTGCCTGTGTCAAGTGGTCCTAGGCTGGACTCCATCCACCCACCTGATGTTTATTGCTCACTTAACTGCCCCTCTTGCTCCCTTCCCCCACCCCTGAATCTTCTGCCTCAAAGGTCAGTAAACTCTCGGTTGTGCCACCTTGAAAATATTCTAGGCTCTGTGAGTCATGTGGTTAATATAGCATAAACTATTTTAAACTTTTTGAGTTTCTACTGCATCCACCTGCCTCTTCCACTACAGTGCCTTGAACATCCGTAAATGTAAATGATGACACAGAAGCAAGTGGGCGTGGCTACGTTCCAGTACTACTCATTGTATTTATGAACTCTGAAATTAGACCTTTACATAATTTACTATCTGTCAGAGAATGTTGTATGTATTTGGAGGTTTTTTTGTTTTTGTTTTTGTTTTAATCCTATAGAAATGCAAAACCCATCTTCACTTCACAGGCCCCTGGAAAACAACCATTTGGTTAGGATATAAAGCACAGACCATTGCCCTGAAGGCCCAGGATTACCAACCAAGCTTTGACTAACTCTTCACCCTGGGGGTGGAGTAAGCTCTACTCTCCATGACCACGTTCTTACCCTGCCCAGTCTCTCTGCTTTACTGGGTGAATTCAGGAATCTCGTCATTACTTCCGGTCTCTTCCTTAATCTGTTTTTTTTTTTTAAAAAAAAAAAAAAAAAAAAAAAAAAAAAACCACATGGTGAAGGGGTATTATATTTAGCAAACTGCTAAATAAAGTGTCTGGAAAAACAAATGAGGAAAATAAGGACTGACTTAGCTGTGACAGTCTTGAGACTGAGTCATACTGAAAATCCTACAGCAAGAGAAGTACAGAAATCGAATGGATTTCCTCGTAAATTTTCCACCACGATCTTTTACTTCGTGGAAAGCAGAATAATGTGTGAGGTCATTTTTCCTTCACACAGTTCACTTACACAGAGGGGAAAAAAAGAGGAAGTTTTAACAGAGAAGTGTTGTGCCTAACTGAGCCCCAAGAGGAATATTTCCTTGGGTCTACTCCTGTCTTTTGCTCCACCTCTCCTCTCCCTAACGCACCTCTGGCTACAGTGTGTCCCAGTGACCGGCTGGTCCCCCATAGTCAGTCTTTTCTCCATCAGGATGGTCATGCTAACAAGCATGAGGTATTTTGCAAAACTGGGGACCAACCAAAACATACAGTGCTTAGAAATTCTTACTCTCTTGAATAACATCAGGGAGGTAAGGAATGTCAAGAAACATGGATAAGCACGCAGAGATCCCAAGCACACAACAATAAAGAAATCCCAAACACTGGACCTGGGTTCTTTTGCCAATGAGCCATGATAATCAGTTTTAAATGACAGTCCTAGGGAGTTCTGAGAAGGGGCCCTCTAGATGACATGAAGAGAAAAGATCAAGTTTTGATATATATGAGCAAATACCAGAGCAGAATGATAATTAGAGATAATTATAGCTGGTTACGCTCTGCCAAGCACTGAAGTCTACCAAGCAAGTTACATAGGGTCGACCTTGTCTTTAATAACTTCCAATGTGCCAATTTTATTCCTCACCTGGTGAATCTTTCAATCTGGGTATATTTCCAGAGCCTTTCAGTTCACCCAAGGTCAAAGAAAGGGGCTGGGACAAAAACTCAGTTGATAACAGTGCTTGCTAAGCAAGGATGAGGTCCTAAATTTGATCTCCAGCATCCACGTATAAAACCAGGTGTATTTGCAATCCCAGAGCAGAAGAGGGTGGGATGGGTCGACCCCTGGAGCTTGCTGTCTAGCAAGCCTGGTTTAATCTGTGAGCCTCGGATCCAACTGAAAGATCATGTATCAAAACAAGGTTTGATCATGTTTGTTACAGCTATGTTGTATCCAGAAGACAGTGTGTCATAGCGACCTTCCCCATTCTCTGCCTCCAACAACTTTCTGTCACCTGTTCCGCAACGTTCTCTGGACCCTGGGGAGTATGATAGAGATGTTCTGTTGAGAGTTGAGTAGCCAACAGTCACTTATTTTTATATCAGCTGTGCCAGGATGCACAAGACATGCTCAAACTCACATACACACAGAGAGAGACAGACAGACAGACAGACCTAGACAGAGACAGAGAGAGACAGAGAGACCGACAGAGACAGACAGACAGACAGAGACAGGCAGACAGACAGAGAGATACGCACAGATACACACAGAGAGATACAAACATGGACACAGAGAGAGACACACACAAACACAGAGATATATATACACAGAGATATACACATAGATACACAGAGAGATACACAGTGAGAAATACTTTCACAGAGATATATACACAGAGAGAGATACATATTTAGATACACACACAAAGAGAGACACACAAAAGGAGATGCATTCACATAGAGAGATATATGCACAGCAATACACACATATACACAGAGATGCACACACACACACACACACACACACACACACACACACACGAGAAGGGGGTTATACATCTCCAGAGAGGCTCAATCTTTCTCAGTTGCTCAGACAAGTGACTTAAAAGAAACATTTTAACACAACAGGGAGAGTTAGCCCCCAAGGCTTGGCCCAGCCTTTTCTCAGGTGAATGGGCATGAACACATGCATCTTGGATTTTGTGTGTCTAGAATGGAGGCAGTGCCCTGTGCTGCAAGCAGCACTCTCTTGGGAACTGCACACATGACACATGAAAGGGCCCCATGGATTCTAAAAGTAGAAGTACTTTTGTGATTATCATTGCCATTAAAGAGGAAATAACCAGGGTCGACTGTTGAACTGTTGAATGGCTACTTCAGTTTGAAGAGATGACTTAAGAGGATTAATAAGCACGTGTTTTGGTCACTACACAGGCCTGTGAGTCAGGTCCCCAGAGCACGAGGCCCAGATCATGGGCTCCTTAAGACCAGCTCATCTGACCTGCACGGCTGGAGCTTCCAAGCTAGAGAAATATGGAATCAAATAGCATTTCCACCCTTTCCTCGCTAGGCAAGTCCCTTGTTTTAGCCAATCCTTGGTTTCTTCATCTTCCCATCTGGCTGAGTTGTGAGGTTTCAAGTAACCTACCTACACTTACTACATAGTAGATTTCCTACAAAGAGGAGCAAGTTGTGCTGAGTGAGAGGTGGTAGCACTAACAACTGTTTTGAAAATGTATGTGGAGGTTGCTCAGATAGACAGTCTGCTCAACTTCTTGATTCTTGAGTAAAACAACTAAAGACATGGTCCTCTGTGGTGGCGTGTGCATCTGAAGAGACAGTTCACAATAAGCATGCTTCATTCTGTTATTTGCAGTGGTGTCTCCAAGAAACCAGGAAGGGTGTTACGATAATTTCACTAAATGAACCATTTCTGCCTTTGTGCTTATTATTCCTCTCCTCAGCCTGTCCTTTGACCCTCAGACTTCATCCTTTCACCCAACACGGTGAGTCTTTTCTACACTTCTGTCTCATTTTGCCGGTATTTAACCCAATGTTCCACTCTAACTATACAGCTATGAACATTCTTCTCTCTCTGTATAGCTGAACAGTCACTTCAGCCAGGTAGATGCCCTGGAAAACCAAGGTGTTAAGATCTGTGTGTGCAGGAATCTTGCTCAATTGATAGGAGTCCCTATCAGATAGAAGGGTAACTGGTAGGAGTTAGCACCAGGAGATGTTGTACCTTGATGCAGCCACAGCTGATGCAACAAGGGGCTGACATACCCATTCAGGGTAGTTGCAGATTGTACCAGGTATATACAATACCTAGAAAGGGGCTCCCAACCCTCTTACAGCTAGGGAATGTGTCTCCCGCTGAGACATCTGGTCAACCTCACAATGGGATAGATTGTATACCATGCCTTGCCATGAGGTCTACTCCATCCTTCTACTTCCTTCATTCAACCTGTGATATGTCTGTCACTCATACGAGGTATTTCCGTCTACCTCTTGCTGTTGACACTGAGTTTAGAAACCACAAAGTGAAAAGCCTACTCTTGTGTCACTTCTTAAAACTCTAGTGAATGTGTAGAATGAGAAAGAGATGCCTCCTAAGCATAAGCAGTGATGGGTGGTGTTCTTAGGCTGAAGTTTCCAACACTTCAGCACATTTAAATGTACTCAAAACTTCTTAGTCTGGTTCCTCATTTTGTTTATAGGAAAGAATATTTCATGAGTAATGATACAATTCTATTCTTACACAATAGCCATTGAGGTTTTCATTTCCTTTATTTGCTCAAGCTTTTCTTTATAAAGTTTTCTCTTGAAAATATGACAAGAAGCCCTGTAAATTGGAAGGAAAAATCAGGCTGGATGAACAAGGTTAAACAAAGAATATTTCCAAATGTCACAAAATAAAGTGGCTTATTTGGATAAGAAGTATGTTTGCTTCATAATAAGTTTCATGAATGAAAAAGAGCTATGTAAACACATGAACAAGACCACATGCTTCTAGAAATCGGAAGAAATGCAGGCATGAGAGATATTAGTATCTAAACTTTTATGTACATTTATAACATAGAATATAAATTATATGTTATTGTATGAACTATATGCACTTATATGCATTTCTATATAAATGCTTCATGTATACTCACAGGTGAATGAGGGCATGTACACATGTATTTCCTTCCTGGTAGCTGGTGTCATTTGAAAAATTGAGCCACTCATACAGACAGATTTTTTGCTGAACAAAGGGCTGAAGCAGCCTTAGCTCCACAACAGGTCTGGTGGGCTATACATAGCACCTCCAAGACTTTCAAACTCACTTGCCATATCAGAACACACAGATCTCCTAATATCAATATGTCCCTTGGGTCTTATGTCCCTCTACTAGTGAATGGCATGGACTCTGCCCCTCCTCCACTGATCCTCTTCAGGGCACTTTCCAACCATCTGATCCACTGTGAGGTTGACCAGATGCCTGAAAAAAGCCTGGTCCTCATACTTCTATGATTGTCTAGGCCTATAATCTGGCCTTGTTGCAAGCAGGTGTCTCTGAAACAGATCATCCCACTGGACTCACAGATTTGGCTTTCAGAGTGGTGCTGAAGCTCTGATTTGACTCATTCACACAGGACATAAGATTCTTCAGGGATCTGGTTCACTGTTTACCTGAGCTTGGACCTGAGCTTATGTGTCTCAATGTTCCTAGGACAGGGTTGAATCCCACCTATAGATGCCTAGAATAGTCGAGTGTGATCCCCCTTCTCTGTCTCTGTCTCTGTCTCTGTCTCTCTGTCTCTCTGTCTCTGTCTCTCTCTGTCTGTCTGTCTGTCTCTCTCTCTCTCTCTCTGTCTCTTTTATTGCTGCTTTTAATATACCCTTCCCCCATCCCCACCCATAGCAAGCTTCTTGTCACATTAGGAGGTCAGGAATGGCCTCCAACTCTAAGGTGTTTGAAGACTCTTCACAATGGGCATGGCCATGGATCTTTGCAATGGATGTCCCCTCATCATTTTCCTAGGCTGGTTTTCACAGGAATGAGAAAACTCATCTTACTGGTCTCTGAGGATTTTCTCCCACTGGCAACACTGAAAGAGATCACTGGGAATGCAATGGTATAACCAAAAACATCCTATAGAAAACATGGTTAAAAATATACATGATTATCCATTTATAGCTCATAGTTCATGGTGTTGATCATAAGTTTAACAGGAGCAGAAAAGGAGTTATCATTTGCATTTTTCTGCACAGGTGCATTCATGACCATCAACAGAGCAGCATAGTGACAATAATGAAATACTTGGAAGCTACTGCTCCAGGACAGCACAGTGGAGACAAAGGTGCTGCGAACTATGGTATGTCCAGACTAAGCAAGTGGTGGTCGTGGATCTGCAGAGCGATCTTCTCACAGAGATTCAGCACACACAGGCACCAGGAGCTACATCGTGAGTGATAATGTACTTTCACCTCTTCTTTATGGCAGATGTTACTCAGGGACAACACACTTGACAGTGACAGACACAGAGAAGTCACTCTTCTGGAATGTTTTCCTTAGCGTATGTTCATTGGAGGCAATGATGGGCTTCACTGTGACATTTTCATATATGTAGATCATGTATCTTGATCATATTCACAATCACCCTTTCTTGTTTCCCACTCCCACTCCCAGTAATACCCTTCCTCTTCCCAACTATCCCTTTGGCTTTCGCTTGTGTCTGTGTGAGTTCTGTGTGTGTGTGTGTGTGTGTGTGTCTGTCTGTTTGAGTGTGTCTGTGTGTGTGTCTGTGTCTAAGTCTGTGTGAGCTGTGTGTGTGTCTATGTGTCTGTGTGTGTCCGTGTGTGTGTCTGTGTGAGCTGTGTATGTGTCTGTCTATGTCTGTGTGAGTTTGTGTGTGTGTCTATGTGTCTGTGTGTGTCCGTGTGTGTGTGTATGTGTCTGTGTCTGTTTGAGTGTGTCTGTGTGTGTGTCTGTGTCTATGTCTGTGTGAGCTGTGTGTATGTCTATGTGTCTATGTGTGTCCATGTGTGTGTGTGTGTATGTATGTGTATGTGTTTCATTAGAGCTATTGGAAGCACTTTGGGTGGGGGTGTCATCACAGAAGCATGTGTACCTTACTAGTAGCTATACACCACTGAAGAAAATGTCTCTTCCTCCTGCATCAATCACTATCTGCATATACATCTTTATAAAGGGATAGGAACTCGTGAGCCCCTCCTCCTTCCATGACAAACTGTTGACAGACCTAGTCCTCTGTAGGTATTCTCAACTGCTTTGAGTTTATGAAAACAGCAGTTATGTCATGCCCGGGATTCAACTCTCCACACTACTTCTTCCTCTGGCTCTTACACTGTTTCCATCCCTCCCTCTGCAATGTTCCCTCAGACCTCGGAGGAGGGATGTGTGATAGATGCCCTGTTTAGGCCTGGGAAGAGAAGTAGCTCTTGAACCTTCACAGGAAGCCATGGAGCCTGGAGGTGACAAGGAATTTTCTCAATTATTGACTCTGCAAAAATCGAATATGTATCACTTCCCATCATCCTGGATGTTATTGACAAATGGTTAGATCACATGAACCCATGGTTTTTATGTTTTTAATAAAATCATTCATATGACAGGGCAGTAGTTTACATACTTATATATAATAATATATATTATTTTTTCCTGCCCCGGGGACCTCTAGATCTACAGGTGACTCTAATTCTACATGGCTAAGAAAAACCATCCTGATTCCCACAGACACTGTCAAAAAGCTATCCCTGGAGAGGCGAATTCTCTGACCACTTCATAGATTCATTTGTGGAATTTTGTAGAAATATTCTGACTCTTAAAATCAAAACAGACCTTAGGAAACTAGTTAAACTGTCTCCCTTGCCCATCAGTGAAAGGCCCATGTTACCAGTCCTGCCTCTTTCTTCCTAGCTACTGTCTGAACGTGAAAGTCTATAGTTGTTTTAAATTCCAAAGAAAGGTGAGTTTAGTTAAAGGTGAGCTGATACAGTACTGGCCTATATTGCTTGGAAAAGTCAATTGAGCTGCTGCATTTTCTTGTTCCTTCTTGCCTTAAAGTGTCTCAAACCCCAAATTGGCCATACAAATGTTTCCTTCAGGGAGACAGCCACCTTCCTCCACCAACATTAACACCCACAACAATGTTAACAATGTCCCCGTGTTTCTCCAGGAGGTGCAGATCCCCAACAGATGAGAGTTTGCTTCTGCTAGCTTTACTGTAACATATACCTGTGCTCATTGGTTCCAAGCCAGGTTTAACTGAATGCACACTTGTGGAGCTCATGAGCAATTAATTGGTCCTGTTCTCGGCTTTTGGTCAGGTTGCTCACCACAGCATGAGGGTATGAGGCAGGGGGTAAAGTTAGCTGCTCACCTTGTGGCTTGAATGCATAAAAGATAGAGAAGAAGAAACCATGGTCACATAGTCCCTTTCCAAGACTTGCTTTCCATTGCCTAAGCCCCACATTTGGTCTTCTCAACCTCCCTAATGCTGTGATCCTTTAATACAGTCCCTCATGGTATGATGAACCCCCAACCAGAAAACTATTTTGTGCTACTTCATAACTGTAAGTTTGCTACTGTTATGAATCAAAATGCAAATATCTGATATGCAGCTTACCTCATGTAACCACCCCCCCCAAGTGGGACCTGACCACAGGTTGAGAACTACTGAGGACCTAAAGATTCCACCACCCAGTAGTGCTATGGGCTATGGCCAAGCTTTTGGGGTAACACCTAGGTGTAAACTAACATACCCATCTCTAGACCCATTGTTAATGTCTCTAGATCCTTAATCAAAGACTCTACTTAATCATACTTAAGGATCTACTGATCCTTAATCAGTGTCTCTACTCCATCCAAGCAAAGGAAACATTTTTAAGGGGCATGCCATCTCTCCATAAAGGCTTCCCCTTAAATCCCTTTAAATCTGCCTATTGTTTTTATAAACCGAAATGTTTATCTTTAAAACTTCTGAAATTTTGTCTCCAGATATGTTGAATAGGTCCTTTTCTAGAAGGATATTTTAGCTCTTTTTACTGGCTCTGTGTTAAAGCAAAGGCATCAATTCATGCATACCACAATCTACATGGCTTAGGGGCTGACCTAACTGGGACAAAAGGAATGAAGAAATAACAGAGACACACACAGAAATCTGGGATGAGGCAAGCTGTGCAAACTGATGGAGATGCGATATTTAATCTCAATAGGGGCTCATACCCCACCTTTGATCATTCAGTTCCCAGATAAAGGACACATAGCTTTTATTATTTATAATAGGCCTTAATCAGCACTAGAGCTGGGCAGATATCTACCCTCTAAGCTATTAGAATCTATTTCTCCATCAGTAACCCTGACTTATAGTTTGCCAAGTTTTATCTGGGCTGCACTTAACTTAGACTGGCCAGCCCTCAGGATGCTGTTCAAGATTCTTATTCCATGTGTCTTCTCTCTCTATCTTACTCTTTCTCTTTTTTTGTTGTTCTCCTCAGACCCTGAGCCCAGGAGCCTCAGACCCCTCCTCTCTCAATTTTGCCTGGCTATAGGTTGTAGGTATCCTTATTCACCAATCAGGGATAACTTGAGGGGCAAGGTCATTGGGTGTGTCACTTGGGTACATGAGGATCTGCTCCTCAGGGGCAACCTCATCTTGAGGAACCAGCATTTAGCATTAAAATAAGAGCAGCATCAGACCAACCCACAACAATGCACCGAAAGCAGCCTAGAAACTCAGCCTGCTTATTCTCCAAGGCAGGAATGAGGAGGGAGTTTTGAGGCTGGCTAGTTCATCTCACAGGAGGTGTCTGTAGCTGCTCAGTCTCAGGTTGCAGTCATCCTGTGCAAGGAAGCTGTTTGGGGCACACACTGTCAATGTTTGAACTGGGACCAGAGGAAGCCTTGTTATTTCTCTAAGCTTGACTCAACGGAAAGCCCTGTCGTTCCCTTGAAGCAGTGTGGTCCTTGACACGGCCATACTCACGGCAACAATACACAGATCTCTCACCTCTCCTTTTCCTTTGCTTTTATCTTTATTCTTTTCTTTCCTTTTCTTCCAGCCTCTCTTCTGGTTTTCTTAGTTGGCTTGGTTTGGATTTAACTCTTGTATTTGATATTTTTCCTGTTTGAAATAAAATCAAGATCTGTTAATTCATGTAAAAGATACCTATGGCTCCGCCTCTCATCTGTCACTGGGTCTCTTTTTCAGCTTTTCTTAATCCTTACCAAGTAGAAAGGTAAGTGTCCCCTTTGACAGCCTGTAAGTCAGACTCCACAGGGGCTACACACCCTCATCCTCTAACATCACAGAACAAGAGTCTTCTCACCTTCCCCCAGTAAATGAAGGATGGCACCAGAGCCATTGAGAGCCATTAGACATTTACATAAGATGCTCAGATGTAGCACTTCATGATGCTGCAGTTTGAGAGTTCACATGCTAAAATATAGAGCTTTCTTCTTTGCTCTAGATTAAGCTGAAATGATTCCATTAAGATATTGATGGGAAATTACAGTTTGACCATCAAAGTCAACCCAGTCGCTTCTGGTTGATGAGAGTTCCGTTGGGAAGAACCATCTGACATTTCAGCACAGTCCTTTCTTCTCCTTTCCCCTTGGCTCTATGGTAAGCCAAGTTGGGAGAAGAGGTCTGTGATACTTCCTGTCATCAAGCAATGGGAAATAGGTAGGGGACCAAAGTTGTCAGGAGAATATTGAAACCAACCAATCAAAACGGACCTCAACTGTCTATATGTAGGCATCCTGGTTAAGAACTCACTGAGAGTAGCCCTGCCCATTAGCTCCTTCGCACAATGGCTTCAGTTATCTGTTGCCATGGCATCCTCTACTTCCTGTTTTCTTCTCAGATAGATGGTTTCAAGGTCACACAGATGACTCCAGGGTCTTTGGGAGTGTTTGACTTCTACATATAAGATAGGAACAGCAGATGGAATGCAAAGATTCAGATTTGTAGCAGTTGGGAACTCATGTGTTGAAAAGTGGAAATCCCCAAATACCACATTCATTGGGAGAAGATCTTTCTGGCCTCTAGAATGTCTGGGGCTTCAGGCCTATCAGACACTGCTTCTGACTTTTCTCGGCCCAAACCTTTCTGTTGCCTTGTTTTTTGCTGCAGTGGGGCCTTGCCTTAACAGAAAGAAGACTTACCTACAAGGACTGCTTGGGCTATATAAGGCCTTAAATCCACCCCATGCTTTGGTCACCGGAGGCTACAGGGACAAGGAATGGGGGAGTGTGCCAAGCACTTTCACCAGCCTCTAACCTCAGTGTCTCCTTCCAGATGTCTGCTCAAGTCCACCTCTCTTAGGTAGCCCCTCCCACTCCACAGTTTAGCATACACCCTATGCACAAAACCCCAGAATCTTAAGCTCTTTGAATTCAAGCCCCTACAGAAAGTCTCAGCTTTTTAAAGTGTTGTCATCCTTAAGGACTTAAAGAAATAAACTCAGACTTGACTTCTCCTTAGTGATGAAGCTAGCTCTCCCACAAATCGTGGATTCCACTGCAATAAGTAAAAACATTAAACTGTCTGTCCACTGCATGCATCCTGGGAGAGGTTCTTCCAAAATCCAAGACAAGCCAGTGTGCCCTACAAATTACTTATTCAGGGCTGGTGTGGTAGACTCCTGTTAGGCAGGGACCCTGATGACCAAGCCTGAAAACCTGAGTTCTCCTGGAAGTTGTCCTTTGACCTCCATGCATGAGTCAGGGTATGCCCCACCCCCACCCACAATCAATAGTCTCTGGAAGAAGACTGACTGAGAAGGTTGTCTGGTCTCCTAGTAACAGGAACATCAGCATCTTTATCCATTGTAAAGGCAGGCAAAGGCAGCATGACACCTTGACTGATCTTCACTTAATCTTTCTGATTGGAGCATCCAGCAAGACTGGACTGAAGAAGAAAAGGTTGGTACTTTAGCATCTGACTGAGCACAAAAAACTCTGCCTTTGATCTTACTTGACACTGAAAATAAGCCCTGCCATAAGCGTAGCAGATGCTATTACCAACCCTCTTATATAGTTCATAAAACTGATGCTCAGAAAGATTGTGTCTCATGAGGTCACACGGCTAATAAGCAATGTTCCAAGACAGACAGACACAAGCCTTTCTCCCTTTCCACCAAAGTACATTAGCACATTCAATTACAAAACACTCACTGGGCAACTATGGCAATCCCCCGTGAAGCCATTCCTATCCACCAAAAATTAGCATTTTCTTTTTGCATGTTAAGTGAGGTCCACAGAGGAGTGACACTACTTGTATGTTTATAATATCTCAGTCTCCTTGTGCGAGATGATGCGGCTAGTTCTGAACAAGGGGTGGTGAACAGAAATGGTACCTGGCACTCTTGAATCTATAGAACGATGCCATTATGGTCACAGCCCACCAAGCTGTTTCTCTGATCTCTCTGACTGCTAAGACCCAAAGGGAGCAAGGGACACAGACTATTGAGAGTAAGTAGATGTTGAAGTGCCCATGACATGAAGGAAAACATGAACTGTGCATGGTGAAACCTCACTGAGGATGTCTCCCGATCTATTCAAAGAGCAAAGAAACCACCACATGCCAGTGGCTAAGAGATAGGTGCATCAAATATCTGACAGTAGAAAATCTTTCTTGATGGCCTAGAGATTCAGCGGGGGGGTGTGTGTGAGCCCAAGTTATCGAGGGACACCTGAACACCACATACTTCATTTAACACTAAATATTACCTGAGGAAGGTGGGGTCAGACCTTGAAAAGATGAAGCATATCTGGTGGCTCTCCTTGAAGCACACAAGGTTGCAAATAAAATTAAGTATGAAAGTAAATATTTACTGACCATTCGAACAAACTGTAAACTGTAAAAGCTGGCAAACAGTATAACACATTCCAACTTAATAACGTATTTTTAGACTTATTTACTTTTAATTTATGTGTACATATGTTTTGCCTGTAAGTGTACCACATGGGTGCCTGGTACTTGCAGAGGCCAGGAGGGAGCATTGGATCCCTAGGTACTGGAGTTACAGAATGGTTATAAGCTAGCATGTGGGCACTGGGAATTGAACCCTGATTCTCTACAACAGTGGTTCTCAATGTGTGAGTTGAAACCCCCTTAGGGGGTCACATATCAGATATTTACATTATGACTCATAACAGTAGTGAAATTACAGTTATAAGGTAGCAATTAAATGATTTTACAGTTGAGGGTCACCACAACATGAAGAACTGTATTACAGAGGTTTGCAGCATTAGGAAGGTTGAGAACCTCTGGTCTATAAGATCAGTAAGCATTCGTAACCGCTGTGAACTATGTCTCTAGCCCCAATATACTTATTAACTACCTGATGTACCTACATGATATTTATTCCCATTCTTGTTCTTTCTGTGACAATAGTTTTATCATTTTTAATGAGAAAATTGGAGGAAGAATGTCTTTCTTTTAACAGTTGTTGGAAATCTGTGCCTTCATTTATGGCATGTTGTCTGCATGTTTAGGATTATTGACAGCTTTGGGGCAATCGCAGTCAAGTCCCTGTCATTGAGCTGTAGGATCCGGAAGAACTCAATGTGTACCAACTTTCAACTCTGTCTCCAACCGTTCTCATCAGCTGTCTCCTAGTTATGAGACCATCAAACAGATCAATATGAAGACAGACCCTCTGTCCCAAATCTCTGTGCCGCTGATCTCAACACACAGGGGCAATGGAAATTTCCCTGGAAGATATGCCAATACATAACTAGAGATAACATGGAAATAACAAAACACATAAACTCATATCCCATCCTCTCCATACTAAATGGATCCTGAGTTTTGCTCCAATATGGCAGATGAAGGCCAAGTCAGTGAGCGCATGCTTCCTACACCACCTGACATAGGAGTGTTACAGGGAGAAGCTTCTTTAGCTGTGAACTTACCTGCTTCCAACTAAAGCATCCAGAAGCTTCCCTTAAAGGGCAAAGTTTTGCTAAGCCTAGACTGGCCTCTTAAACCCACAGAATCATGGTTTTGGGGGGTCAGATAGTCCCCTCCCAAATTGCAAGCTTCATCAGGAAACCCTGAATTGGCTTCATGATTATTTCTGTTGAAAAAAAAAATCAATCTTTTAATAATGCTTTTATCAGAAAAAAATCTTCATGAACTGATTCCAATAATCTCAATGAATTACCATGAATCCCTCCCTCTCTCCCTGACTACGGTTCTCTCTCTTCCCCTCCCGTTTTCACTCCCAAATCTCTGTGTGTAGTGCAGCCTAGGAGGTAACAGTAACTCTGACTTCAGTGACTGTCCACAGGAGGCAAGTCTGCACCAGCTTCCCCAAGGTTCATAGGAAATACAGACGCTGCCAATAAGCACAGCAGGCCTCAAGGAGAAACATTAAATCAACATATAAAACTTGGAATTTCGAAACAATTCTGGAGTATTGAACTTGAAAGAAAGCTGAGACTATCGTCTTGAAGTAAGAAAGCAGATAAAAGTGTTTGGAGAGAATCCGCAAGGAAGGAACGGGATGCAGAAACCTCAAAGGAGGACAGGGGCTTTGTCTACTGTCAGCTCCAATCCCACCACCTCGCTCACTGGACACATAGCAAGCACTAACCTCTGGGGCTTGAATGAAAGCAAGGCAGGAAGTAGGGGGAAAGGAGGGTGGTTTGCCTGGGTTCCCTTTGCCTTGGGTAAACCACAAGTTAGGCTCTTAACTTCCTCACCTACAAAAGGAGGATTAAAAATAGCACCTCCCTCAGAAAGGTGTGTTTCAAGATTATGTGGGTTAATTCAAGTAAATCTTTCATGAGGAAACCTGGTGCTCAGTAAATACGGTTATTACCATGACCGAGCCTCACTGTCTTCAGTTGGAACATCCAGTGAGAGAGGATTCTGCCGACGATAAGCATGGAGCTAAAGAAGCCCTTGGGAAATGATTGACAGGAAATCTGCCCAAGGCTCTGAGATGTCTTCCCCAAGCATCCACTTTTGTGGGAGAATCAGAAGATCTCAGATTTGACTCACGGGCTGGGATGGGAGGAAGAGGGTGCCCGTGACGAGGCAGAAAGACCCATCTCAAGCCCCAGCTGGGCGAGTGCAATCAATAACATCCTGTCAGGAACTCTTTGTGGTCTTATGTAAATGTAGGCTACCTGAATAAAAGATAAAAACTGTCATTTCCTTCATCTCCTCTCTCATCGAGTAGCAGGGATGATTTATCCTTTGAACGAACCGAACCAAACCAAAAACAATCGCTCAAGTGTCCGTGGTTATATATGTCCACTGTGGTACACAGGGAGAGTGGGGCAAGATGCCCAGATACTTTTAGGACTGCGGCAGAGGGGAACCATACTGAAAATAGATGTGATTAACTCAGTGGGAAAGGCAAGGCCTCATGGGTACTTTTAAGGTGGTCTATAAGGAAAACAGTGTCATGGGTTGTTTAATCAACCCTCAACTGCAGGGGCGATGACAGGTGTTTTCCAGTTAGCTGCCACAAAACAGCAGTGAATGGAGAGTCACACTCTGGACATGACAGCCCCATGTGCCTGAAGCCAGGCTGTGCAGGGTCCTGCAAAACTCTGAACTGACTCAGGAGGTTCATAGAAACTTTCGCTTCTCAAAAAATATTGTTTATTGTTGGTTTATCAAACCCACAATCTTCAGAGATATTCAGGCTCACAAAGGCAATGTGGAAGAGGGCTGGGGGAAGAACTGAGGGCTATTTTCACATCTAGGCAAGTCCTAATAATGAATGAGTCCTTGGAAATGGGGTAAGGCCTTGTGAACTGTACTCTGCATGAAAGACCAATTCACAGCTGGTCTCTGAGTCCTGACACTCTGATCTTTCGCTGAGAGGCAGAGAGTCTTACACCCAACACTGTGTACATTGAAACCCCCAAGAGAACAGGCAGCAGAGAGAGTAATGTGAGGAACCCCTAAAGCCATTCTAGACAAAGCACTAGTGGCGTCCTTACTTGGGCTGAGGCTGAAGGCTCCTCTGATCTTCAGATGAAAACAAAGTGTGACACTGTCTAGCCTAGACCTTCAAGGCCTCAGGGCCTCACACCTGAGGTCTTACGGTAGTCGTTAAGGAGGGGTGGGCTGTGTTTCTCCTCTATGCCTCAGTCCCATTTCTGCAAAGGCTACGTTTCAGCTCATTTGTATAAATGGCGCCATCTTTCTAGCCTAACTGGGTTCTGGTTTGTAGCAATCTGTACTTCTTTATCACAAGGGTTGATACTCACTAAAGATTAAAATTATATCCACTCAAATCCCAATCATCAGCAAGGACCAGGCACAAAGATCCTGTCCCATGACGTCCAGCAGACCTTCAATAAGAACTTGATCTACTACAATCAGGACCACGAATAAATCACATGGTCTCCTTGAGTCTGAGTTTCTTCAACTACCAAAGGGGCTGATAACGTACACCTTGTGACAGAATCTTGGGAAACAGTGTGAGTCAAGTTAGTGGTACAGGGCCAAAGACACAGGAGCAGCTCAATAGATACAATTATTGTTGTTTTAATTATATTTTGTCATTGAGGGGAACTACATGTGTGCCATGGAGAGTGTATGGAGGTCATAGAACAATTTACAGAGTTGGCTCTCTCTGTTTACCGTGCAGGTTCTGCAGGTTCTAGGACAATCCCTAGTCAGGCTGTCAGTCTTGGTGGCAAGTACCTGCTGACCCACCTCCCTGACTCACACTTATTATTGTTATGGTCAATCTGAAGAGTTTGTAAGAATTCAGCAGACAACATCAAGCCCCAAACTTAGATGTATAATTTAGCAAATCAGCCAGACTCAGTTTTGCTATCCATTGATTAAGACAGTAGCTGCACTGTGGTAACATACGTAGCAACGGACAAAAAGTACATTTTTTTTTTTATAATTAAAAACACCAAATACAGCAATATTAATGCTATTAACATTGCTGGTGCTATTAAAGTGGCCATGTTACTTCTGTGTTTTGGGTGGTGATTTCTCTGTCCTATTTCCGGTATGATGAGTCAGCTGGTATCTGCCAGGCATTCTAGTTACGGTATGGTACTACTGTGTAATGGAGCCATTTCTCCTCCTGGGAACATCAGAAAAGAATCCCACCTGTTGAGCTGCAGAGTTCCCCCCTTACAGTTTGCCACTGCCCTCATCTCTGACCTCTTCTTCTTCGTGCAGTCTATTTTCCCCAGCAGTCTTTGTTAGGTGAGGGTTGGCGCTAACCCGTCCATGGCACATGTTTCTTGACTCTGGTAGGCACCAGAAGCTGCAGCCGGTACCACACTCATTACAGACTATGGTTTTCCTTATGTATGTGTTCCAACGATGAAGCTGAATTTATAAATTAGCACAGTAAGATGTCAGCAAAGATAGTAAAATAGAGTAATTGTCACATGTATGTGACAAAGATTATGTGACTGCTCTCTCTCTCTCTCTCTCTCTCTCCTGTACTGTACTCATCTAAGATGATATGATGTTTACATAATGAAATGAGGTTAAAGTAGGCACTGGAACAGCACATTAGGCTACTATGAAAGGCTCCTGGAACACAAACAGAGCAGCAGGTGACCTGATAGCTTCTAAGATAGCCAAGCCACCACAGGAAGGTAGCTCCTAAAGTGTGGACATGCTAGGAAGGACAGAGCAGGAGAAGACAACTATGTTCCAATTCTCTTTGAACCTTCCACATTCCCTCCCACTCCCTCTCTTCCCAAACGGTTGCTTACTTCTAACTCTGACTTCTTTTCTCCCTTAGCTCCCTGTCTGAACTTAGCAAAATGGTGGAGAATCTGCAGTTTCTCTATCTGTTGAATGAGATAACTTCATAATGATAATTATAGCAATGATAATAGCAATTACAGAACTAACACTGAAAACATATAGCGTCACAGGCATCGCTCAGAGGGCTTTGCTAACACAATTCATTTCAAGCGCTCCATGGGACTCCTGTCATCCCATCTTGCAGAGAGAAGGACGTCAGAGCACAGAATGAAACAAGTGAGTCTTGCCGAAGAAAGACTTTTGCACAAGTTTGTGGTTAACTGAAGCAGGATCCCGACCAAAGGCCACAGGTTTATAAAAACTCTGGTCTTTGTCTCTGAAACCAACCTTTTAAGCTTTGCTTTGAAATGCCAACATCTTTACAGACAGACTATTGCTAATCGTAAGACACTGACATGTGGATTTGTATGCAGAATTAAGCCCTCTCACTTTCTGGGCCAAGTCCATTTGGAACATAGAGTAATAAAATAACTCCTATTCATGACCATTTGGCTTCCCAGGGTTGTCTTGAGGATATAGACATTTGCTTGTTGCTAGTCAACATCCCATAGAACCTTTGGAGTACCCATGAAAATCTTTTCTTTTCAAATAGGAAGAAAACAGTGCATTTTTCAAGACAAAGGAACTATTGTGATAACAATGATAATTGTTTGTCAAATACCTATAAGGTGCAATTATTTATATATTTACTTTTATGGGAAACAGGACCATAATGGCAAAACCACTGAGTGCCCCATGAAAGTCCTAATGTGTCCCACCTGTTGGCAATGCGTGGCTCACAGGACCTCTGTGTCACACAGGAAGTTTCCCATCATACCTTTCTTCGCAGGTCCCATCATCATGCTGCTTCAGCTTGGCAACTTCTGGCTGCACCCTGTGAATTTCAGATGCCATCGGGAGGTTAGGTAGAAAGTCACTAAAGATTTATCATGTAGATAGTGCAGACAAACAAACAGGGCCCAGGTGTCAGTCTCGCTATGATGAGGCCACACAGGCATCCTGGGACATCTGTATCACTCACCAGATGAAGGCTTTCTGACTACAAATTATCTAGCTGCTAGAACACAGCCGTCAGCAAACGGGTATTACAGAGAAGAGATTTAAAGTGGCAAGAAGCTCCATCTTAGCTACAGAGCAGCGAGTGATCCAAAATCTGAAATTCTAGCAACTGTTAACTGTCCCAAGGAGTAATGGCAGTTCAAGGTAGCCTGGAGTCAAGCTACAGGGGAAGACTCCTTGGAAAATGAGCCTGATATCTGTCCACTCCCTTGCCCATGTCCAGTATCTAAGCTCTTTGCAGCAAGTTCAGAACCCCAGTGTTGAAATACTAGAAAACCGGAAGCAGAAGGCAGGTGCCCTTAACCCTGGAGGCCTCACTAGGACATGCGCACTTGCGCTTTTGTTCCGTTTGAACTTGAATAACCTTTTTCTCCAAGCCCATCCTGTGGGTAATGAACACAAGGTCCTTTCAACCTCTTGGTTCATAGGAGGAAGGAAGCAGACCACTGCTTTTCTTCTTCCTTCCTTCCTTCCTTCCTTTCTTTCTTTCTTTTTTTCTAGACAGGGTTTCTCTGTGTAGCCCTGGCTGTCCTGGAACTCACTCTGTAGACCAGGCTGGCCTGGAACTCAGAAATCCACCTGCCTCTGCCTCCCAAGTGCCGTGATTAAAGGCGTGTGCCACTACTGCCCCGTGACTACTGCTTTTCTAATCTCACATTTCTTAGTTTAAGATGGAATGCTGAAAAATGGAGAGTGAAGGCAACTGGGCCGTGGTGGCGCACGCCTTTAATCCGGGTACTCGGGAAGCAGAGACAGGCAGATCTCTGAGTTCGAGGTCAACCTGGTCTACACAATGAGTTCAAGGACAGCCAGGGCTACACAGAGAAACCCTGTCTAGAAAAAAAATCCAGGAACACACTCGAGCAAAATCTCCTTGGCAACTCGAGATCACTACATAGCCAGTTATTGTCAGAAACATAGTGAACGACCTTCACCTGGTTGAAAACCTCTGTCCTTGGTCTGGTGAAAGAAAACTTTCTCAGCCGAACCAGAACCAACATTGACAATGGGTGTGAGTGGGTGTGGGCATTAAGACCTTTGGAGACACTGGGTGGTTTTGTTTGCAGGGCCCTGTCCTTCACGGAAGTAATAATCTAGCTATGGCTATGCTGGTATACAGAAAACTGCTCTATTACCACATTTCCTTCAACCTGAAAGTTCGTTTCTTTTTTCTTGATTGAAAAGGAGTTGAATCATTTTCATGGGTACCCTGAATGTTTTGTGGCTTTTAGGCACTAACCCTGTTGTCCCCAGGAAGATCAGATGGCCACGATGTCAGAGAACAGGAGATGTGGGGAATACAGCCCCTCTCTCGGCTGGAAGAGAGATTTCATTGTGCCCACAAGGCTGAAAGGGCAACAACAACAATATATTTTTTTAATATTCAGTTCTGTTCATCCACTAATTTGGTCAAAAATAGCTCTGGGGTTTGTTCAGCACAATTTGGCCTCCGTAATCACACGGATGATTATGGGGTCTCATTAGGACTTTCAAAGCACTTTGTACAAAAGGGGCCCTCAGACAGTCTACTATAATAAAAACAAGCTCATAAAAGTCCCACACGTTTCGCATAGGCCTTTGATAACCCATCACACAATAATGACCTTGAGTAACTCACAGCCTGTACCACATTTTAACCAGTCGTTTAAAGGAAAAGGGTTATTTTTTTTTTTAATCTTATTATCTCTGTCTAGTCACCCAGAGCCTTACAAGGAAAAATAGATTTGTTTATGCAAAGACCTGTGAATCATCTGAAATGACCCCTTTCTTCTCTGGCGTCTTGTTCTGGGCAGGTATGTTGGACAAGAAACATGATGGTAACCTGGTCTCCTACGCCTGACTTCAACCTGTCTGGAATCCTCAGTCTCCCTTTAGTAAGGCCAGAGGCTTAGACCATTTCTGGAATACCCTTGGTTTTGAGAATGCTCTATATCTGTGACCCTCATTAGCCTGCTTTGGTGAGTTCCTTTCAGGCTGGCCTGTCACTGAAGGTGTGAAGGGATCTCTCCTAACCCATACCCATTTGTGAATTAATAGAGATTATGTTATCCTAATCCATAGAAAAGAATATTGTGATAAAGCCAGATATGAACAGGGAATCTTGCCATGGGAACAGGAGGGAAGTAGTGGGGAGATCCGAGATCCAAGTAGACCATATACTGCCAGGAGTGTGGGGCAGCAGGGTTGAAGGAGTACTCAAGACCCCCAGGCCAGGACACTGGAATGCTAACTGACCATCCTTTACATGTCTATCACGATTCCTACAAAGGACTGATAATGTCCCCATTTGCCATCTGCAAGATGAGTAGCTAACTGGTGACCCAGGATGGAGGAAGTCATCAAGGCCAGAGTCAAGGAAGGAGGGCTGTCAAAGGAAGAAACAGTAGAACAAATGTTCTAACCCGATTTCCCATTTTGTTCCAGTCACATGTTCAGCTCCACAGTCAGCCAGACACCTAACACTGACTCCATTTCTACAGCAGCCTGGTGCTAGGAAGGTACCACAAACTACTCAAGAGCCTTCCAGGAGTCAGGGTCTGCAAAGGTGTGTGCTTGTGTGTGTGTGTGTGTGTGTGTGTGTGTGTGTGTGTGTGTGTGTAGTGGAGCTGTCCACCCAAACCCACCATAGGGACATACTTCTGTGCTTCATCATAGCTAAATATGTCCTTGCTTTGGCCATGGCCTCTGAGCTAAAGTGATGTTTTCTACTTCCACATGGAAGCTTTTCATTAATAGATCTCTCAGTCTACCCCTGTGTCCCTAGGCCATGACAACTGGCAGCATGTTCTACAGAAGATGCCCCAGCCCAAGCCCAGACAAACTGATAAAGAGATACACAGCTTGAGGAAAAAATGGTTTTGTTTTCGTCACTAGGAGTCTTGGAGTGCTTGTTCCCTCAGTCCTGGCTCTACCTGAATTGTGTAGTAACCATGTACAAAAGCAGAAGGATTAACAAGCCAGAGCTGTGGGTCAGTCATAGTCCTCACTGATTCAGAAACTCCTCGAGAGAGTTTTTACCTCCACTTTGAGACCCTGCAAAACGTAGTTTACTTGCCTCCTATTCTGTGACTGTCAGTCTTCCGTGATCTAGCTTAAGGGTTTGAGAGCAAATGAGCCCTATGGATAGTTTGATTGATACCTAGAACTCCCTCCAAAGTCCTGCAGTGTAAGCTTATAAACCTGAAGAGACACTCCTAGCACATTATTTTTAAAGCAATGTCTTAAACATCTATGACAAACTCAGGCAGAAGTGGGAAGGCAGGAGTTGGAGAAGAGCTCAGAGCTTAAAAAGAAAGCTTTGAAGTCCTCTCCCTCTCTCTCTCTCTCTCTCTCTCTCTCTCTCTCTCTCTCTCTCGTGTGTGTGTGTTTTGAAAGCCATTGTCAATTTCTTTGTTTAGAACCATACTATACTATACTTTCAACTAACTCTCAATTTTGACCTACTATCTTTCTGTGATTACTTAAAATATCATTGCATTTCAAATTGCAATTCTCTGCTTCCTGTATCCTAAGCCTCCTTTGAATTCATGAAGATGGGTTAGAAGTTACAGGACTCTCTGTGTCTAAAGTATGGGCAACTCCCTGTGCTTTGCCCAAAGGTCCTATCTGAGTCCTGTGAAGTAAGCATTCCTGCTCAAGATTGGACAGGGGAGCAAAGGAGGTAGAGATTAATGATTACAGACTTACTCCAACCTCACAAAGAGAAGCTGAGGGGACCAGGGAACCGTGTAGTAAGTAGCTACAGCATCTCAGGTCTCAGCCCTAAGCTTGTGACCCTATGTACTAGACAAGCAAGATGTACCAGGCACCTGGGGACGTAGACTAGACAGACAGACAGGACAGGAAAGGACAGGACACAGAAGCCACCCACCCCTGAGAACAGACTGTGAGGTTCGAGGCAGCCAGCCAGAGCCCATTGTCCCCAGGCACTACTACAGAAAGTTCTTAAAATAGCACCTGACCAGTGTGTGAAATGCAGGTATCCTGTGAGGCTTCATGCTGGGATTCTGGATACCGCAGAAGCTCACCCTTTGGGAAAATGCAGCCAGATCTGGGCCTGGCTCTGCCAGTGGCTAGCTCTGTGAAGGCAGCTAGCAGGACCTGGACAGCAAACAGCAATTACACTGCCAAGCCAGACTCCATTCTCCATGTTCCTGCTGCTTTACTCACTTGGCCAAAGTGGTCATGTTGTCATCCTACATTTCAGAGAGAACAAGTGACTTTTCCTAGATGACATGGCCAGGAAGTAAAAGAGGTGGAATTTAGTGCCTCGATTTCCTCTCCATGGGCCCAAGTTTATGCCTCTATACAAATAAAAACATTGGGCCCAATGATCCCCAAACTCAATTCCAGATCTCCTATCAGGCTTCCTCAGTCTGCTGCCAAGTCCTGTTTGAACATTCACCAATACCCAGGGAAGGGGACATGTCCAGTCTTCACTCACTTAACTCTGCAGGGTTCCCACCCCACACACCCCTTTACCCTGCATTGTTCCACTTGGCCAGGATAGAATAGACTCTGGTCCACACAGCCACTGTTTCTACCGCTTATTAATAGTAGCAAAGAGTGTAGGCAACTCCTCTAGGAGATTTGTCCAAATGACAGAAGGAATAATGAGAAAAAAATCCTATCTCCCTACCCTTCTTGCAATAAAATAAAGCAACTTACCTTATCCTCCTAGGTGCGTTTATGACTCATGAGTAGACAGTGTGGGATTAAGACCAACACCATCTCTCCAAAGCACTGAAGGAAGTGACCACGGCCTGGAGTGGGGGTTGGGAGACGCTAACCCCTTGGTCCAAAGTCTCAATGCATTCAGAATTTTAAGTCAACAGGCCAACTACCCAACACTCTCCCATCAACTGGCCTCTCTAGGACCTCAATGTTCCCCAGCCCCAAAGTCTCTGTCTTCAGGATGCAACAGAATTTGATGGGAGTGTGCTAAAAACGCTGAGACCTTGGCCAACCTGTGAAGATGGTTTCATGGTCTCTGGTGCAGTGTGATATTCTTAACCTATCTCCCCACTGACCCAGCATTCAGAGTTTGTGAAGCATCCTTTTGAGAAACAAAGCTTAGTCCATGTACTTAGGCCCATCCTTCACACTTTCCTCAAGAAAGAGATGGACTGTGGCTGCTATTTTGGCTAAGCTCAAGCCAGTCTCATCAAGCAAGATGACAGATATAATTGAGGCCTGTTTTATTTGGGGTAGAGATAGCATTGTGTTTGTTAATTCAGACTTTACAAACATTTAAACTGTGGTACCCAATGGCTGTGACCTTCATGATCTTTCCCAATCTACCTCAAAAATTCTGTTTTAAAGATACCTTAGGGAGGTCACAGTATTTATAGTCTCCTCTAGGGCCACTTGTGACATTAAAATGAGCAGGTGTTAATGAGTTGACAGATATACAAAGAATAAACCAAGTAACCCAAAGTATCTGGGAGGCAGCAAGTAGAGATCTTAGTCTGGGAGGGGGTTGGAGAATGGAGGAGGGGCAGAGTGCTTCTGGGATTCACACAGCTGAGGACACACACACACACACACACACACACACACACACACACATGGCCTAGAGTAGGGAAACTCTGGGGGAGTGTGGGACCTCTGCAGAAACTGTGTATTGTAAATCTGTGACCCTAGGGAAATCACATGACCTATCAAAATCTTGTTCTCTGTAAAATAGGGCTGATGATATTTACCTCATGGTGTTAGGAGGATGAAATGAGATAACCAACATAAAATCAGCCAACCAGGACTTCTCAAGAATCGATAATTCCCATTCTCCCCTTCTCTGATGAACAGATAGCCATGTACCAGAAAAGAGCATCACTGGTGGCTGTCATGGCTGTTGCAGATGTATGCACAGATTGTCCAGGTCTGACCGCATCAACAACCATTTCATTAGGCCCAACGATTTGGGGCCAAGATTTTGAAAAGGATGTCATGAGGTTGACCTGCCCTGCTCAGTGACATCCAAGGTGGCAGCAGAAAGAATTGATACGACTTAGTGGGACTCAGCTTCATGAGCATCTTTAATTCACATTTCTGGCTGGTGTTGCCTGCCCTTCATCCCAGCCATGAGCCTTGTATCCCCACAGAGTAGCTCGGCCTTGAAAGGCAAGGGTCCCAAGAGTTCCAGGAGGAAACTTCTAGACTTTTCATGACCTTGCTTTTGAAGTCACTTAACACTGCTTCTGTTGTGGCCACAAGACAGCCTGAAGAAGAGAATGTTGGTCTCAGCTCTTGGTAGAACAAGTGTCAAGGACACTGTCATAAAAGTGTGTGTGTGGAGGGAGGTAGCCATAGGAACGACAGAAAGGAAAGGAAGAAGAAAAGGAAGGGAGGGAGGGGGGGAAACCCAGCAAGAAGGCCACCATCGAGAACATACCAAAAATCCATGGTGCTGTTAACCCCTAGGTCTCATAAAGAACCTTGAATGGGAGGATGGATGGCACTGCCTTCAGACATGTTTTGTGGTACAGCACCTGTTTAGGGTGTTTCTTCCACCAATGCCTAGCAAAAAGAAAAATAAAAGAATCTTACACACCCTTTCAGGCCCACTTTCTAGGTCACATTCTCTGGAACATCTATCCTGGTGGTCCTGAAGGTCAAAATCAACGGGGTTTATCTGTACCCCTTTTTTACATAGACCACTTTCCACCTCTGTCAAATGCTGCCATAGCCAGAGAATCCCCTCACTTCTCCACCATGTTCTTTCCTCTGCTCCCAAGCTCCATCCTGAAGTGTGCCTAAGACAAGATGAAAGGATTTCCCAGTTCTGGAAGTACCCTGACTCTTGCCCAAACAGAAAGGGTTGCATTGAGAGGCAGTAAAGAGACCAAGTGCTGATGGGAAATGGAGATGAGGCAGCGGTGACTGCCACTAGCCAGTAGGTCTCCCTCATCTGCCCGTTAATACCTTTTTATTACCATATTTAACAACACGGCTGGACACACACACATACCCCCACACATACACACAAACACACACCAATACACACATGCCCACACACATGCATCCCCTCACACACACATACACAAACACAAGCATACACAAGCCATTTGATAGCCTGTGAGACTCCATGATGGATGCCTTAGTTCAGATACTCTTAAATAGTTGTTTGCATTTGAACAGGCACACCCTTTCTGGAGAAAAATCTGTGCAGTCTGGCTCCTTCTCTAAGAGCACGTTCCATACCCTAATCTGTGTGTCTCCTTGGAATTCTTTCATTGGAGACCACAAAGACTATGGAGACAAGAAGAAACCAGAGCCAGATGCCAGCAACACCCAGGATAATGGTGTCTGAATGTGACAGGATTAAAGTAGTTTCCCTATATGTTTCCTGGGCTTCCTCCAGCCTAGGCTTTATCTTTCCTTGGGCTATTTCTATAATTCCCTCTGCTATCTATGCTACAGCTGATTTTATTTTACCTTTTTAATAAAAGATCTATTTATTTGGTGTGTATAAGTGTTTTGCCTGCACTAAGAGTATGCCTGGTGCGCTCAGAAGTCATAAAAGGGTGGGTCAGATCTCCTTAACTAGAGTTACTGATGGTTGTGAGCCACCATGTGGGTGCTAGAAACCAAACCTGTGTCCTCTGCAAGAGCAATAGATACTCTTAACCACAGAGCCACCTCTCCTAGGTCCATGTTGTTTTTTCCTGAGACAAGCTCTCTCTGTACAATGTAGGTTAACCACTAGCTGTCAATGCTCCTGCTGCAGCTTCCCAATTACAGACAAGTACCACAGGCTTAGCTCTGTCGTTCCTTTTTAAGCAAGATGGCTGATGCTTGGCATACTGTAGGCCTTCCACAAATGTCAGCTGTTAATATTATTCCTTAGTCAAATGGGGCCTCTTCATTCAGGAAAAGCAAAAGCTCCTACTGTGTGTTCTCCCTGGAAACATTTCCAGCTTCATTCCTCTTTAAGCCTTTTTCCCAAGGAAGGCCAAACTCCTCAGGTGTCCTGGGTTCTCACAAGCCTCAGAGATCTGTGGGTCAGGAGTAGGGTGTTTCCCAAGCCTGGATGGTGATCCTGCTTTAGTGTGGGTTGGCAGCCAATGGCTGGCTGTCCAGACGATGCTGTGCTCAGTCCTGGAGGTGGCCTTCTTCCTTTCCCTGTTCCTCTTGGTGTCTCTCACCCTCAGGGTTGTGGCTGGTAAGGTTGGTGCTGGGGAATGTGAGATATGCCGACTCACTGGCACTTGGCAGTTTTTCTTCTGAAGATACACAGTCACCACCTTCTCTGTTTTTGGTGTGAGGTCATCAAAGCTGAGTGCTAGGCTCCCTTTGTCTTAACCACACAGTTGCTGCTTCACCATTGCCTGTACCCATCTTCTTGAGGGTACCCTCTTAATCCATCATCAACTCTAGTGAAGAAGCATCTTCCTGCAGAGGTCTCCAGGATGCCCAGTATTCTGGCCTGCAATCTGATCCCTGAGAAATTCTGAGCCTTGCTTCAGCCGTGGAGACCTATCGAGTAGGTGGGCCCGTGGAGCTCCACCCACTCTCTAGGTTTCCGCTAGCAACCTTGACTTGGACTCAGAAAGACCCAGACCTTAGATCCTAATCCTTCCACACAGGCCTTTGGCCCAGGCTCATTCTAAATGTGTTTATCTTTCTTATAGAATGCAGTCAAAGCAGCCCCTCATACTTACATGATAATTATTCTTAGTCAACTTATGCTGCATCTGTTTATCCCTTCAAGTGAGCCAACATACGTTTATCTCAATCTTCCAATCCACTTACAAACCTTTAAGTACATTTATGTGTGTGTGCATGTGTATAATTGTGCACACCGCTGAGTATGTATGGAAGTCAAAGTTTAACTTGCAGGAGTCTGTTCCTCCTACCCTGTGGGTTCTGGGGTTCAAACTCTGGCCGTCAGCTTTGGCAGCAAGCACCTGTACCTGCTGAGCCATCTAATCTCTCTAGTCTTGAGAGTTCATTCTCTAAAGAGACAGTAAAACTGACAGGAGAGGGGGGAGGAGGGAATGAGGGAAGAAGGGAGAGAGAAAGCTAATATTCTTCCAAAACTTCAAACTTTAATCTCAAATTGCAAATCAAAAAAAAAAAAAATTAAAAGCAAGTCAAGGTCATGAGAATTCTAATCACAAAGCAGCCCCCGCTGTTGGGTGGAAGCTGTTCAGTCACACAATGCAACCACATATCTACCTTATTTTCTTTCATTTGCCAACAATGGTGGCATTTCATCTTTGGCCTCATTCATGATGGACACTATTTCAATGTAATCAAATAAATCAAATTTAAATAGCAGGGCCTTTTGGAAAACAGAGACTCATCTCTCAATGCAATGAACAAATATTTGCATTACCTATTTATATTAAAATATGCAGTTATTTCCCAAGCATTCTGCCAACTTATAAATTTTTATAACTTCTTTGAATTGTTAACATTTTTTTAACACACTGCAGGATTTCAGCCTCGTGAAGGGCTCAATAACAATCTTTCTGGTCAGGAAAAAGGAAAGGACATGAGAATAAAGAATGCAGAATAAATAAAAACATAACAGTACAATCCGTACAGCCACTCACACAAAGACAACGTTCATGGGCTGCGAGAAGGGATTGTCACAACACAATGTCCTTCATGTTGGATTCAGAACTGAAAGGAATTTCTCTAAGTTATTGAAGACTTTATGGCTGGGTTTCAGAAAGAGGGGGGATCCGCATCTATCCCAGTGTGACTTCTGTGCAATGCAAGTCCGGCACATTTTAAGGGCTGCTGGATAATGCTGCTATTCTTTTGAGAACTGTTAACAGCTGTAGCAACTGTTATGACCAGCTTCAAAACATGTCTGTAGTCGGTGCTCTCCAGACACTTAGCAATCCCAAAGCTATTCCTGGACTGGCTCACATCGTAGTGTGAACACAAAGTTTTGATTTATGCTGGAAGTGAAACAACAAACTTCTGATCCTTCCTCTAAGTGGTCATTTGGTTGACACGGACGGCATGTGCCTGGGGGGTGGGGGGGACAGAATTCACAGAAACAAAAAGGAAGCAGGAAAATAAATGGAGGGCCACCCACAATTACCTTAAGCAGAACCCACAGTTGCTAGCACAAAGCCCTGTGTTGGAATGACATCTTAGGGCCCACAAAAGGCTCTTGTGCTTGGAGAGAAAGAATGAAAAGGGGAAGGCTTTGGGAAGGGAGGTAGTTCAGCCCAAGAGGGATGAAGGCAAAGCCTGTGGTGACATTAATCCAGCAAGATGCCACCCCGGCAATAAGGACCCACAAAGGTAGGGCAAGGGGTGGGGCATATGGTGGGAGGGCTTACCATCTCTGGCAATGCTCTGAGCTCCATTCCATTCCCACCTCCCCAACACAAGACAGATGCACCAAAACTTCCACTTCACTAAATCATGACAAACTAACCTAGAACTGACTGGCATGAGTGGGAGGGAGTCTCAGGCCAACCATCACAGACCCCATGCATCTAAGCAATGTGGAAATGGAAATACCAGTGGGCAAACAAGATCTGGAGGAGCTCCCACCCCAGAGTTAGTGAATCACTTGGACAGATCTCCACAGGACATACAGGTCTCCTGTTCTCAAATTAAAAACCAAGAAAATGGTGAATGTGTGTCTTCAGAAGATAAACCTTATGCTTACCTTCCTCTGTGCTGCTGTGGAGAGAGGAAAGATGCCTTGGAAAGACTCATTTCGTCCCATTGAGAATCATCTTTCCACACAGAATAAGCATAGATGCAGGAAGAGGAAGGGGTCCAGCCTCTGACCTGAAACTGTCTCGTCTAGTCAGGATAAAAGACATAATAATGTAGAGAAGAAGTAGGAAATCAAGTAGAGGGTCTTTTCATGATATGGCTCGGCAGAAAAGGGTGCTTGCCACCAAACCTGATGACCTGAGTTCAAGCCCCAGGACCCATGTGGCAGAAGAAGAGATTCCCACTACCCCCTGACCTCCACAGATATGGCATGATGCACACTCATGTGCATGCACACACACACACACACACAAACGCATAATAATAATAATAATAATAATAATAATAATAAAAAACTAATAATAAAGATTAGATTTAAAAAATAAGGAAAATCAAGTGGATTCTAAAGGGCTAAGAGTGAGTAAGGATGGGGGTCTTCCAACTTGATCCCGAGGCCCAGGAAGCTGTGGTCTGGCCATTCAGCCACCATAGTTAAAGCATTACTGAGGAGGGAGGTGAAGAACAGCTGAGGCCCCTGCACAAGAAGATACTGTCCAGCGGGCCACTGCCATTGTACCATCAAAGCGTTGAGATGCAAGAAATGGGAGAGCCAGCTTCAGTCACTTAAACAATGAGGCCATTCAGTGATCTCACACAGCTAGAAAGCTGGACGTAGGTAGTTCTAGCCTTGGTCTCATGACTCAGAATCTTTTGTCCTCCCAGTCTCCAGTAGGAATATTCCCCCAGGCTTGGTACCTCGAGTTATCAAGCGAGCTACTACAGCGCCTGATATCATCCTGCAGTAGGAAGGGTCCCCCACCCCAGAGCCTTCTATCTTCTAACACTTATCAATTTGTCATGAAAACAAGAGTTTCCAGAAAACCCACATTCAGAGACCTTCTACCAATTGGCCAGAATGTCACGTGGCCACCACTATCCACAAGGAAGAAGGCAATCGGGCTAGGCAGGAGGCTCGTCTGATAGGCTGAGAGGAGAGGATTACCTCAACACTGTGCTGCCCCAAGCTTATCATCAAAGGAGAGCAAAGGGTGGACGTGTGAGCTCAACAGAAGTACTTCACATTCAGTTACTATGTTCTTTGTTGATTGAAAGCTTAGGGCATTTTGATGCCTATGGTCCCTGCTGCCTCCAGCTGCTACAGGAAAGGAAGCCTCTTTTGCAGTGATGTTGATGAATGCAGACCCATAACTAAGATGAGAGACTTTGAAGGCTTCCATAACCACCCCCCCCACCTCGCCCTATTCCCCCCAAAACATGAAAAAAAAAATAGAAACGGTCCAGACCGAATGCTATTGAAGAGTCCTTAACAATTGAAATAAAGACGCTGAATAAAGATGCTCCTCAAAGTTTATGGCTTTGGGTGTGGGGTGTTTACAGTCCACATAACTCAGTTTCTTTAAGGGGCTGGCTACTGGGAGTTTGAACATGCTCCAATGAGTATACAGTCAACATAAATTGGACTCCATGGGGTTTTTCTGTGGGTTTTTTCGGGGGTGGGGAGCACAAGGTTAGAAGGGTGGACCTGAGAGGAATGGGAAGCCAGTGTAGTCAGGGTGCATTGTACAAAATGCCCAAATAATAAATGATAATACTGTGTTGTGAGGGATGCTTTCTTCGGAGCAGGGCATGATGGTGCACACTTTTAATCTTAGCACTCGGGAGGCAGATGCAGGCAGATCTCTGAGTTCAAGGCCAAGCTTGTCTACAGAGCTAGTTTCAGGACAGCCAGGGCTAAACAGAAAAACCCTGTGTTTTTAATATTACAAAGAGCCAATAACTTATGTACTATTTGTACAGAATACATCTATCTACTTTAAAGGGAAGGTAGGGTGCAAAACAAAGAATCTTTCTTCTGCAGCCTCTCAAAAGGCATGAGCTGGGTGGATGGCTCAGTCTGGAGGCACCTGAGGCCTCATGGTCATGAGGACCAGAGTTCAATGGCCAGAGCCTATGTATAAACAACCCAAACTGGTAGAGCATACATGAAACCCAGAGTCAGGAATGTAGAGGCTGGCAGAACCCTGGAGTTCAATGGCTAACCTTACCCAGCCTTCTTGGGCAGGTTTCAGGCCAGTGAAAGACTTTGTCTCAGAAACAAGGCAGATGGTGTCAGAGTAATGACAGCATATGTTGTTCTATGACCTCTATGCATGCACATGAGCATACACAAACATGAACACACACCTTGAGCAGAAAACTCTTGTAGCAATCACTAGTGATCAGTATTGGATGCACGTTGCTTAACTGAACTTTGGCCTGTCTTATGAGTTCAGTAAAATGCCCCTTTAAACCTCTAGGAGTTGAGTCTTAACATAACACAATATCACAGCAATTCTACTGCCCAGATCAGCCACTGGTTTAGGGATAGTTTCTACCCTAAAAAAGTTCCTGAGAACTTTCTAGTAAAAAAACCCATTCCTCCTTGCCTTAGTCAGGGTTTCTATCCCTGCACAAACATCATGACCAAGAAGCAAGCTGGGGAGGAAAGGGTTTATTGAGCTTACACTTCCACATTGCTGTTCATCACTAAAGGAAGTCAGGACTGGAACTCAAGCAGGTCAGGAAGCAGGAGCTGATGCAGAGGTCATGGAGGGATGTTACTTACTGGCTTTCTTCTCCTGGATTGCTCAGCTTGCTCTCTTATAGAACTCAAGATGGTTCTTATAGAGCCCAGGGATGGTACCACCCATAATGGGATGCCCCCCCCCACCCCCATCACTAATTGAGAAAATGCCTTACAGCTGGATCTCATGGAGGCTTTTTCTCAACTGAAGCTTCTTTCTCTGTGATAACTCCAGCCTGTGTCAAGTTGACACACAAAACCAGCTAGTACACTCCTCGATTAAAAAGAAAACTCTTTCTTCATCTCAAGGAAAATTGATGGAAACAAAATGAAGCCATGAGAGGATGACCCAGGCAAAGGTCACAGGACTGGAAAAGTTAAAAGTTAGCTCTACCGGCCTTCAAATGCATTACTCCTGAGCTTCTTATTATGTGAGATGACATAATAAACTTCTTGTGCGTGGATTCAGACTTGGCTTTCTGGGAGTCCAAAGTCCCAGGCTCTCTGTTTCAGCTAAGACATATGCCTCACCACCAGCAGCAGTGGCAGGAGCAGGAGCAGGCTCTCTCTCTTACTGAGGCTCTATCTGGGGGGCACAGGGCAGTTCCTCTATGTGTTCAAACCCCTGGGTCATATCCCACAAAGCCACGGGAGCCTCGGCAAGACCAAATATTCTAAAGTCCACAGAATCAAGAGAGTAAACATTGGCCACGGTGACAGCTCTGAGGTCTTCACTTGCTCAGTGAAAGGTTATCTACTTTCCTTCAGCCACCAGGAACCCATCAGCCCCAAGGTGACTGATCAGGCAGGGGACATAGGAGGCCTAAGAAAAACAGCTAAATTGATAGGAATAACAATGTTGATCTGTTTTTAAATGCTATAATTTTGGGCTCTAAGCCTTCTACATGATTATGTATATGTCCCTTGAACAAAAATTGCTTGAACACACAAAAAGGTAACCAAATGTACATATATTTAAAAATTGTGTGTGTGTGGGGGGGGGGAATTTGGTCCTATTAAGTGGTTTGTCTAGATTTTTTCACATCAAATACTTAAAATGTGGTTAGATGTCTAAAATGTCATCTGACAGACATTTACTTTTTTTTTCTTTCCAGAAAAGAGTCACTATGCACATTGGTGTGCCTGGTGCTTCTAGAAACCATCTAGAGTAAGTGTTAAGGAGAGGACTCCGGATACCAGAATTCCCATCACTGCACGGATTTTTCTTTTAAATGGGAAATCTGAAGAGATGAACTGCCGTGCCTACAGTCATAACATGGGTCACAGTGGGGAAATAAAAGTAAGTCTTACAGGTCTTAGGGAAAGCCACACTCACCAAGAGCCTGGGTGGAGAAAGGGTCACAAGAATCCTCAGGAGCTCAGCAAACCCACCCAGGAAATGGCAAACCTGTGTATCATCACTCAGTCTGAGCATTTCTCAAAGGATGAGAAGATCCATACAGACAAGGTGAAAAGCCACAGCAAGTGCTGAGAGAAGCAAGGGGGATAGAGGGATGACTGACAACCAGGTCCTAAGAAAGCAGCGGTTCTTAACCTTCCTAGTGCTGCGACCCCTAATATAGTGCCTCGTGTTGTGGTGACCCCCAGCCATAAAATTATTGTCATTGCTACTTCATAACTGTCAGTTTGCTACGGTCACAAATCATAATGTAAATGTCTGTGTTCCCTGATGGTCTTCGGCAACCCCTGAGACAGGGGTCGAGACCCACAGATTGAGAACTACTGTACTAAAGCAATGGGTGGATGTGTCCTTCCTGCTGTGTGCTACAGACTCCCACCGAAACCTGTGCTCGATGACTCGGGGTAAAGGTGGCAAGGGTCTGCATAGCAAAGCTACTTTGCAATACTAGAAGGAAAATTGAAACACAGACCTAGAATCTAAATATTCTCCCAATAAAGAACCCACACACATGTGCATGCACACACAGAAGTTGAGGGAAGAACCTGGCTTATAATGTTTAAAAAAAAATAGAAAATAAATGTCCTCTGATCACAAGGTCAATATAAGCCACAGGGCCGTAAGCATATCAATGAAGCCAAAAGCTTAGGCTGAAGCCACAGCGCAGCAGATGATACCACTGATCCCCTACGCTTGAGGATACGGACGTCAGAGACCCCATCCAGAGGATGACTCTATCATCTCGGTCTACCTTCTGTTGTTATAACAGGATACCTCTGACTGGGGAATTTATTCCTTATAGTTCTGGAGACTGAGACATCTAATATAAAAGCACTGGCACTTTGTCAGGGCCCGATTGCTGCACTGTCCCAAGATGAAAGGTGTATGGAAGAGAGAGAGAAGGAGGGGGAGGGAGATCCTTTTATCATGAACTCCCTCAACAACCCCTCATTAAACCGTGGAAGGGTGGTGACCTCAGGAACTCACCCCTCTTAATGGTTCTATGTCTTAACACAGCTGCACGGAAGGTTGCCCTCAACACGGGAGCGCACCTGACACACAGCAATTGTGTTCTGTACCCAGCAGTGGGTTTCCTGGAGGACCCCACAAACTAAGTCAGCCCAGGGGAGTAAGCAGAACCAGGAGGGTAGAGAGTGTAAAATTCGTAGTCCCAAAAGGGGGAACCTTAGAAGCTTCAGGGTGGCTGGCTAAACTCCCGTGGTCCTTATGAGACAGGAGAGAGGAAGGCATGTTGTTTTCTTGCTATGACTCTTGAAATCAGGAATGGGATAACTTTAGCATTATCATTTTTGCTCAAGTTGGTGTTGCTTCTCTCGGTCTTTCGTACATCCACATAAATGTGAGGTCGTGTTCCTATGCCTGTGAAGAATGGCATTGGGATTTTGATGAAATCATGGAATCTGCAGGTTGCTTTGGGTGGTAGCCATTTTCACAGTATTAGTTCCCCAGTGTGGGTGTGGGTGTGGTGGTGGTGTCTTCCTTTCTCCAGAGTTTTCCTTACCAAGCGCTTTCACTTTCTTAGTTAGGTATAACTGGGGGCAGGGCTTGGGCTCTTCATCGAAATTGTGGACAGGATTGTTTGCGTGATTTCTCTCTGCATTTTTTGTGACTGGTGTGTAAGAAAGCCACCAATCTTTAAAGGTTAATTTTGTATCTTACCACGTTGCTGCAAGTGAAAGTGTCTCACTGCTTGGAGGCATTGTTTTAAGGAGTCTCTAGGGTCTCTTCTGTATGGAATCTTGTCAAGTACAACAGAAGGAGGCTTTGACTTCTTCCTTTCCTATGTGTATCCCTTTTCTCTCCCCGTCTCATTGCTCTAGCTAAGACATGGGGCACGGCATCAAGCAAGACTGGAGGAAGTGTCCCTCGCCATGTCCCTGACTTTAGTGGGGACACTTCAGTTTTCCCTATGTAGTATAATATTTGCTCTAGGGTCATCTAGGGTTATCCTGGGTGTTGGTGAGCTCCATCTACTCCTAGTCTCTTTGGGGCTCTTATTATAAAGGGACATTGCATCCTTTGCATCAATCGAGACCATAATGACTTCTATCCTTAAGTTCTTGATGTGAAGGATTACACTCACTGATTTGTATATGTAGAACCAGCCCCCCATCTCTGTAATGATGCCGATTTGAACATAGTGGATGATCTTTTTTTATGTTTTAGTAGTAGTATTTTGTGTATGTGGTGTTTTGCCTGGATGTCTGTGAATGTGTGTCTGTGAATCACATCTGTGCGGTGGCCTTGGAGACAACAACACTGAGTCCCCTGGGACAGGCGTTACAAGTTGTGTGAGCTGCCATGTAGGTGCTGGGGATGGAACTCAGGCCCTCTGGAAGAGCAGTCAGTGCTCATAACCACTGAACCATCCCTCCAGTCCCATGATTGATATTTATCTCCTAGCTTAAAAGCATCTGTTTAGGTCACTTAGGACAGAAATGGCCCTGTAGTCTCTAGAAGACTATTACCTGTGAAAGGTGGTGCCATGAGTGGGAAGGAGTGTCTGTTCTCCTTTGGCACCCTCCCTCATCTGTAACTGGTCTTCTTCCTAGGGCAGTGAGGTTGCTGAAAGCTTGGTCAGAGTGGCAGGCGTTGTCTTCTCTTGTGTTCTCCGTGGCATTACCTCTTTGTGGCTCCTCAGACTCTAATCTCCTTAATGAGCTGCTGGCTCTGAAATTGGCCCTTTGCCTAGAGTGGGGCTTCCCCAGCCTGGAGATATGAAAAAGGCACCCCATACCCTTCTGCGTAGGGGAAATCCCGGGGCCCCCAGAGAACTGAGCTATTATTTTAATACATTAAATAGAAGAGAGGCTTGACTAATAAGTGTGGGAAAGCAGGCAATTTTCTATTGTGAAACAGTGTCTGGGTAAAGTATTTTAAGAACACAGGTCCTTTCTCTTTCCCAGTCTGCACAGGCACCTGCTGGGTTGGCTTGCTCTTTTATCAGCTGTCCAATGTTCTGGAAGCAACAGGACAAAAGCTGACCTGGGGCCCTGAGTTACAATCAGTTCAGACACTGGTAGTGTCTGAGCCATGCTCTTGTTTGAAGGCACAAGAACAAGGACTTTTTTCTTGTTTTATTTCCCCCATGTTTTGTTGTTGTTTTGCCACAGACCTTAGGAAGTCAAGTTTTGAGTGCATTTCATCTACTCAGTGTCTCAATGGAAACTGCTAATGAGCTTGACAGTAAAGTGATGCATTTTCTGTACTTTGCAAACTGGTGAGATCCTTTAGGTCATTCAGATCCTTTTGAGACGTTTCACATGAATTTCCTTGTTGGGAGTTAGGAGCGGGGCGGTGAAGATGGGGGTGGTCGGAGGAAGAGGAAGTGGGTCACTTTGGGGGAGGTGTGCCTTTGAAGGCTATAGCCCTCTCTCTTCTTTCTGCTTCTTATCCACTACTAAGGGAACAGCCTCCTCAGCGCAGGCTCTCACTGCCAGGATGCCCCAGGCCAAGCAATCATGGACTGTGCCCTTTGAACCCATGAACCAAAACAAGTCTCCCTCCATGCTTTCCATCAGTTGTTATGTAATGATGAGAGTAACTAATGCCCTCTGGTCAGTGAAAGCTGAGGGATGAGTTTGCAAATGATCTACTCTAAGAGCTGTTCCTAGAAACAGGGTCCCTGGAGTTTGTGCAACACTGAGAAGCATTAAGAGGAAGAACAATGATTACACACATTAAAGAGGAGAAGGGTGCTCCCTCAAGGGAGGGCAGGGAGGGACTGCTAGACCAAAGTGCAACATTCAAGGAAGCACTGGGGAGATCAGTAAGGAGCAAAGGACTCTGGGTCAGAGAACAGTGGCACAGAAATCTAAGCGAGGAAAAGGAGAACTGTGACAAACGGTGGGCAGAAGATAGCAACATGCAGTGAGCATCTCTGTCTGCAAGACGGATGGAGGAGAATAACAGAAGCAAGATGAGAGGTGGGGGAGGGGGAACGAGGTTGTGGCACAAACCAGCGTATGTGCTGGACGATGAAGGGGAGTCAGCAGGGAAATGTTTCTGAATGGATTGTATTTTTTTTCACCCGAATGCCACTGGAGGGCTGCATCTTTCCAAACCACCTTCAGCTCTGAGGATGTGTGGTAACAGAGCCCTAGCTTCTAAGGTCTTGGGTGACTAAGGTGCCCACTTCTACAATGGTTCATCCTCAAGTCTTCACCTACTTCTCCTCTGAAGGTACAACAGAGAATAATCAGATCGATCCCTTTCATTCCAAAGGCTCAGTAAACAGATGTTGTCACAGCTGTACACAATCCTCCCATCTACTGCTGGCTACTCTGGAAACGGCCTTCCCAGATGTGGGAAGGAGCCAGGGGGATGTTCTCAAAGGCCGGCAGAAAATGTAAGGTGGGCATGATCTTCTCGGGACCAGTTCCCTGCGTCTAGGAAGGCTTATCGTCAAGCAGTGACACACAAGGTTAGGTGTGCTCTTTGTGTGTGGCAGGCACCCGCAGACAGGGCTGCTTCCAGACCTCTATTGGTGCTGGGAAACAAAAGGCAATGCCATCGGCAATAAGAAATTACTAACTGGTGGGCCAGATAGATGGCTCAATCTGTTCAATTCTTGCCTTGAAGGCATGAGGTCTTGAGTTCCAGTCCCAGAGCCTACATGGAAAAAGAAATTAAGAAGCAGACAGGCAAGGTAGCTATAATCCTAGCCAGGCTGGTCTGTAATTCCAACATCAGGAGGCAGGTTGCTGGGGCTAGCTAGCCAGTGGCTTAGCCTACTTGGCAAGTTGCAGGGTAATGATTGACTCTGTATCAACAAATACAGATGAGGATTGCACCTGAGGAATGATGTCTCTCACTCCTCCCCCCCCCATAACCGTACACATACACACAACCATTGCTTGGATTATTTGACAGTTCTCTTTAATTCTTCATACTTAAGGCTCAGAAATCGAAGAGCTTATCTTTCCCTATCACCCATTGAGCATGTATGTGGCATTAGATAGCAAACCAGGGTTGTACTGATGTTAGGCAAAGGATCTACCACTGAGCTACCTCCCAGGTTCCTCGCTCCCTTTACGACTATTACTAGAGAGGAGAGGAATTCAGGACCAAATCTTCTCGACATCGGAGCAAAGCACACCTGAGTCCTCTCAGCCTAGGGTTCTCTTTGTTCCTCTGTGACTGTCTTCACTTCTCTTGAACATTCCCCCAACAATTCCACCATCTCTTCTAGGAGCAGAGTCCAGAATGAACTTTGAGAAAGGCAAAGCAGTATATCTCAGGCTCATTATCTTGTGTCCATTTACCCATCTTAGATTGTGTATAGTAAGAAACAAATACACCAATTACATGCTACTGTCCTCAGGGAAGGTGTAAGTCAACAGGTGAAGCCAGTTTCCCAGGTTCTCTCCTCCCCCATCCCTGCCCCCAGTGGTGAGGAAATGGCTCAGGTGCAGCCATCTTGGTTGGCTTCCCTCACTCTGTCTGAGCTCTAGGATTTCTGTCTCTTCACTCACAGACCTGGTGTGGAGATTTGAATAGGAATGGCCCCCATAGAGTTATGTGTCTGAATGCTTGGCCCATGGAGTGACACTATTAGAATGTATGTTGAAGAAAGTGTGACGCACTGGGGGCGGACTTTGAGGTCTAAGAAGCTCAAGTCTGGCCAATGGGACACAGTATCCTCCTTTTACCTGTAAATCAAGATGTAGAACTCTCAGATCCTCTCCAGCACCAAGTCTACCTGTGTGTTGCTGTGTTTCGAATCATGATCATAATGGACTGAACCGCTGAAACTGTGAGCCAGCCCTGACTAAATGCCCTTCTTTAAAATCCCTAGTAAGACACATGCTGGCCATACTCTTTAACCTCGACAAAACGTAGGGCCGAATTTAAGAAAAGGATTTCTGAGAGCAGAACTGAGACCATTCCTGGAGGCTGTTTCACGGTCAGTAAGGTGGGAGGAAGGAAAATACTAGAAGTTGAGCACCCAATTGGCCATTGGCACTGGCACGCCACTGTTACTGCTATAATACAGATGTTATCTCTATGAAAAGGCTTCTGGGAAAATCTGAATTAAGAGAAGAAAGGTAAAACCAAAATGCTAGGTTAGGACTGCCACACCACAGGTAAAAGTATGAAACTTGTCACTTAGGTATGACATTATGACAATTTTCAATTAGGTAAACGGGCCTTAACAATCGTGAGGTCAAATAATAAAACCCCAGAGCCTGGAGTCAGAGTAGTGAAGCAGGAGAGAGTTATTTGATTTTACTTTAATATTCAGGTTGTCGTTCCAATATTCAGCCAGATGTCTCCAAAACATGCTCACATTAAACTCAGTGGAAAATACAGTTTCCCACTCCATTCTCTCCCACACATGAAGACCTCAGAGTCAGCACTGCCCCTGCCCAGAGTGGGGCACTGGTTACACCTTGACACATCACCATGCCTCAGGACCCCCCGTTTACATCAGGAGTCACACTCTGTGTACACTTTACTGATTGGGGGAAATTCACACTGCATGTTCTCTACTGTGGCACCATTAAAGAGTAGTTCTAGTGCCTAGGGGCGCCCTGCTCTGGCTACTCATCCATTCCTTTCCTCTTGCCCGTGGCAGCCATCAACTTTTGACTCTCGGCAGAGTCTTATTTCTACCCCAATCTCTCATTTGGACTCACAGACCATGTAGTCTTTTCAGAGCGGCTTCTTTCGCTTAGATCTGTGCCGTAGCTTTTCTTCATATGTTACTGCCTTTATAGCTCTTTGCTTTCCAGGACTGCGGTCCTCCTGAGTCAATCGATCATGGTTTATTCATTTACCTGCTAAAGAAGCCAAGTTTGCTTATTCATTACTTTTTTAAAAAACAAGGATAAAAGTAGTAGTAGAGAAAAGCAAACTAATGCTTCGTGAGTGGAGAGCAGCAGGACTCTCTCATTGGCGGCAACCTTAGCGTTCGCCTGTTTCATTTCCCTCTCAGCTAATGAGCTTCCGGCTCACCAAGCAGCTCTGGGGCCCGTGGTTCGCTTCTCTTGGGTCCTCTGCCTGAAAGACAGTATCAGTCAGAAGCTAGGAAAGCACTAACGAGATCTTAGCTGTAAACTGAAATGTCAGCTCTGCTATAAAAGATGTTCCTGGGGACACCAGCATGCTAAGAGCAGGACCAGGGCTTCTAATGTGGAAATATTGCTGCAGAGGCCACCACGAAAGAGCAGCTACAAAATCTGGGTGCAGAAGCCCCCAAATCATCAAGGTTCTAACTGATATATCTCTATTAAGACTTACTAAAGGGTATCTGCACATCCAAATTTGGCATACTTCATTTTATATAAATGGATATAAGTAGGCATATACATGTGTATTATATGTATACAAATTATATATATATACATATATGTGTGTGTATTATATTCACACTGTACATATAAGTGTTATGTGCATATAAACATTGTGCTATGTTTGATTAAACACATACAAATGTGTACACTTTTTTTATTACTACTTTTATTTTTTTACAGTCCAGTTATTGCCCAACTCCCGGTCCACCCTTCCACAGTTCCTCATCCCATTCCTCCTTCCCCCTGTCTTCAAGAGGATGTCCTCTTTCCCCGCCAGGCTTCCCCACTCCCTGGGCCCTCAAGTCTCTTGAGAGTTAGGCGTGTCTTCTCCCACTGAGGCCAGATCAGGGGCCTCGGACCAGCTCATGTATGCTGCCTGGTTGGTGGCTCAGTGTCTGGGAGATCTCAGGGGTCTGGAGTTGAGACTGCTGGTCTTCCTACGGGGTCGCCCTCCTCCTCAGCTTCTTCCAGCCTTTCCCTAATTCAACCAGAGGTGTCCCAGACTTTACTCCAATGACTGGATGTTAGTATCTGCATCCGTCTCAGTCAGCTGCTTGTTGGGCCTCTCAGAGACTCCTGTCTGTAAGTATATCATAGCATCAGTAATAGTGTCAGGCCTTGGAGCCTCCAAATGTGTACACCTTTAAAGGAAAAAATTCCCAAAGTCTTATTGCATGGGTAGCACTGGTTCCTAGCTGTGGATATTAGCATAGGGACATCGGCAACAGACGGAGACATATCTGGTTCTGTAGCCTGGGTAGGTGGAGAAGCCTGTGCTGTTGTTACAAAGGGGCCACAAGTATTGCTAGACATCCTAAAACACAGAGAACATCACCACCAAGAAAGGATCTGCCACCCCCAAACACAAGTGTCATAATAGAGAAAGCCTACTGTGTGTTAGCTGGTACAGAGTAAGGCCTACTGTAGCCGCTGTAGAGATGCTATCTGAGTGAGGAGTCGTCAATGCCAGTAAAACTCCTGGGCCACCTTCAGAGCAAAGGGGCTGAGGTATGGGGGATCTTGCATTTCTGGGATACCTTAAGCTTGATTCTGAGATATTTAAATTGCTTTTCAAAACAGTCCATTGAGTAAAAGAGAGAGGCTTTATATAGTTCATCTATGTTTTTCTATTTTGGAAATGGAAGCCATGATTAAAATTGGCATTTTTGAAACTCTAATTGCTAGTTACTGCTTTGCTGCAGGAAAGAAATATTTCCCAGATCAGCCAGATGGGAAGTCTCAAGATACAAAATTATAAGCCAGCATTCATATTCCAACCAGAAGAAAGATTCTGTTTATCCATGTTTAATTCTGCTTAAGTAGTAATACATTTCTCTAATTGATTCCTAAATGGCTATTAATTGGCTGACTAATTTTCTAACGCTAGGCTTAATCTCCCAAATCCTATTAGACGGTGAATAAGTGAGTCTGCGTCTTATGGAAAGGAAGGTCTGTGCAATAAGGACGTCATAAGCTGTGATGGGAACAGACTGGGTTTGGCCACTACAAATGGTCCTCCAGTGGTCACACAAAACTTAAAATAGCCCATAGAAACTTAAAATGTTTACTTTCAAAGCCCATTAATGACTGAACTACAGTTTAGTGTTTTGGTTCACGAGTCAAGAACCAGAGGAACACAAAAGCCTTCCAGGCAAGTGTGAGGAACTCAGCTGCCCTTTGCTGGTACCGCCGCCCACCTGTGCCCACCTCTACTCTTTCCTCTTCTGCCACTCCCAAAGCAAGGGCAGGAATGGATGAAAAGACACACCGGAGAAGCATCTGAGAGAAGGTCTTAATGGTTTGTTACCTGTGAGCCCATGGGACCTTCTCTCTCTTACTGATGCTCTTGATGATTGCTCCAGATCTAAGGAACATTCAGACAGGAAGAAAAACTCTGTTCAGAGTGCCTCATCTCATTTCACAAACAAACAAACATGGAAGTTTTCTTTTATCCAAGTCTCCTGAAAGCTAATCAGAAACAACTACAAATGGAGGTACATCTCTTGCTAGTTGCTTGAGTTTGACAAATAAAGCAATCATCGAAATCACTAAGCGGAGCAAGTGCTGCTTCTAAAAGCCCTATTTGTTTGACATAATATAGCAGCAGGATGGCCAGCAAATAAATGGCATTACTTAACATAATCACTTAATGTTGTGCGACCAACATCGGGTCTCATTGCTTTCTCACTTGCAAAGAATTCGATGATAATAAAGTTGATTGTTAGTGTGAAGATATAAATTGTTCAGTAGTTAAAGTTGTTAATGACAGCTAAAGAGCACAAAGGAGGGGAAACCGGGCTTTAGCAGCCCAAATTCACTGCTAATTGCCTGTGCATTCACTGAAGGCTGACCGGGGCTAATTATCTAATTAAACTGAAGGCTGCTGGCTTAGAGGCATCCTGGTGCTGGGATGCTGGCTGTCAATTACCCCAGCACGTTTTCTTGAAATATGTAGTTAACTCAAGGCATGTTTTGCTTTTCTCAACAACAATACGTGGCACTCTGATTGCATGATAATTTGGGCTTAGAAGGAAAAAAAATTTTTTTTTCTTTTGAAAAATACGCCGTGGAATCTCAGAATAATGACAAATGCTTTCAACGGGGGCTCCTGTTCATTCTGCTCCATGATCTATATTCCAGAAGAGTCAATACAATCCACAACAACTAAAACAATACAACAGACACACAAAAGAGAAACCAGATCATCATTGTATGCATGTGGCTAAGTGTCCCCTGCATGTTATTTTTAAAAATACGGTTAAAAATGTCTTTTGTAGCACTCCACAGTGGTTCACAGTATGAAAACGCATACTTAATGTCATTTAATCACATTTTTTAAAAAATCTGGAAGGAGAGTGTGAACTAGTCAGATCTTTCTACCTTCTTTATGGGTGCCCCACTTCAGAACTGTACTGTGATTTCTCACATTTGCTCTAAGATGACACATCAGGGCCACTATTGACAAGGTTGCTTTTCCTTTAGAAGGCCTGGAATGGTGGTTCACATGGAGGCTGGAGTGAACTCCAAAAGCCCTCGGTGGATCATGAGCACACATGACCACTCCTCGGACTGGGCAGGACCACACACAGGGTATGTGCATGCCTAACTAGTTGAGCCCAAGCTGTGTTTTAAAAAATGACTAAGTTCAATAAAAATTGCCCAAGTGCCCACCAAATTCTTGCCAGTTCTGGCCATAGAAGTCACTGGGCAGGCAGCATGGCTCCTCCCACTCTCAGGCCCTCTGTCGCACCTTTCCTTAACAAATGTACGTTTACTCTGTGAGTTCCTTTTCCAAGTTTTCTTTCTAGGGAATGAGTTGATGAACATGGAAGCCAGTGGCTCAGGGTGGCTTTGGTGACCAATGATTGTTGGGCATCCTAGCTTTCAGAGTTAAGTTCCCCCAAAGCTGGGAAAGGTGGCTCACTCAAAATACCCATAAGGTTGACTTGGAAAGAAACACATGCAATAATGTAACTATTTATTTTATTCTTCCAAATGCACTAAATGTATTTCTAAGGTGAATTACCAAGGAGTAAGACAGACACAGACATAGACATAGACACAGACACACACACACAGACACACACACACACACACACACACACACACGAGGAGGTAGGGATAGACAGAATTCTGTCTAAGGAAGAACTTTGGATTTCACACATCAGAATGCTTAGAGAATTAGATTGAACCCTCCTCTCTTATTCCGAGGGAGTCAGATCCTAAATGTACAGCCCATGACCTTGCAGAAACACAAGCATCCACTGGGGAAGGCCACCTCCCAAGAAAGAACAGCTTTATTCTACAGAGCACATCCCAGCTTTGCCTCTTCCCAGCCTGGGCTCTGTTATCTGCAAGCTCACAGAACCTGGGGACCCTTGCCTGCCCTTTAACGGTCACCATTCGGGCAGGTGCCAGCAACTAACACACAGATATTTCCTGACAGAGAAAGGAAAGCCAATGTTTCCTTTTACTGCCTCTTAAAGCTGAACGTCAACTGTTTCACCACTTGTGTTTAGAATCCATTAATTAAAATAAATAGAAAGTTAAAAAAAAATTATCTCAACTTCAGCCAGGAGGAAAAGGACAGATGGGAATGCGGAGGAGGTAGAGATGGCTGATGGCTTCTTGGGGGGAAGAAAAACAAAAGGCATGGAGGGGCTGAGTATTTAGGAGAGGTACGATGTGATTGAATTTAATTTACAGTTTGTGACTATTTTGGGTCTTATAATAGTCACATTGCTTAAAGCAAAAGAGGACAACCTCTCCAGTATCAAGCTGGTAAGGGTATATTGAAACCAAAAATCCATTCTCAAAGGGGCATGCCTGGCTATCTTAGTCAGGGTTACTATTGCTCTGATGAAAAACCATAACCAAAGCAAGCTGGGAGGAAAGGGTCTATTTGTCTTACAGTTCCACATTGTAGAGCACCATTGAAGGAAGTCAGGACAGGAACTCAAACAGGGCAGGAACCTGGAGGCAGGAGCTGATACAGAGACCATGGAGGGGTGCTGCTCACTGGGTTGCTCATCATGACTTGCTCAGCCTGCTTTCTTGTAGAACCCAGGACCACCAGCTTAGAGATTGCACCATCCACAATAGGTGTGGTTTTCCCCCATCGATCACTGATTAGGAAAATGCTCTACAGGCTTGCCTACAGCCTGAACTTATAGAGGCATTTTCTTAACTGAAGTTCCCTCCTCTGATGACTCTAACTTGTGTCAAGTTGATATGAAACTAGAGAGTACACTGGCCTTCGGCAGCATGTCAGGCTGTGCAGAGCAAAAGTTTCTCTTCTTTAGCAACATGAGGGTGTACTTCATCCCATCTCTGCCTATGAATTTGCTTAATTTTCATTCCTTTCTCCCTTGTCTTCTTGGAATAAGTTGGTGAGGAAGAGAAAGGAACCAGCTTAAATTCTTCCCTATCCCAACCCTACATCCACAAGTCCACAGTACAGCCTCTTAAACTGTGGGCTGTAGGCTTAGACTTTTCTAAACCTTCTTTAGTTATGGTTCTTTAATGCTTCAACTTCTCTCCTAGTTTACCACCCACCAGAGGTAAGGAAAAGAAAGGTTAATAGGGAATGGGGATTGTGGACCTGTTCTTTGGGGTGATTCCAGTCTTTGTTGTCAGCAGTCCAGTTCACTGGCAAATCACCAAACACCAATAAGTAGCAGCAGATGGATCCAGAAGAAACCACAAGGCTCTGCAGATCACCAGGAGACCACAGAATCGACAAGAAGCAGCTGGAATACCACCAGAATTTCTTGGTGTACTTCTCACAAGCAACAATCAGCAAAGAAAGCAAGATAAAGAAGGCAAGTCGAACCAATGCAAGAGCATCATCAGCAAAGACCAGCATCAGGGAAGCCCAATGATGACCAGCAAAGAGATGCAAGAGCCAATGGAAGAACATCATCTGTTGGGTTCTACTCTTACTCTTTCCAAACATCAAGTGTCCTCTGAAGCAAAACATCTCATGCCCTTTCACCAGGCAGCTTCCAAAAAAAAAACACCACCATGTGTCTATTCTCAACAAAACATTCTCTTACATGTCTGCTTCAGCAAAAGATCCGCTCATAAGACAGTTTCCAGAAAAACATCACATGACACAACTGAATCTCAAACAAAACGAGAAATTCCCACTTCAGTGGGTTGTGATCCAGAAAGGGTTGCATAAGTGAACATAGGAGGTGGACATAAAAAACATGTCAACAGTAAAGTTTTTGAATGCACAATGACCAAACACCACCTCAAAATCAAATGCTTAATCAGGCCAAAGCATTTATAGCAGTGTTTGCCTGTGCTGCACTGGATGACGTCACTGCAGCCTTGGTTCTGACCACCAATGAGCATTCCAAACGCCCCACCAGTGAGTGTCGCTCAGACACCATGGAGTCCCGTCTACCACGTGCTGTGAAACGATTGCGGTGTTTTTACTCTACACAGCATTTTCTGCTCTTGACATGATTGCTTAACTAGGGAAAATGGAGGCTCTCTCTCATTTCAACCACTGCCCCCCAGCAAGTTTCAGATTAGTCTAGATTATCGTGCTAGGTTTTAAAACTTGCTATTTGAGGTGCTGACTTGAGTTTCATTTAAAAACAGTATTTTGATGTAAATTTTGGGTTAGTATTAAGGTAGAATGCTCAGTGATTTCTGACACAACCCTGAAAGCACTTCTGCCATTTTGAGATGCTCTCAGCACAGGCAATTATGAAACAAAAATTATGGACCAACTCTGAAAATAGTTGGAAGAAGCTCTGTACCCTTCAGTATTATTCAGCCAAGAGTATTTCTTTATGGAAAGGTAAATAAACACATTCGTCTCATTAGCATGCAAATTTGCTTTCCACTTTAATGAATGGCAAAACTCACATGGATTCCAAAGGGTTTTTTTTGTTGTCTTGGTCCCCCAACCCCCTTTGTGAGCTTTTAAAGAGCAGGTCTCACTGTGTAATCCAGGCTAGCCTCCAACCATTGGTGATCCTCCTGCCTCAGTCTCTCAAGTGATGGGATTACAGGAGTGAGTCACACCTGATACAAGAATTATTTCAAAATAAATGTCTTATAAAGTAAAATATATCAGAAAATATTTGGCTTATATATCTACTTTATGTACATTTATACACAGGAGTGGTGTAAAAATTTCTGTCTAAAAGCTGTCACAAGTGGGAGAAGATCTATAGAATTAGCCAGTAAATGGTGTCTATAGCTTGTGCAACACTACAGACCAGTACAGGTGTACTGGTGTAATGACCACCTAATGTCAAACCCAACACTAAAAGTCTCTGCGCTTAGAATATGTAAGCAGACAGCTTCCACGCCAGAGGAATGAGAGTCCAGAGAGCCAAACGAATGGAGTTTCTGTGCAAGACTTTAGTGGACATGGCCTGCGTTAAGAGGCCTGTAATGGTGTCATTTAAGTAAACAGAATGGAGAAAGTATCTGCTTTTGGTTTGCCTGCATTGTGCTCATAATGGTCTCATTCTCTGAGTTAGCTCAAGGAGATGCTAGCTGGAAACATGAGCACCATCTCCCACAATCCCCTGGGGGCGCTCTAGTAAAGTCAGGTGACACCCAGACACTTACAAAGCCATGCATCCAATTCTTCTGATTTGGCAATTATTTTTCTTACAACTTGGTATTCGTTCATAATATAGGATGAGAAAACGTGTTTTAAAACACGTCCAGCAGCCCAGAGTGCTAAGAATTTGGCACTCTTCCACCCAAGTCCAGTGTGACCAAGAGATGGACAAAACGGACTGTAGAGAAAGATCTGTGTAAACATTGAGAGGTTGTCTTGTGAATAAAGGAAAATCAGTCATTGTGAACTAAAGGGGAGAAGAAGAATGAAACCCAAAGAGCAGCCTAGTTCTAAGAGCTAAGGCAACCGGAGCAGAGAGCCGGAGCTAAACAGACAAGGGCGGGGCTCGCAGAGAGCAGGGAGCTAAACCGGCAGGGGCGGGGGATCTGCCCCTGACTTTCTCCTGAATGAAGCAACTTGACATAAAAATAATGTGTTTTATTTCTGCTTCGGTTTGCTTCAACCCTTCCTAAATTTAATAGCTGTGGGCAGAAGGTGGGATGTCAGCTTTCACAGTCTTACCTATCACTGCAGAGCTGTCAGCTCGAGAAAGGGAGAAGGTGGAGTCTTCTTTGAAAGAGACTGCTAAAGCAACAGCTTGTCTGAAAGCCCTGCTGGCTGGACCTGCGAAGCCAAAACTCTGTGCTCACATCACCTCTTGTATCTCCCTGGGATAATTTTGTCAAGTTGGGGTTCTCTATGCTTGCCCACCAGCAATCTCTCCTGTTTAAAAATAAACAAAGGAAGCCTGCCAAGCCCCTTCCAGCCCACAGCTCCCTAAAGGTTTCCTGCTGCAATTTTACCACCATCTAACCCCCTCCCACGGAAGTAAAGCGTTCATAAACTAGTTCTTGCCCACTTCTCTGCTTTTATCTCCACACAAGACCCCAACTTCCAGTATCCCTGAAGCCTTTCTCTTCCCTTTCTGTCTGGTAGGAATCAGGTTCTTTCTGATCTGGCCAGTCCTGGTGTGACAGGCTGTGTCCTATCACTCCTGAGATACAGCTCCTGAGTGGCACAGATAGCTGTAGGCAACCTCTCTGTGGTCTTGCAGGACTAGAGACCCTTGTCATTGTATTACATGACTTTCTCAAACACAAGGAGACACAGCATGAAATGCGAGGCTCTCAGGCAAACACTGTCAGAGTGACTCTGGGAGAGTAACACTGCACTGTTTGCTTGCACACAGGACTGTCTGAAGTGGAAACTTAGAGGTTCTTTGGAAAGTTGGTTTGGATGGTGCTTTGTTGGGCAAACATATGAAGGAACATATGTTAAAGTGGACATAGGTGTGAAAGGCTAAGGCAGACTCGTGAAGGAACCTTTCACTAAAGTAGACATAGGAGAGATGTTCTGTTAAAGCAAACATGAGAAAGGACATATGATGAAAGATTTTTTAAAACATATATATATATATATATATATATATATATCTGCCTTAGATTGTATAGTTGAGCTATATTTATTGGGATGTATAGAGAGAAACACACCAAAAATCTTTTGGTGTGTATTATAGTTTGTCCTTTTAAGGACTCGGGCTGATTGGATATACCTGCTGAAACAAGACCTGTGTTGAGACAAGACACGTGGAGGACACATGATGTTTGGGGGGTACAAATAGGACCCTACATAGTGTCAGAGACAGAGCTTGGCTTGCTGGTACAGCCAGCTGTGCAGTGCTTGTGGGTCTCACATCTTCGCTGATCTTTGCTTCTCTGAGAGGACAGCCAGGAACTTCTCCTGGTGTTCCTGCTGCTTCCTCCTGCTGACTTGAGCTGAGGCTGAGGCCTGGCTGTCTCTGCTAGGTCATGTCACCACTGTTGCTAACCTGACTCTACCAAACTAGACTACTGATATATCCATAAGGTGTTTGTAAGTAAATCTAGCTGCCACTGCCTACTAACCTGTAAACGGAACTACTGATGTCCAGACGACACAGACGAAGGTTGCTCCAAAGAGCCTTTCTAAACAGGTCCACTTCCCCCTTATCCTTTCTTTTCCACTCCCTCAGGTAGGTGGTGGGTTACAGGGAAGGTTAAAACATTTAAAAGCCATCATTAAAAATAAATTTTTAAAAAGTTAAAGTTACACAGTTGTGACTTGGAAAGCACCTTTTTATCTGAGTCAGACATCACTTTAAAAAATTATTTAAGTGTATGGGTGTTTTGCCTGCATGTATGCTGTGCAATACATGTGTGCAGTGCCTGACAGGCCAAAAGAGACTGTCACATTCCCTGAGACTGATGTTAAAGATGTCTGTGAACCATCATGTGGGTGCTGGGAATAGAACCCAGGTCCTCTGAAAGAGCAGCCAGTGATTTTTAACTGCTGATGCTCTTAACTATCATGCTCTGATATTTTTCCATAGCTAATTTTTTTGAAACTTGGAATCAACACAATTCTTACCCTTGATAACTAAATGTAAAGTAAAACACCATACACAAGCACCATTCCATCTTATGACCCTGTCTCTATATGTTCACATTAGTAAGAAATCTCCCATTCACGTCTCTGTACTGTAGAACACCCTGCAACGTCTGTTATCTCCTGCTGTACCGCTGCCAGACTGAGGAGTGTATAAATGATGGCATTCCTCATGGTCCGGAGGCTGGGAAGTCGGAGAGCATGGTGCCATCTGGCAATACCCTTCCTGCTGTAGTTTAACATGGCAGAGTAGCATGCTATGTCTTAGTGTGACAGGGGATAGCGTCACATAGGAAGAAAGACAAGCATGCAAACTCAGTTGCTATGTTCTTATAAAACCACCGATGACATCATGGGACCACACATCAATCTATCTACCTCCCAAAGGACTTTCCATGGATGTATGGATTTGGATATTCCGTGTTCAGTGTATGCTCTTAGGGATGGCCACAGTTGCTAGTAAGTTCCTTGGGAGATAACACCGTGTCCCTCCAGGTTCCTTGGTGAACCTCCAAACACTAGGGCAATACTTTGCACCCACTAGATACTATTTATTGACGTCCCAAACGTTTCGCCCATGCATTTTCCTGACTTTTGTTACCGTTTCTTTTTTCTGTGCTTCTTTTTGTTTTCACTCTGACAAAGAAATGAAAGATAAAGACTATTTTTAAAGGCCATGAATATAGAATCCCCTTCAGCTGTGCTACTAGCAGTGGGACAGAAAGCCTAGCAAAGTGCTTCTTGTTAGCATTTTGTCTAAGCTCCGCCCCACAGTTACCTGGAAACAGCTAGGTGTGCCCACCCACTACGAAAGGGGCTGCTCGCCCCTCCTCTCTCTCTTGCTCCTGATCTGTCCTTCCGCCCCTTCCCCTCCCACTCCTCAATGTCTCCCCTCCCCCTCTCTCCACGTGCTCATGGTTGGCCTCTACTCCTCTATTCCTCCTCTCTCTCTCTCTCTCTCTTTCTCTCTCTCTCTCTCTCCTCTCTCCTCTCTCCTCTCTCCTCTCTCCTCTCTCCCCTTTATCTGTCTCTACTATCCTCTCAACTCCCCTCCCCATGCCCTGAATAAACTCTATTCTCCCTCAGGGGGAAGGGACGCCTCAGCATGAGCCCATGGAGGCTTTTCCCCACACCTTACCACGCTTCCGTCAAACAAATCCTTCTCTATCTTTTTATAAACACAACGCTTCTCTTGGGCAAACCCCTTAGGTTCAGTATCCTCCCTTGGTGCAGCTCTGAAGGCCAGCATCAAAGGAACTATGAAGGTCCTGCGACTTAATAAAGTACCATGTGCCAACAGCCACCGGATCTCCAAAACTTCTACACACAAGAGATTCTCATACAGATTTTAATGTAATTTGGGAACAGCCCTTTGGACAAGCATCCCCAGTGTTTCCTATGCAGGTTGTCTGGAAACGTTATCAGCTAAAGGACGAACAGAGAGGGCCGGAGTGGAGGCATTACTAGGTTCAACCCCACCAAAATAATCTTTCAAAGCTCTGCTCTGAAATTGATGAAGACCATATTCCGTTTCAGCACTCACTGAATGCCTAAACCTATCGGTCTTTAAAGGGTAACTTGTAGCCATTGAAAATCTTAATACTTATTGTCCTGCGGTAGTTACTATGTTCCCAAAGATGCCATCCAGCATTTGTACATGTATCTCCTCTTCCAATTACAGATGAAACAGTTAGCTTCATTTATATAATCACAGACAACTATTGGGGGGGGGCACACGGAAATCAAGCAGGTTGTAGGCTGCTTAGGTCTATGCTCTTTGGTGTCTATATCTCCTGCTAATTACTCTTTAATACAAGTAAAGCCGGTAAGGAAAAAAAATCTGTATGTGAAAACAAAGGAACTTTCCCTTAAATATTCCTTACTTTACAAATAATCTGCATAGGATTTCCTTACAATGAACTTCGACAGTGCGTTTAAGAATGGCACACCACCACCAGCTTCTAAAACACAAGTACCTTAAGGATCTGTTTACATAGCAAATAGTTGCTCTTACAGTTGCTTACCGTGGAATGCAAATGGGGTTGGCTCACCATTCACTGATCTCACAGTGACACCCACATGGTGATGATTCTAGTATCACTTCAGTGGGCATCTCCCAACCAGAATTCTTTCACCCCAATACTGAATCCGAAGCCCTGGGGTGTAACTTTTAGAGTCACCCTTTAAGCTACCAAGGGACTTTCAGTGAGAAACTATGGTTCAGAAGTCTGGTCACATCAAAACCAGCATTCTGTGAGTGAACAAACTGAGGACTTGGAAAGGTATGCTGTGCTGAAAGACACACAGCTTGTGAGCAGCACAGTAAGTTGCAGAAGCTTAGGCTTCTTGCATCCCATGGTTCCATTTATACCAATTCAAACTGTGCTTTCCTACATGTGCATTTGCAACTTAATCCCTCGTGTGCAGACGGGTAATAATACAGTCAGTAATCACTTCTTAGGAGTTTCCATGAGGTTTTACTAAGATAATACTCATTATTTAATGTACTTAACAAGGTACTTGGAATACGCTTACTGGCTATGTTACATAACCCACTTAAAAAAAAAGCCTGCCTGTTCAACTGAAGAGGATTTCCTGGGCCATTGCAGTTATAAACCCATGTTTAACTCTGAAAGTCCAAGAAGACCTTAATTTAGGGTTAAGATTTAAATTCACGGTATTTACTATCTTCTTTTGCCAGCCATCACCTACGCCTGTAAAAGGTCCAGAGAATGATCAATCTGCGGTGACCTAACTTCATAAACTAGCCCCATGGTTGCATCGCACTAGAGACTCATGACAGTGATAATCTACTCTAACAAAATGCCCGTTCCTCCTCAACTGGTGTTTCTCAGGCTCTCCAGGGATGGATAACTACTAGTATACAGAACCCTGGCCATAGCAAATGGCCTCCCAAAGCTTCCCCGCCATCAGTGAGTCAAGGAGCAGCGTCATCAGGCCCAGAGGCAAACAACAGCTGCACGCAGCTGTGCTGGGTGACCGCTTTGGTTACCCGCTCGACCCCCATTCACCTCCTAAGAAAACAGGAAAGTACAGAAGCTCCATCCACGGATCTCCACGGTGCACAGTGTGGCCTACGAGGAGCTAAGGTTGACCCCGAAACCTCGTTCCCAGGCAGCAAGAATCAAAGGTGACCTAGAGTGACCCAGCAGGCCCTAGCGGCACCAGAAGGTTAACGACCCTCTAGCTCCGTTTTTTCCCAGCGGTGAAAGCCTCCACCAGCTGCCGGAAGTGTGTCACCCCGTTAATGGGGATACCGGGAGTTGTAGTTAAATGACTATATCTTTTGCATAATTGTTACGTTTTAATCAAACAAAAGAACACTCTGTAGCTCCAGAGAACGAACTAGCAGCTTGCTTTTAGCCAAGTATTAAAAATCCTAGTTTTCCCTCTCCGTAAGAAGCGTTTGTGCAGCGCGCAGGCGAAGGCTCGGACTACAAATCCCAGCTTGCTTTGCGGCGCTCCCGCCGCGCCCGGCTGTCGTTGTTGGTGTGGGCCGCGTGAATGGAGCTCCGCGCTTGAGGCAGCGCCTGGCACGGCCCGCGCAGCGCCTACCTGTGCCCCGAGCGTGAGTGCGGGCAGCGGCCGTGCGCGTGCGCACTCGCCTTCGCGCGCGGGCAAGCGCCCAACCGTTGGCGCGCTAAGCGGGCGACCGTGCAAGGCGGCCCCGCGCGCCCCGCCGGCCGGTCGTTGTGGGGTCTCCCGCCTGGCGCGGGGACCGCGGACAACCGTGGCGGCCGCCGGAGACCGCAAGGGGCGGCGCAGAGGCGGAACGGGCCGGCCGCGAGCCGCGCAGGAAGCGCCGAGCATGCCCCGCGACAACATGGCCTCCCTGATCCAGCGCATCGCTCGCCAGGCGTGCCTCACCTTCCGCGGCGGCTCGACCGGCTCCGAAGCGCCGGCGCCCGGCTTCCCGGAGAACCTGAGCCAGCTAAAGAGCCTGCTGACCCAGGTGCGCGCCGAGGACCTCAACATCGCGCCGCGCAAGGCGCTGCCGCAGCCGCTGCCGCGCAACCTCCCGCCGGTCACCTACATGCACATCTACGAGACAGAGGGCTTCAGTCTCGGCGTGTTCCTGCTCAAGAGCGGCACGTGCATCCCGCTGCACGACCACCCGGGCATGCACGGTATGCTCAAGGTGCTGTACGGCAAGGTCCGCATCAGCTGCATGGACAAGCTGGACACGGGGGCCGGGCATCGGCGGCCGCCGCCTGAGCAGCAGTTCGAGCCCCCGCTGCAGCCCGTGGAGCGGGAGGCCGTGCGACCGGGCGTGCTGCGCTCTCGGGCCGAGTACACCGAGGCCAGTGGACCCTGCGTGCTCACTCCACACCGGGACAACCTGCACCAGATTGATGCGGTGGACGGGCCAGCTGCCTTCCTGGACATCCTGGCCCCACCCTACGACCCGGAGGACGGCCGGGACTGCCACTATTACCGTGTGGTGGAGCCCATCAGACCCAAGGAGGCTTCTGGCTCTGCCTGCGACCTTCCCCGAGAAGTGTGGCTCCTGGAGACCCCACAGGCCGACGACTTCTGGTGCGAGGGAGAGCCCTATCCAGGCCCCAAAGTCCTACCTTGAAGTTCCTGCTGCCCGGGAACTGTGGGCCAAAGATGTACCCTGCCCTGCCCAAGAAAGGCCTGGCTGCACTCTCCCTACCATAAGGGCTCTTCTCTCTCTGCCCCCTCGCCTGGACGATGGATTAACAGTAGTGACCAGCGCCACATCTTGGGCAACCTTGGGGAGCACGGCCCAATGGAGTACAGCCACCACTGGGCACGGTTATGGGGGGTGGGGTGGGAGTGGGCGGAGGCTAGATTGATTCCTGGTATTGTCACTGCCACCAAGGCTTTGATTTAAGGGAACCCGACAGGGACCCTAAAGCGCTTCCATCCTAAAGCCATAAGGAAAACATTTTTGTTTCTCATTCTCTACAGAATACACTAAGTGATTTTGAATCCCTCTTCCCTTCGGTTACTGAGATTTGTTTTCTCTCCTGCCCACTTGACCTTTTGCTCCTTAATAGTTTAATTTATTACTGATTGTGCATGACCTTGAATTGTTTTCTGGTTTTGTTTTTGTTTGTTTGTTTTTTAATTGGTTTGGTTTAAAAAACAACAACATACAAACTACTGAGCTTCTAAAGCGAGGAGTTCTAAAAAGACATCTTTCTAGTGCTGGGATTAAGCCTCCTAACTGTGTGTGTTGCCACGATGTCTTTCCTCCCCTAGCTTGGTAGCTACTTCTGATGTACTCAGGTAACCTTTAGGAAGCTCACATATGTGAATTCTCTGTCAGGCCCTTAGAACTCATCTCCCCTTGAGTCTGAAGAGCTGTCATTTAAACAGATTTTTTTGTTGTTGTTGGGGATTTGCCTTTAAAGCAAAGACTCTATTATCCTCAACTGACTTTTTTCTTGATGTACTTTAAAGATGATACAATAATTATGTGTTTTCTAACCAGAAGTTTCACAGGAGCTGAATCTGCTATGCTTCCAAATAACTGAATGTAAAGGCCCTGGCCACCTGATGAGTTCCACACTCTTACTTACTTCCAGCTTCTTCCTATGAGAGAAGAGAAAGATTCTCTGACCGTGTTTTTGCATCTCCAAGGAGCTGTGCTTCCAGCTGTGTTGCTGTGTCCCAGCATTCCCTTAAACGAGAACCAGTGCTGGCTGCTAACCGCCTTTTCTTCAGGAAGAACTAGAAGGCATGTAGTACTCTACGAGGGGCTCTAGATGTAGGCTGCATGCTAAGCAGGCAAGAAGCCCTGGGTCAGTCCTCAGTACCACATAAACCAAGTGTAGCACATAGCTATATAGCTCCAGCATTTACCAGAGGATCAGGCAGGAGGGTCAGAAGTCAAGATCAGACTGGGCTACGGAGTGAATTTGAGCAGAACTTCGGATGCATGAGACACCATCATATAAATGTGTGTGTACATATACATATGTATATGTGTGAATACGCACACATACGTAATGGATACATGAAATAGATGATTGAGAATTTAGCCATTTCAGGCACCCAGATTGGAGATTAAATCCTATGACAGTTCTTGCAGCAAACCCTAGTTCTGCTGCAACATTATGGCCAGCTGAGGCTCAGCACCTTTACCATGTTTACAGGCGTGTTGACACTATAGATTCTGGCCATGGATCACCAGTTTTCCCTGTTTACTATGTATAGAGTTCCTTTTTATCACAGGCATTTTCATAAAGACAAACTGTAGAAATCAAATGTGCCCAGCTGTCTTCTAAGCCCTCTTGATGGCTCCTGTGGCAAAGAATATAATACCCGCAGTAAATGGAGACTCACTATGAAGGGTGGCTAGGGTTTGTTGACCTTGTGGAGAAACTGCTTTTGACTCCGTGTATCCAGGTTGCACATTCAGGCTGAAAGGGTGTCTTCCCAGTGCAGTCGTTAAAGTGGTACGAGATAGCAAGTTATTGATGGCTTGGTTTGTGGCTTTGTGTTTCATTTTAATAAGAATGAAAACAAGCCAGTGGAAACCTGCTTTAAAGCTGACATAGGATCAACACCAAGCACTTCCACCACAGCTGCTAGCGTTCAAGTTCTTTCCCATCATGGTTTTTAAAATGTCTTTGGATCCCCGTGAAGCAGCTCTTTGAGCCACTCGTTTGAAAATCTAGATAGGAAGTGATGGTTTTAAATTTGACTTTCTTTTCATAGAATAGTAGTGAGTATGGTTTTCAGCCACATACAGATTTTGAATTGCAGCAAAGGTTGATTCATTTACAAAGATTGCCGAGAGTCATGTGTACTTTACGACATACTCTAGTACTCTGGGGGTACTTTAATCAAGCCTGTAGAAATCCAGCCTGGAATCAGGCTCGGAAGAAAAATTATTATGAAAGGCCTTCATTGCAAAAAAAAAAAAAAAAGAGGGGCCATGTTAAAGATTTGTTATAAGCAGTTTGGAAGGAAAAAAAAACTAAGGTGCTTTTCAAAAGAGTAACGAAATTGTTCTGAGCTAAAACAGCAATACTGTGTTCCTCATTAGTTCAATAAGAATAGTGAACTGTCATTTCACTAATACACTGAGTACATTTACAGTGAAAACAGTGTACTTTGTTTTAATGAGCTACTTGAGAAAGAATATGCTCATCACTAAGACAAAATGCAGAAAAATCCTTGCACGTCTATGCATAAACTCTTAGCTATAACTGCTGCTGTTATGTTTCCTCGTAGGTCTACAATATAGATTGTGGTCTAGAAATTGGGATAAAAGTTACCTTCTCCTTTTCATGGGAAAGACCAATGAGCACAATGGTGTTAGTCACTTAACTTTTCTGATGAATAATAAATGCAATAACTAGCTCCTGGGTGAGAAGCTGTCTGTCTGTCTAAAATACTCTGAAGCTTTTCAACTCTGTAGTTATATCAGTGACCAGTTTTATTGATGTAAGATTTTCCTACTCCTTTGAGAATTGATGGGTTTACTACCACATGCTGCTGATTACATGGAAAAGCCTGCCTTTTAAGTAATGTGTTTCTTGTGTCAATAGGAGTGCGTTCTCTTAAGTTTTTAACATGATTAGAGTCCCACTGTCAAAATGTACACCTTTCCTTCCCCTCACCCCCCTTGCATTGTCTTGTAGGTTCCTTGAACTTGATTTCTGGGGAGAACCTGCCTGCTCCTATTGCAAATGAGTCAACTGCTTTAGCTCTCCTGCCCGGCAGGGAAACAGTGTACCCCCACTTCAGAGCTCTGCTACTACCCTGACAGCATTGACTGCTATACCGGCAGGCCTGAACACAGAGCTACACAGAACCAGATTGGTCCATTGCACTGAGGTTTCTGCCATCAAAGGAAATCATTTCTTAAGGATACCCAGTCTTTCAGAGCAGGGGTGTTTACATTTCTGAGTAAAATCTGTGTACTTATGGGAAATAAAGGCATGTTTAAAAATACGTAGAAACAATGTTGCTTATTGCAAAGTGGAGATGGGAAGCATTACTATATTTTAATTATTGTCGAAAGCTCACAGTTTATTCTATAAGGTTATATTGTACCCAGTGCCAGTGACCTACAGATTCCCAAGACCAAGAAGTGCTATAAACTTTGTTTTCTTGAGAGTGGTCTTTGAGGCAAGCCGGCTGAAAAATACATCCGGGAGCATTTAATGTCTAGTGACACGATTTTGCTGTAACTGAAAAGGCCGCTTTTGTATTTAACCTAAAGAAAAAACAAGAAAACAAAGTCAACTCTTATCCTAAAAGGAAAAACATATCAAGGCTTAAGTGTTTGCATCTCTTTGTCTTGTCTTACGAATTCCATGGTTGCCATTTGAACTGGCAGCATTTTAGGTGTCTATGTCCACCTGACTCCACACACATACTGAAGTGTTACAACAGTTGAAAAACTTGGATGAAATGATTTGCCTTGATCTCATTAACAGTTAGGACATGGAAATAGCCTGGCTTGAGAAAGTTATGTAGGTTTAATTAGCTGTTTGTTGTGCAAAACAAACCATCTCAGGCTAGAATCTTTAAGGAATCCCTCTGCACAAAACCTACCTGAAACATTCTGCAGGGGATGGGGGTGGGGGTTAAAAAAACTAAATTTACCTTTCTGTGATTTCTTAGGCAAATTTTTAAAATGTTGTGAGAATTGGCCTGAATGCTTTTAAGCTAAAAAGAAAGTTAGTTGGTTAAAGGTACTGACTGACCTGTTATGTAAATTTCTGGGCGCAGAAGCGGAAAGGGTGGCCCTGAGCATGCAAGTATACTAAGGCTTAGGTCTTGCCGGGAGCTGTGCTGCTGCACCAGCATGGAACTGATTCCATAACTGGTGTGCTAGCCTGGAGGGTCCTTCGTGCCTTGTTCTTTAAGTGATGTTTACTCTTGCCTTTAAAATCCTGGCTTGGGTGATCTTGATTGGAGGTGGTCCAAAACTAAAATTTTAAAGATGGTTAAAAACTGTACAAAATTTAGGTGTACAAGATCTTTAATAAAAGTTTTGCAGGAGGAAGGTATTTAAAAGTTACCGCAGTGTGGCATTGCTTTCTAGTTGCCAATGTTGGATAAATAACAATAATACTCTTGATAGTTGGCAAGCCTGAGGTCAGTGGGGAATTATAAGAAAAACATCCCACACTAAAGGTTTTGAAATCTGTTTAGGAGTTCTGGAAAGAAGTTTCTATATCATGAAAGGAGTCATGGAAGGAGGTTGGAGAGGGAGCGACTCTAGCTGCCTCTATAAATTGAATCTCTGATCCTTGCTGTTCAGGGCCAAAGGTGTGATCGCTACTGTAAAATGCAAGCCCTTGATTAGTAGCCATCAGCCTGAGGGACTTTACAGGACCAGAAGCAAGGAAGGGGTTCTCTGTTGAGGCTGAGCAGTGACGGCACCAACAGATTGTGTTGCATAAGAAGCAGTGGGCATTATAAGTATTTAGGTGCAGATTTTCAGAGTAAAGATGCTAACAAGCACGATCTGTTTGCTTTGTAAGATAAATGGGTAGGTCAGATTATTTTGTGTTTAAAAGAGAATCATAAAAGTTTCCCAGTAAAAGAAACCTTAAGACTTATAATCTGGTGTCTCAGGAGAGGCAACTTCTTTATTAGGTTTAGATTGCCTTGGAGTTTTACGGTCTGGTGTTCACCAATCTTAAGCTGTTTTGAGAATCATTTCTAGATCCACCAAGCTTGTAACAAATGATCCCTCCAAACACTGGCAACCATCTGAGACGCCAGGACTAGACAGAAATGAGTCCTGGGGTAATTCCTGAGGCTACCTCATTAATGTTGGCATCAGCAGTGTCTGAGCAGTTTTGATTTGAGGGGATGATAGCTCTTTGAAAAAGTTTTCTGTGGTTGTCAGATTAATCCTGGGACCCAAAAGTCATTCCTAATTTGACCATGCTGCACTTTCCACAAAGCCACAACTCAGAGCTCCAGGCCGTGGTCAGAGTTCTGAAAGCAGCTCTGGGGTTGTCATCTCTGAGTAGGCACTTGTTTGTAAGTATTTTTTGGAGCACGCTCAGGAGTAGAGAGAAGCTATAGGCTGTTACAGGGGACAGAACAGTGAGTCAGAAGGCCTCACTAATTCAATGGGGGAAATCCCTAAAGACTAGCTATGGCTCCTGAATGGAGACTATAGGAAGGTCTGTTATCCACAGGCCAACAAGGGAACATGGAGGTCCTGTGCTAGCCCCCTAGCTCAAGTGGTCTTTTGTTCATAATTCTCAGATGTCAATAGCTAGTTTAGTTCTACTTAGTAAGTGCTTCGTAAATGATTTCTGCAACAAAAATATTGTTGAAAAGTATTTATTTACACCATAGTCATAAGTCATCCATTATCTGAACTCCAGTTAGTGGTTTTATGTTAGAATAGATTGTTTATCTCTCCACAACTATTAAGAGCTAATAACCAAACAAAGCAGCTGCAGTGACATTAAGCACATTCTCATCTGAAATTTGCCTACAAAGGTAACACTTTTAAGTCACAAAACAGAGCATACAAAAATATACTTTCTAAAAAATTCCAAATATTAATAGGCAGAAATATACAGCCATACTTTAAACCCAGGGAGTGATTTTTTTTCCATAGTAAGGCATCCTGTACACATGCAGACCCTGTAACACTGCCCACATCACACAAGGCACAGAGGACACTTGCACCACCACTGCATGCATCCTATGTACATCCCCCTTTAAATAAGTTAGTTAACCTTTGACTCATTTCAAGAGATCATAAATGCTTTACATTTTTTCCCGAAGGTTCAGAACTCGGAGAACAGTGCACATCAAAAAATACACAAAATCTGAATGGATATACACTGAAAAAATAATCTGTTTCTCAACAAAAAGGAGCCAATATTGCTTTGTCCTTCCCAACATTGCACTTCCATTCTCTTGAGTTTTTAGGACATATTGCTTAAGGGTTGAGATGGCTAGAGAAACTTCCATCCACTGTTCCACGGCCACAGAGTACCCAGCCAGGACCAGGCTTTGCTCACTGTACAGCTGCCCCCCACCCCCAAGTCAGTCCCAAGCAATTAAAGTGCCACATAGGTTTTGCTTTAATTTAGTCTTTTTCGCTGTCCTCACTCAAAGGAATCAGCAACTCCCAACCTATTGTAGAAAAAGTCTCAGAACAACTGGCATCCAGGGCCGAAGGAAAGGGCTAGCAGACCATAGTCAGACATCTCTCAGTCAGGGTCACAGCCCTGTAGGCCAGGGGCCCTTACCCCGCCCTCTTCTGGCTCCCCATTTCTTGGCGTGACAGTCAACTCCCTTAAAATGGCCTAAGTTTTCGGAAGGCCCTCTGTGAAAAAGTGGGACAGAGCTGGGCTCCACCAACGTCATTTGCCCAGGATCAGGGAATCACAGGGAGGAACAGGGAAGGGTGGTAGTGTTTGCAGCTCGAGTGGACGCAGGGCCTCTGGGCCTGGAGAAACTGATGTGTCAGCCAGAGCTTCATCTCATGGTGTCCTGGTCCGAGAGGTGCAGGAAGCCAGTGGTCCTCCAATGGCGCTGTTACCGCACAGGCTGCCTCCGGCCTGTGAGCCCCCAGGACCAGAGGCTGAAGATGGGGCGGATGCAGATGAAGAGGGGGCACTAGTCTTCCTCTCCTTCTGTCGAAGGTGGATCTTGGTGTGGCGCTTCCTTTCGTCACTCCTGGCAAACTTGCGGCCACAGTAGTCACAGGCAAAGGGCTTCTCCCCCGTGTGGGTACGGATGTGAGTGGTGAGATGGTCACTTCGGCTGAAGTTTCGCATGCAGATCCGACACTGGAAGGGCTTGTGGCCCGTGTGGATTCGGATGTGCCTGGTCAGCTCATCAGAGCGCGAGAACCTCCTGTCACAACCTTCTGCTGGGCAGGGATAGGGCCTTTCGTGCACTGGCGTCTTGCTGGGCCTGTTGGGGTACTTTCGAGGTCGCAGGATGGGCCGCAATGGCAGGTGGTGCGGATTATAGGGGGTAGCAGTCACTGCTGCAGACCCACTGCCAGGCAGTCGGGGTCCCTCACCACCTCCGCTTGCCCCTGGTCCCGTGACTCCAGCACTGGGACCCCCCAGAGTAAAATTACGGATGGTAGAGAGGGGCGTGAGTGGAGGTGGGACCCGCAGGGAGTCCAGAGGGCAGGGGAACGGCTTTCGATCAGGGCCAGCGGCACCGTGTGGATCTCTCTGGCACGGAGATGGAAAAAATCCAGGATAGTCTGGGATCATAGGAATGAGACCTGGGTCCATAGCTGGCTTGGGGGATGGGTAGGAAGGAGGTGGCTGGTAGGCCAATGAGGAGGTGGAAGTGGTGGGTGGCGGCGATAAAAATGCTGAAGGATCCTGGTACAGATCCCCTGTACAGCCGGAGTAAGGAGGAGGAGGTGGCGGAGAGTAGAGATGGTCCAGTTCAGGCTGAGTCTGGGACATGGTACACACACCCAGGGGTCCTGTGGCCAGTGGGTTGGGGGAGGCGGAGGTGACGCTGGATGAGGCTGTGGTTGAAGCTGGAGGGGTGACCCCTTGCAAGATGCCCGCACTCACAATATTGATGATGCCTTCTGGGTAGCAGCTGGCACCAGGGTACTGGGGGTCAATGGAGAATTTGCCCATGTAAGTAAAGGTCTGGTTTCTAGGCGCGGAGATGGGAGCGAAGCTACTCGGATATGGAAGATCCAAGGGTCTCTTCTCTCCAGTCATGTCAATGTTGATCATGCCATCTGGGGAGGGGAAAGTCAGGAAAGAGGTGGGACAAAGAGTGAGAATACAGAAAATTTCTAACACACACACACACACACACACACACACACACACACACGGCCATCCCCGTTTGTTTCATGATTCCAACACCTTAGAGCTGGAGCAAAGCCCAACAGGTGGGGAAACTGAGGCTTAGAGAGACAGTAAGAAGTTAGTCAGAGTATGGGACTCAAGAACTGCATCTCCAAGAAGTGGGACATGCCCCTTCCTGCTTTTATCCTCCAGCCATCTGTGACTCTAGCCCCCAATAAAACCACCCAATAATAGCAACAATATCAAACAATTTCCCATCTGGACTTCTCTCCCACTCCTTTGCCTTGTGGTCCTACCTCAGAGGCAACCATACAGACACCAGTAAAAGAGCCGTCCAATCTCTGGCGGTACAGAGAAGGTGTCAGCCTCGGGAGAGGGGAACCCCAGAATGGGTAAGTGGGTGGGTGATGTTCTTGCTGCTAATTCCTGGTGCCACCTCCCCCTCCCTCTCCCGCTGCGCTTCAGCTGAAGCTGCCAGTAGGAACCGGGCAAAGGAGGAAGGAGTCTAGGGTTCCCTTCCCTCCCAATATCCTCGGCCAAGCCCGACACCCGCGCATCCCTGCCTTAGCCCAAGACTAGAGGCTGGGCTTCTAGGAAGACGCGGGGGCTGAGGACGACGACTTTTCAAGGCATCGCCAAGGAACCCGGCGCAAACTGGTGCCAGCGCGGGCCTCCCTAGGCATTCTCCTTGCCGCTTCCCGCTGTTATTTGCCTTGCTCCGCCGCCTCCTCTAGCTAACCCCATTCACTTTGGGGCGACGAGCAAGTTGGGTGGTGTCTCCCAGCCGCACCAAAAGCGCATCGCGCTCGGGAGATCCCCCTGCAGTGGGCTCTGCCTAGAGAGCTCTGCCCGCGCGCTTGCTAAGCGCTCCCCTGCCACTTAGCTTTCCAGACGCGCAGCTCTAGACCGACTGCCGAACTTTCCATCACTTTAACACTAGCCCAGAAGCGCCAGAGTCCAGCTGATGGACCTGCTTCATGGACCAGGAGGAGGTGATCCTTGAGCCCTGCGCCCAGCTTTGGCTGGGCGCGCCCGGACCTGCAGGCATGAGGGTTGCTTTTGGTGACCAGGTGCATCTGCCGGCGCGCATGGCCCGGGAGCCCTAGTTTGTTCTTTCTCGCTACCCCTGCACTCACTTCCAGTCTTCAGAGCCAGTGTGGTCAGCGCAGTCCACCTCAAGTCCCCATTCTCCCCTCCAAGCCCCCCACACCCACCGCTCCCCACTCACAAGCTCCGAAGAGGACACGCGGCTTACCTCCAGCCACTCCGTTCATCTGGTCAAAGGGGCCTCCCAGTTCACCATTGGGGAAGATGGTCACCGACGAGGCGGCGAGGTCTTCCACCGGGTAGAGGCTGTCAGGCAGCTGGTGCATAAAACCACTGAGAGTTACTGGGATTTTGTCTACGGCCTTGGCGGTCATCATTTGCTCCTCGCACAACCTGGAGACCCAACTCCCTCGCTACCTGGAGTGCCAGAGAAGCCGGGTTTTTTTGGAGAGGGTCGGACTGAGCCTGGGATAGTATCTCTTTTTGCCCTCCACACTTAGAAAAGACCACCACTACCACACATCCACACACACCAAAAAAAAAAAAAAATCTAACAGAAATAAAACTAGCAACCAAGTTGTTGGCTTCTTAAAGGAAGAAAAAAATGGCTATCTGCCACTGACTCTCTCCTGCCTGTGATCCGGCTGTTGGGGAGCCAGGAGTTGCTGGTGTAGTGTTATTATAACAGTCAGTGTGTCCCCTCGCCCAGCTATTAATCAATCGCTGCTCTCTCAGACGGAAAGTGTTAGGCTCGGAGTATTTATGGGCAGGTCTTCAACACCCGTGACGTCACTGCCCATATATGGACTGAGGAACAGGGCTGGGCCTGGCAGCTTTTGCCGTCACATGGCCAATTTGCATACGGGCTTGGCTGCGCGGGCTCCGCCGAGCTCGCCCGGAACGATTCGCAGCCGATGGACAACCGCCTGGGTCTGGGGCTCTCGGCCCCTGCCTGCAGCGGGGACTCCGGACTGCTGAGTCCAGCAAAGGGAAGGGCTCGATCACCGACCCTGGCGCAGCTGCCGTAGGTGAACCCACGGGCCGCGATGGTAGCTCTTGGGGCGGGGAGGAATTCCGGTTCTCCGTGACTTTCCAAAAAAGGAGAAGATCCGGTAGTGGCGGCTCCGCCTCCCCGGCCCTTGTTTGGGAGCCATTCCGGAAAATTAAACTTCGGAAAGAAACCGAGCGCTGCCGAGACACTACAGTCAAACCCCTCCTTCACTTTCTTGGCAGCTCAAAACCGCAAGCAAAAGAAAGAGAGAGAGAGAGAAAAGAGAGAGAGAAAAAATTACCCGCACTCACGGAAGCTGACTGCCTTTTTCTGAATTACACGGTGGAAAGTAGTGTCTGGTGATAAGAGTAAATGCGGTCTTGCTTTTTTGGAAAGTCTGTGCTATTTATACAGGAGTGAAAACGGAACAGGTCTGGGCTGTTTGTTTGTTTAAGTATTTTAGGTAACTTGAGGGTACGGGTTAGGGGAGAGAATGGAGCAGAAGAGCACTGGGAGCTTCAAGAGAGATCCTCGGCCAGAGACACCCCCTCCCTCTGCCCGCGCTCTCCCCGCCCCCTCCCCTCTAGCTGCTGCACAGAGCGGGCGCCCTTCCCGGCGTGTCTGGGCGGTCGGCTGCGTGGGGGCGACCAGATGGAGGCTTGGACACTCACCCTGCCGATGCGCGCATACACACACACACACACACACACACACACACACGCTCCACTTCCGCTACACACTCTCCCTCCTCCGCTGCCCTCTTATACAAACCCACTCAACACACCTTACGCTACACACCACACACTTTCCTCTTGACAGCGCGTGTGTGCGCCCGCCTGCCAGGCGACAGACAGGATATCCTAGGAAGACACTGTCCTCACCTTTACAACCCACCAACACCCCCATCCCTATGCATACACTTTCCGGGGGTGCATCCTACCACCCGCGCCTAAGGTCTACCCCAGGAATACCAGGAACACCACCACCCCCGCCCGCCCCTTAGAGCTTGCTCGGAGCTGAGTGACAACAAATGACACAGCTTCAGGTAGCCGTAGCCCCCACACGTTTTCCTCGGCAAATAAATAAGTAAATAAATAAACAAGCCCTTCCAGTAGAAATATTCCTGTTAAATGACCAAAAACTTTTCAGAGAGCTAAAACTGCTGGCCCTCCGGACACTTGGCTCCCATCTCCCCACGCGCCCAGCCCGCATCTGATGCGCTCCGGCTGCGGCAGGGTACCCAAGCCCGAGGCCTGAGATCGCAGACGAGGGCTGGGAAACTGCACTGCCCTTCTCAGCTTCAAAGTCCCGCAAAGAAGTGATCCAGCCCCGGCCAGGCTATTCTCTTTCTTGACCCATGCTATCCGGAGCAGCTAGGATCCCCGGTGGGCAGGAGCCACGGCGCCACGCCGTGGAGGGAGCGCGGCGCTGCAGGCGCTCTCCAGCCCATCACCTGCGATGCCCACGGCCGCAGCGCGCCGGCTCCTGCCCTCCTGGAGTACGGTGGTCAGGGGAGCCCCAGGGCCACCAGGAGCCGGCTTGTCGCCGCTCTCCGAGCAGCGCTGTTCTCCCCGTGCCAGCCGCGAAAGTTGCTCTCCCGGGAATGGTCCTCGCCATGACTTCAAACGCCCCAAAGCATTATCTGGGAAAGTTTTCTCGATCGCGCTCTGCGCGGTCTCCTTTCCAATTGGGGAGCAAATTCAAAAGGGACAGGAGAGAACTCTCAGCGAGGGTGGAACCTCTGTGGGTGTCCCATCCTCTGAAAAACCCTGCAAAACCCTGTTTTGAAGCGAGAGGGGGGCAGAAAGAGAAGAAATAGCTGCGCTCTTACCACGTGCGCCAGTCCGCTCCGCCTGCGCTCCGGCCAGTCCCGCGGCCCCCGCGCTGACCACAGGCAAGACGACGCCTCGGAGGGGAGCCCGACTCTCATCTCCAGCCTGGGTCAGGAAAAAAGGGGGGTCGGGCTATGCAAATAGAGGTCCCGGCGGTGGGGCTCCTGTTATGGTCCCCCACCAGCCCCAGAGGTGAAAGCACCCACCCGCGCGGGAGGCGCGGGCACTGGCGACTGCTGGCGCTTCGCTGCCGTCGGTGCACGTGGGCGGGAGGATTGCAGCAGCCGCCCCTCTCCCCCGCGCTGTTGCCAACCCCGCAGGCTGCCGCCTCGCGCCGCCCCGAGGGGGAGCTCCCGGGCGGCGGAGAGAGCGGGGAGCAGGGAGCCAGCCCAGGGCAGGACGCCTGATGATGGTAGAAGTGCAGCGCGGGAAGCTGGCGGATTGCCGCTACCAACCTTCGCGCAGGAGGACAGTGGGGGTAAGAGAAGGGGTTCTGCACCATCGAGGAGTCTAGAAAGAGGGAGCGGGGGACCCTGTGGAAGCTGAGCCTTCCAAGAACTCTCACCTACCCTGAAGAGCTTCGCTGGACCCAGCTATGGCTGAGCATGGGGGAGGGGAGGCAGGTGCTAGTAGAAGCGAGCTGCCCAAGGCCTCTCAGGCCAGGCTCGGGAGGATGCCCGAGGCTAGTCCCTCTCCCAGCCCTTCCAGAACATCCGAGGGGAACCAGACTGTGATAGCCTTACCTATACCTCCCTCCCACCCCCACTCCCCCCACTTTCTTCCTCTCTTCCTTTTTTTTTTTTTTTTTAAATAAAATAACAAACCTAATAGGGGCAATGTAGATAATGGAACAAAATCAAGAGCACATATTTCAAGCCAGCGGTGTAGACAGATGAGTTCAGGAAAGCTAAAAGAACTTGCCTAAAGTCTCGCAGCTGGAGATTGGTGGTCCAGTTGAAACCTGCTACTCGGTCTTCAGGATCCAAGTCCCTTGCACTGGTCACTGTGTGGGGTGCTCAGAACTCTGTCGGTGCAGTTGAGTGTTGAAAGCCTGGCTCACCCCATTAGGGAAGAACGAGCTGTCTTCATCAATTTCATCTTGCTTTGGCATTTCAGAGGAAAGTAAAGCTGAGGGGGGGGGGTGCTAAAGGCAAGAGAGGAGGGGCTGTTACAGATGGACCCCTGCAGGGAGAGGGAGAATTTAAACGGACTCTGCAGACCTGTGCGATGGAAGGAATGACCAAGCTGGCACACAACCAGCATATTAATGCTGCTGTCTTAAGAGAACCCAGCCCCACGTATCCTTCCTGGAGGCAAGGAGGGGTAAGAGGAAAGCAGGGGTGTGATTCTGTTCTAGGGAGAGGAAGAAGCTGAGATGTGGGGGTGGAACACCAAGATGAAACCAGGGTCCCTACTTTGAAGCATTTGAACTTTTAGTGTTTAGATAAAAATACAACAAACAAATGACTTTTTTTAAAAAAAAAAAAAAGAGAGAGAGAGAGAATTGACAAATTGCTGAGTAAGTAAGACACTCTAAAATGTATCAAGTCAAGAACAACTTGCTGCCAGACTCATTTGCTTTGCCCACAGGAGGTCAAAGGTAGCCAGGGAGGCTCCTCAGAGGCAGGCTTGCTCCTGTGATGGGGTGAGGCAGCATTGTGGACACCTGGGAGATGGCTGGAAGGTCCTAAGGAATGTCTGTCAGAGATGGGTTTGGACTTTCTCCTGTCTTGTAGCACTCATTCATAGTGTATAGACAGGATGCCGGCTACTCAAGAGACACATCAAATAATTTACCACATATGCTTCGATATGCCAAGAAACATGTTTGGATATCTTCATGAACTCTCTGCTGTGATGTCATTTTCCTCCCACCTGTGACTGCTGGTGGAGAGTGGGAGATGTAGCCATGTTAGACTCTCCCTTAACTGTAGATGCAAACAAGGACCAGATCTCCAATTTGGATGACACAGAGCATGTGGCCTTTGAAAACCAGAGGACTGCTAACTGGCAAATAGGTCCCCACACTCACTATCTCAAGACAAACCTGAGAACCTATGGGTTTTAGCTTAGCTCAGGTCATGCCTGACAGAGCTGTGGAGCCAAAGCTAAGATGCCTCATTGGCATAAATAATATGGACAGAAGACCTTAGGACCATATTTTGGAGATGTATCAGTGCTGGTTCAAGCAGTAGATGGTCAGAGTCGTAAAACTATTTCTTGAAGATCAACTGTGATTCCAGCACTGTGCTAAGCTCTGAGGGATATGACAGTGCCTAGAGCCAGGTCCAGCTCCCAATCCCATGGAGCTTGCCCTGCACATCACACAAAATCATCGTCACGGTGACTGTGTTTGCTCTCAACAAAACAAAAGACCCAGTGAGGATTCATGGCTAAGGACTTCACCTATCACAGATCTGAAGGACATGCAAAGATTGGGGGTTAATATCTGTGGAAAGAATGTTTCAGGGAGAATGCAGGTATTGGAAGGGCTTCTGGGTGGGAGAAAGCAAGGGACATTTGTGAAGAGAAAGTCCATTGTGGACTTCTAGGTCATCTTACATGCTTGGCATTAGGGCCAAGGACAGCCAATACAGGCAGCTGTCCTGTGAGTGCTCTACGAAGCTTTAATCCCCACGGCGCTGCTCTTTCTCATCCATTATTTCTTTCTGGAAAATGACAGTGGCGTTACAGTTTTGTTTGGTTGGTTGGTTTTTTTTTGCCACTCAGCCTCTGCAGGTGAGTAAGAGCTTGCCAACAAGGTTTCATCCAGGAGAATGTACAGAAACACTTACCGACATTAGCATTGTCTCTCTGTGATAGGTGGAATGAGATACACTCCTCGGTAGCCAATAAGGAAACAACAGTGTGAGCTTTGTCCCATTTAAAATGAAAGCGTGTGTCAGTGCAGCAGAGACATCATATCAAATCTACAGATCACTTTACTAGCCCTGGTTTTTAAAAAACAAACAGGTAAATGGCTATAACCATTTGCACGACTGTTTAAGATAGGCACACTTCAGCCCAGGCCCCAACGTAACAGAGGTTCGATTCAGTTTTGTTGAGTCTGGTCATGAGAGCTCAAAACCAAATCCGCCTTCACAAACCATCTTGCTATGCGCTTATATAGTCAGTGTATTGTGTATCACCATATGAGAAATGAAGGTCGTCACAACTCGGGAACCCACCCATGTTTTATTTCGCTAGCCTGTTTATATTGCCAGATTATGGAAAGTAATTCTTTTTTTATTCCAACTAATGTCTGGTTCACGAAGCTTTTGGTTTTATCTTTACAAAAGGCTCAGCCAAGGCGTCTATGCCAAAGCAATTGTTTCATAGCATGTAAGTACGGACATTTTCATACTTCACCTGAATATTCTCACCAAGAATGTTAACATTTATTAGGGTTAAGACAGTGGGTTCTGGTCGTCCATTCAAATCCCAATGTTGCCACTCCCTAGCTGTGTGTAGTTTGACAAATTTCATAGCTGATCTGCTGTTTTCTTCATCTGGAAAGTGAATGGAATGACCATCAAGTTATTGTGATGATTAAATACAGTGATAGGAAGCTGCCAGCAGACTATTCCTGCATATTAAATATCCAATAATTGTTACCTATTAAATGAGTTTCATTACTGAATGCTGTGCACCAGGCACAACTTTATCATTCTAGGGTCATCACTGTGTCCCTCATAACCAACTTGAAAGAACATGACTAATCTTGTCTGTTTCATATATGTGGGGGGCGAAGGCTTAGGAAGGGTATGTGACTTACCTAAGTCACGGCAGCAAGATGCAGAACCAGAATATTGGCCTCAGAGCTGTGTTCTGAGCTCATGCAATATACAACTCACATCAAATAAAAGCAGAAGCATGGGTTTTCTTCAGATATTGGAGAAGGGAGGATTCGTGGTATTTCTTCCAAATTCTGAGTTTCTGCTTCCAAGAATAATGAATTCACCATTACTAAGAACAGGTTGGGAGGGAGAAAGGGAACCCTGGAGGTAGAAGGTTTTGTAATACACTTTAAAACTGACTGTATCTTTAAAAACATCATCTAAGCTCAGAAAGCCCAGTTACACATTTAAAGAGACCTAATCAACATATGCTTTCCCCCCAGAAGGATCAAAATACAGAACAACTGTTTCTTCAAGGAAAACGTTGGGACTATCAAAGTGATTGGAAGTTTAGGGGATATGTGGTACACACCTGTAAGCGTCACATTCAGGAAACAGAGTCAGGACGATGTCAAGTTTTGTGCATGGAATGTAGATTGAATTTAAGTCCACCATAAGGGGAATTTTTTTTGCCTCAGTATGCCCTATGACCAAAACTTGTCATGTGTGATCTGTCCATATTTTCTGCTACTAGCATTTTCTTAAACCATGTCAGTCACCTGAGTTCAGAAGTATGATTGCTCTCCGTGTTCCAGCAAGTAGAATTCTGGATGGGAACACAGTGTCTTCCGGGTAGTGAGAGAACCTCATAGATAACTCCTAATTAGTTCTGCTGGTCTTCCTTCATGCTATGTCAAACAGTTTCCCTTGGAGACACCATACTGCCGAGCAAGGACCTTCAGGAGCCTCCTCTAAAGAGATAGCCCCCTTTGCATGAAGCAAAAGCCACTCATCTCTGAAGCATCACCCTCTGGAGTCAGTATAGAGACTACTGGATGCAGTGACCACCAGCAGAGAACAGCTGAGGGCAGATCTGCCTGAAGCCCTAGCTAGGCCATTTCTTTCTTCCTGGTTCTTCTCCCCACCTGCTACAGGCAAATAACCTGAAGAACGTGAAGGACACAGGGCAAGGGATCCAGAGACATCTTCCCGGTTCCTTCTGTGACTTGGTAATGGCCTTATTTGGAGTTGATGGTGGTCACTTCAGGGAGAGACCATTTGTGCTTTCTGCCAGCACACTGCACTAGCCTTCAGTGGGAGACAGGCTTTTCATCTATTGATGGTTCTTAATCATGTGCCACGCAAAGATAAGGAGGCATGACATTCCTTCAAGCCTGCCATAACACTGAGTAACAGCCCAAGAAGCCACCGGCTTTAGAAGGAGAGTCTGAGCTTTCACTGTTTTGAATGAGAACAGTATTGGGGACACAGAGACATGGTGTGGAAAGACAGTGGAAAACCCTGGCACTCGGTGCAGAACTGGATAAAAGGAAAACAGGAGGTTAGAAACTGCACCTATTAGCTACCTGTCCATAACAAGGATGCTTAACAAGGATGCTCACGACACAATCACCACAACGACAATAATAATGATTTATATGTATTGAGCACCCAAGAGTACTAAGCATTTCACTGCTGCTAGTGCCTGATTCCTTTTGTTTTGGTCATCATTTTATGAAGCAGGTATCATTATTCTTTTTTACTTTAAAGGTGCAGAAACCAAGTCACCAAATGTCGACTCCCTGTTCCAACTCAATGGATGTCGTTGAGCTATGAACCCATGAGCTGGAACTCCAGGCTTGCCAAGACTCACCCTACCTAGCCTGTGTAACAAGATGTCTTTTCTCAGAGCTTTCTTTAAGATGGAGGCTGGTGTGTCTGACTCTACTGCCCTTGGCTAGAGCATTGTGGGGGATCTCTAGTTGCTGTCTCTCAGAGCAGTTGCTAGGCTGCAAAGGGTGAACATAGATTAGGGTAAGGAAGGAGGCCCAGTTAGGTTAGGACAGAGACAAGGCAGCTTTGAATTGGACCTGTTTGCTTGCTGTCAAATCCCAAGGCTCCTTCCAAGTGGTCTCTTTTCCCCCTTCTCACATTAGGGGGTGGTCCAGATCTGAATTCTCCTTTTTATAGCTTGGAAGGGGGGTTCTCTGGAGACTTGGGGTCTTTGGGACCAACCCTGGTCTCTCCTACTTCTCTTGATGCTGAACACAGGCTAGACACACAGACACACTCCCAGCAACTGACAAACGTGTGTTTCTGCTCTGCAGGTTCACGGGCTCATCCCTGAGTCACGGGACAGTTTCAGTCAATAGTCTTGTAAGCACACAGGCAGTGTTTACCCCCAAGGACCTGGTGACATCCAGCCCAGAGTTTGCTTTTTATAAACAGGATTTTTTTCCCCCCAGGCAACAGCCAAGGGAGCTTTGAAAGGAAAAAAAAAATTGCAGTTTAGATCCTTTTCTCTGATTGCATTTCATGAAAGAACACTGAAGACATGCCACAAGTGGTTGATTTGGCCCCACATCTGTTCACTCAGAAACACTAGAGATGAGTAAGGCCGTGACAGAGGACTGTGCCCTATTACACGGGTGTTTCATCACCCTGTGTTTGCAAATAATGACAAATTCACGTTTCCACAGGAAGCTCTGTGTGTGTGTGTGTTTATGCACACATTTGAATGCAAGAGACTGTGTATATATGTATATCATATTGTGTCATATGTGTGTCAGTGTGTATGCATGAGTTTAAGTTTGTGTGTGTATGTATGCACCTGCATATGTGTATATATATATGTATGTGGGTGTGAGTGTATTATGTATGTGTTTGAGCATGTGTGTATGTGTACATGTGTGTGTGTGTGTGTGTGTGTGTGTGTGTACAAGCACATATGTGCTCAGGACAAAGCTTCACAGCAATATTTAAGCCCTAGTACACTTGATTCACTCTCTCCAAGGTCTGTGTGACAGGGCTGAAGATAAGCAGGAAGGGGAGCAAGAGCCAGTGGGTGCCCCAAAACAGGTTTGTAACTTACTACGTCCTTTATTCTCTTCAGTGACTATTTACCAAGTACTTTCTGTATTCAGATAACACAACACAGTAAGTACTGGCAAGTGTCAGTGAACAAAACTCTCTGGAAGTTCTTGTGGGTTTGTTTTAGGAACCAAAAACGGGAAGACTCTAGTTTGTAGCGTCTTCCCCTTGGCTTCAGCTGGAGTCCCATTTCACCCACCCACACTCTGGGGTAGGTATCTCTCCTAAGGCCATCAGAGGAAGAATACCAGACTTGCTTTGATAACTCATTCTGGTGTCTACTCTCACATGGCATTCCTCAGCGATAGACTACACCCCCCTTTTCATTATGAATTTTATTTTGTTTTCTCCTGGGGAGACTTGAAAGGACTTAGTCACAGTGTTGCAAGAACCAGTCATGGAATGGACTATTGCCCTTGGCCTTTTCTTATCCCTGTAGACAAAAATCCCAGTTCTCAGAGTCGGTCTTGGGATTTGGAGCTTTGGGTCCATTTCCTATCTAAAGCAACGTCACAATGAACTTCCAGATTGCCCAGGCTTCCCCTCCATTGGAAAGCTTAATTAGTATGTTTTAGATGTTACTCAAACCTTTCCAAATCCCATTCTCCAACATGACTGCTTTTCAGACACACAGCATAACCTCTTGATACTGACAAGCCATGTTCACCTTCCCTCTGCCCAGAGAAGCCAAGTGAACCCCAGAGAGCTCAGATGTCTTACCCAGGGCCACACAGCTAGAGAGAGATCAGAGGCACCATTCTCTACCATGCCTCTGGATGACACTGAGCTTGAGTTTCAGTCTGAGAAATGGGTGTCCGGGTACTGGTTGGGAACTGGTTTGGAACTGGTTGGGAAGGCGCAGGTATGTGAAGGCTTGTGCAAGACTGAGAACTGGGATGGCACATGGCCAGTTATCATCAAGGTCATCCGTATGCATCTCCACAGCTGTGACTGACCCCAATTGTACCCTTGTGTCCTGTTATGTACTAATACCCTAAAGGTGATGAGCTGCCACCAGACAGACAGATCTCTACTTCATAGATCCTGGGAGGCATTCTGGGTGCCATTACTCTTTAGTTCAATCCTCTGAGTCCTCACTTGTCCCAGTTTTACTAGGCTGTCACTGACTCAGTGATTGCCACCCTCTCAGTTATCAGCCTGTGGTGCAATCACACCCTAGAGATTGTCATCTCTGTGGGGTGGCTTAAGTGTGGCTGGTCTCAACTGGGGTGACCAGCCTGACCAGGGGGATGGGACAAGCTGAGCAGCTTTCTAACAGACAGCCTTAATGGTTTTGCTTTTTCCACACCCGGTTACCCTGTGCCATGGTGTGCTCAGAGAAGGCCACAGTATCGTTTGCATTTCTGGCTACAACTGGCCCCACACTATCTTGTTTGTCTACTGAGTGACCTACCAATCCCCAAGGCTGCTCCAGAGGACTAATCTTTCTATGGGTCACCATCCTGCCCAACCCCTAAGTGTTCCAGGGCCCTTCCTGTCTCAGAACCTAGGTGCTGGCTGCTCCTTCTGCCTAGAGCAGTGGCTCTCGACCTATGGGTAGTGACTCCCTTTGCCGGTCAAATGACCCTTTCACAGGGTTGACCTAAGACCATCAGAAAACACCAGTTCTCACATTATGATACAGTAGCAAAGTTACAGTTAAGAGGCAGCAATGAAAATAATCATATGGTTGGGGGCAGGGTCACCACACCACGAGGAACTGTATCAAAGGGTCATAGCATTAGGAAGGTTGAGAACCACTGGCCTAGAGTTTACCTTTTGGTCACCCTGTGTCCAGGTTCTGTTCAGATGTGTGAGACTTTTCTGAGAAGCCCTCCCTAGTCATCTCAGTTACCATGCCCACTCTCAGGCTCCATGACACCATGAGGGTAAAGACCTCCCTTGACCTGGGCATCACTGCTGCCAGGGAACAAAATGAGACAGAGTTTGTTAAAGGCATGGATGAGGGAGCACTGATTAGCCAGGTTTGGGATCTACAGCCTCATCTTGGTGCCTCTGACTCTCTGAGTCCAAGGGTCCCCGTGTGCGTTACAGAGTACCAGTCTATGTAACATCCCAAACCCTGCACAGCACTGGCAGTCTCTTATTATTTGGCCCTGAATCTGTGGAGAGTGCAAGGGCTGTGGTCAACCATCACCCACACTTGATGGCCCAAGGGAGGCATCACCACAGGAGATTAAAAGGCCTATGGAAGAGGCTTCACTCCAACGAAGGCTCAGGCCATGCTTTCTCCCAGGAAGAGATTGGATGATCCTGGGAGGAATTTTGTTCCTTAAAATCCTTTCCATTAACTCCTGTTTGTTGGCTCGCTCATGCCAAGGCATTTGGACACAAAGAAGGCAAGCCCACATGCAGATATAAATAGGGCAATGCTCAGAAAGAGGAGCGAACTAACTGTAGCCACATGGACTGCTTTTCACTTGGATAAAGAAAGGTGGGTTATCCTTCTCAATCCCAGGCTAGTTCCTAACCCCCCCCAAGGAGGGGGGGTGTTCCATAACACCCCCAAAGGGTGCTCTGCTTCAGGTACCACAGAGAAGAGCAGAATGGAAATAGTTAATAAGAGGCAAAGGCGTTGTTTTGTTCCCAACTAATTAGGGCTCAGAACCATAAAGCAAGGCGCATTATTTCATGGATGGCGGTTGGGGCTGCATGTTGGTTTTGAATGAATACTGCTAAATTTCAGTTAAGTAAACACCATTATTATCAACATTCGGCTTTGAATATGCTAATGGCACTCCTGTAGGTCCACTTGAATTTCAGCAATGTATTTTAATTTGCACTATAGAAAGGAAACTATAATTTATATAATTTTTAGAAAATCAAGAATAGGTTGGCTTAATTACAGCCTCGTTATTTAAAATGCACACACACACATACAAACCAACACACTGTGTAAAAGGAATACAGGCTTGCAAAGATGTAAGTCAAGCATTTTATCTCCAGGGTCCAAAAGTATCTAAAATGTCAGGAGTCTCTGGTCACTGATACTGTACTATCATCTGTTAGGCCCAGAGGAAGGGGCAATACTGGCAAAATCATCCAGTTGAGTCCTATGTAGGGCATTGTCTTAGTCGGGGTTTCTATTCCTGCACAAACATGATGACCAAGAAGCAAGTTGGGGAGGAAAGGGTTTATTCAGCTTACACTTCCATGTTGCTGTTCATCACTGAAGGAAGTCAGGACTGGAACTCAAGCAGGTCAGCAAGCAGGAGCTGATGCAGAGGCCATGGAGGGATGTAACTTACTGGCTTGCTTCTCCTTGCTTGCTCAGCTGGCTCTCTTATAGAACCAAGACTACCAGCCCAGGGATGGTACCACCCACAACCCCCCCTCCCACCTTGATCACTAAATGAGAAAATGCCTTACAGCTGGATCTCATGGAGGCATTTTCTCAACTGAAGCTTCTTCCTCTGTGATAACCCCAGCTTGTGTCAAGTTGACACAAAACCAGCCAGTACGGACATTGAGGCTAGTATTAAAGTTTAGAAGGAATAAAAGATGAACTAGAACCCTTGACTCTTTGAAACCAGGAATCTAGTACAAAGGCATACAAGAGTACAAACAGAAAGAATGCACACAAGATAGGATAGGTACTGTCAGACATGTTCAAAACACCACTACAGACTTGAGGAGGGGCAGGGACAGTCAGGGGTGTGGAACTAGTCACATGAGGGTCATTTATTGTCTCTGCTCTTCATAAATGGTGCACTTGTCTATATTAAGTACACTGGCATGCCTGTGAGAGACAATCCCTAACCATTAATCGATGCATCAACTGATTGATGGATATTTATTCACAGGAAACACATGCCAACCATATGTTGTAGCAGCCAATGAGTAGCATTAGTCGACTCTGGGAATTTACTTGGAGACTGACAAAATCCAGCTCCTGAAGATGCAGATCTGCAAATACAAGTTCTTTGTGTATTTATCATTCTTTAAGTATCTGTGCAAAGACTGTCAGACTCAGCCACAGGAATGAAAAACAAGATTTGCATGCACCACACCAAAGTGAAGGACACCAGATTTAGCAGCCACTAAGTGTTCGTTTCCCTGAAGAATATTTTGAGAGTAACTTCACAGACATCAAAAGGTAGCTGTGTGACTCCATGGGGGCTGGGGGGAGAAAATTGTGTTCTCAATCACATTTGTCTGGTTTATCTAGTCAATGGATAGGAAATAAGAGTTCAGCCTTGAAAACTTTACAAGATTTCTTGTAGAGAGATTGGAGAGATGTCTCAGGAGTCAATTAGCACAGGATGATCTTCCAGAGAACCCCAGGTTCAATTCCCAGCACCCATATGCCCATTTACCATGGTCTCTTGTAACTCCTGTTCCAGGGGATCTGATTTTCTCTTCTGGCCTCTGTAGGCACCAGGCCTACACTTGGTGTACAGGCATCCATTCAGATAAAACTCCCATACGAACAAATAAACAAATAAAATATTTTAAAGAAAAGTTTACATAACTGGATGTAGAAAGGACCCACCACATCCCATGCTGTAGCAGGTTCCCAAAGATGGGCTTTTCTTAGCCAACTAGCAGGCCTGGTCACTGGTCCCTCCAGAGTTGTTACTCCTGTCAAATGGCCAGTTATGGTCTGCTTCTGTGGGCCAGTCAGGTGCTCTCAGGGTTGTTGTCATCGATGAGCCAGAGAGAGACGCTGTCTCCTTTAGTTTTTGCCTCACTTCCTACCTCCACAGAGCTCCTGCATGCAGTGGGACCCCACAGTACATTGGGGAAACCCCGTTCACAGCAGGCAGCCTTTGATTTAGGAGACCGGAGACATCAGTAAGTTGGGATAACTGGTCCTCCCTAACATCACACCCTACTCCACTCTCTGTAGGGACCATGGCTCAGCTAGATGCCCAGATGAGATGCAACAAAATGACAGGGACTTCAAGAGAAGAAAGGAAACATGTCTATGTCCTGGCTCGGTCTATATTTGGAGTAAATTTCAGAATATAAGATTATTTAACCTTCAATGAATTAAAACAACAACAACAAGAAGAATGGGCATTGTATTGGTTCTGTTTCAGTGATTTTAATTAACTTTCAGAAATCTCCAGCCATAACTGCCACCTATCATTCTATTAGAGACAAAATGGGATGCACATAGATACAACTAACTGTTAATTGGAATAATTACCGAGTTAATATTTTAAGGCTTGATGCTTGCCTTTCTGTACTTTTGCCTTCTTGTGCTTTGAGCTCCTTGTGAAGTCTTTTCTTTTTTTAAGAACTTTCTCTTCATCTCCCACAGAGTTATTTTTTCACTCTGGGTTTGCTAGTTATTAGTCAGAGATGATAATAATAATTTTTTTTCTTAAAGTGCAGGCTGCAGCTGAGAATTTCCAAACTGCAGTGACTCACGTCTGGAGTAGTCATTTATCCCCAAACTCAGAGTCAGAAGCTATGCCAGGAAGGGGCTCAGAGCTTCCCACTTTTAACAGAGCATTGTTGTGGTAACTTTCTCACCACATGGGGTGGCTTTCCTAGGCCAATCAGTGGGAGCTGTTGTGGACTCCATAAAATAGGTATCAGAGGACATCTCCAGTTATCACTTCTCTCCGACCAGTAGCTTCCATGTTCATCTGGCCTCAGCATCATTGGACATGTGCTGTCCCAAGGGTATGCTCCATTGCTACACAGTGACAGGTATTACTGAGTTCACAGTACAGTCTGTAAGGGGCTGGGCCTTAGCAGGACCCAACTTTGCCAGTGCTTTACCCTGCTCAGGGATTAGCCTCTCAGGCTTGAATAATTTTTATTATTATTATTATTTTGCATTCTTCTTTGTTTGCATGTTACTAAATAAAGGGGATGGACAAATAGCTCAGTGGCTAAAGTGCTCACCTTGTAAGCATAAGGAGCCAAATTCAAACATCCAGCCCCAATGTAAAAAAGCAGAATGAGCACCTGGATGTAATCCATCTCTGGTGTGGCAGAGGCAGGGATGCCTGGGGTTTGTTAGCTGGTTGTTCTAGCTCACTTAGGGAGCTTCAGGTTCAGTGTAAGACCCTGTCTCAAAGAATAGAGACTGAGGAAGGCCTCCAACATAGACCTCTGACTTACACACACACACACACACACACACACACACACACACACACACACGAGAGAGAGAGAGAGAATATAAGTATTTTAAAAGGAAATGTTATTGTTAATGGAAAAAAGTGAAACCTGTGTCATTTGCATAAGAAAATTGAAACTGGACAATTAGATCATATTTTAGAGTTTTCAGCCAACACAGGGAAGCATCTGCTAAGGGAGTCTGTGTGGGGACCAACCCACTACTTACCTGGGACTAAAGCAGGCTGGCTCTTCACTGCCAGCTTACAAACTAAATATAATAAAAGAAACCCAAACAGCAGAACAGTTTCTGATCAGTGGTCTGAAGCTCTGGCTTAAAGGTAAATAACCCAACCCAGTCTCAAAGGCTTGGAGGCTAGGGCCATCAGCTGATGATGTGAGCCAGTTTGTGTGAGATAGCCCATTTGCTGATGGTGTGGGCCAGTTTGTGTGTGACATAGCCTATTTGTTGACGGTGTGTGTCAATTTTTGTGTGAGATAGCCCATCAGCTAATGGCCTGGGCCAGTTTGTGTGTGAGAGATAACTTATCTTCCAAAAACAGGGGAGAAGACATTCGAGATGAGTCTAGAATATCTTATCAGGTCAGAAAACCAGAACATAACTTTTAAAATTACAACAATGGAAGTATGTCAAAAGGGTCCAGGAGTCAGCTGATGCTTCCAAGACCAAAGCTGGAACATTCGATGAACAACAAAATAGCATTGAATTGTAATCTAAAGCATCAGGTCATCTGTGAGTCTGTGTTGATATTGATTGTACTGATGTATGGTCATCTAAACTATTGACTGTACAAACAGATATGAGAAATGGGCCAGTCCTTTGTGGAAGAGTCCCACATCATTGTTATAGACATTGTGGATGGGGGATAGTGCTTAAGTGAAGCTGCACACAGTGACTTTCTTTCAAAGAGATAAAAAGAGTTATTTTCTAGTAGCTGGGGCTGTGGGAGACCATGTCTCAAAAGAGCAGAGTGCAGAGTATATGCCCATCTAGGGTAAGTAGATGCAGTGTAATAGATAAAACTGTAGGACATCAAGAATAACGAGGGATCTTTGAGGCAGAGCGAAGGCACCGATTACCTATAATTGAGATTTGAACTCACATCAGTTAAGATGAGAGAGGGTAGCTGTGGAGATAAAGCAAATGTCAACTTAGAGGTTGTGTAAATAAATGACAGCAGGAAGTGGATCTGGAGGGATGGGGCAGGAGTACATTGTTTTCCACAGATGTTTTCCCATCAGCATAACTAAAAGAAAAATCTAAAAGTACATAGCAAGAAAGGTAGCTTTGCAAAAGTAGTGTTTGGGAGGCGGGACTTGCTGTAAAGCAGCACCCGGTTGAAGGCATAGGGACGGCTTGGACGTTAGGAGTTCCTGCTGCTCTTCCAAAGGACCCCAGTTCTGTTCCCAGCACCCATTTCAGGTCCAGGGGCTCGGACTCCTTCCTCTAGCCTCCAAGGGCACCTACACACAAATGGCAGACACACAGACACAGACATCTAAATAAAACTACAAGTTACTGCTTCGCAGAGGCTAACAGGCCATGGGAACAGAAGAGGATCTTAGACTCAAGTTTATAGGGTTAATTGAATTGTGTTGAAGGTGCCTTTAAAATATTACAGGAAAATGGGGCTCTTAATCAGCGTTGCTAGATAACTGGTCAGCCATATGTCAAAAACAACAGCAACAAGAAGACAAAAACAAACAAAAACACCAAGCTTTTAACCCTACCTCACATCATATACACATCAATTCAAAATCAGCAGAAGTAAAAGTGAGCATCAGAACAATAAAGATAACATAAGCAACCATTTCTGTGATCTTGAGATGGGTGTAAATCTACATGACCCATAAGAACATTAAATGTGGAGGAAAACATCAGTTATCTAGACTCCATTAAAATGTAAAATTTAATGTAAGTCAAAAAAGTCATGGAGAGAATGAAAACCCAGGCTGTAGAGGAGGAGTTTGTCACATGTGTATTAAAAAGGCTTATGTCCAAAATATGGTTGAGAAAACGACCCGATGGGCACCCTGCCACACACTCTCCATCAGCACTTAGGAGGCTGAGGAAGGAGGACAGTGAATTGGAGGCCAGCCTGGGAAGTGGAGATTGTGAGGGGGTCCTGTGGATCAATGTTTAGCAGATAAACACTTTCTTTTTTGCCCTCTGTGTCATGATGTATGTATGTATGTATGTATGTATGTTTGTATGCATGTATATATGTAATATGTATACTTGTTAGTGTGGATATGTTCACATGTATATGTGAAGGCCCAAGGTTGATGCTGGGTATCATTCCTTGATTGCTCTCCAGTTTTATTTTTTTATTTTTCAAACAGGTTATCTGGGTAAACCAGAGACTCCTTAACTCATCTAGACTGGCTGACCAATGAGATTCAGGGATGTAACCTGTATATAACCCTTGCTCCCTAGTATTAGAGTTACAGGCATGATGTGCCAGTCTTTCTAGCTTTTCATGTGGATTCTGGGAGCCCAAACTCAAATCCTAATACTGGTGTTGTAAGCACCAAATGGACTGAGCTCCTTCTCATCCCCCCCAAAAACTGACTTTAAATTGGCAAAACACATTTGTAAATACTTCACAAAATATTATTTATGGCCAATACACATAAAAATATTTCAGTATCATCAGCCATCTGATAAATGGCAATTAAAGCCATGGAAATACCATTCCCTATTGTCCAGAAGTACCTCAAGATTAAGAACTGCAGATATCAAGTATTAGTGAAATTCTACAGCAACTGGTAGTCAACTTTTGCCCACCATAGGACCAAGCAGTTGATTCTTAGTAAGCTAACAGATGGTGCCACGTTTTTCATAACAGAAAAAACAGCTCCATTTAGCCCAAAGCCATCTGAAGAGTAAATAAATTACAATACACCATGGTAAAAAAAATTGTTGGTGAAATGCAGCTGAATCTCATTGGTAATAGTGTAAAGTCCAAAGATGAAAGACACATATAAGTGTACCAGAGTTCAGTTCTTATAAATCTCAAAAACAACCAAAACTCATCTGTGGTATCAGTGGTATACCATGACTTTGTCACTTGGTAAATTGCTCTCCTAATTCAGATTCCTAATTTTTTAGAAAGCAGCCAGTCATGGTGCATTGTAAAACAAATATCCTCCAGGAAAGCTCCTTAAACAGGAAGGTAAGCAACTCAAATGAGCTTCAGGAAGTTCCTGAAACCGACCAGATTTGTTAAGCCCCTCCTTGCCAGAGTAAACATTAAAAGCTGAGAGTCCCTCTGAGAAGAGCTACAAAGACTCAGGGAAGGTGAGCTTTAAAAAAAGAATAATAATGATGATAAAATAAAAGACTTCTAAAGAAAAAAAGGCTACAAAGAGGACCAGGCCAGCAGCTACCTGGATGAAACAAAACCCAGCTGAACTCCATGCAAGAGTTTAGAACAAGTGGGGGTTACCTGGTAAGGACACTTTCCAACCTCTTAAGCTGTCTGTAGGCTGTGTAGTATGCACCAGATTAGTAAGTGGTCATCCATGCTGAGGTGGGCTTTGGTGATGTAGTCATTTGAGTAATTTCTTCTCCTGTAAGTAACAGCTCAACCATTGTTCATCAAATTGGACTTTGGTGATGTCTGTACTTTGGTTGATAGTGGGATTCCTATCTGGGGTAAGTAGACTTGTGTATTGCATCTCCCCAAGAAAAGTCTTGCTGTACAACATATTGGAACTGGAACAGATGCTGGACAGAACCAAGGATGAGAGGGAGGGATAGACAGAGGAAGGGAGGGAGGGAGGGAGGAAGAAGGGAGGGAGTGCGTGGTCCTGGCTGTGGGTAGCATAACTACCAGGAGCAATTCTTTCTAAACGAAATCTCCTGCAACATATGAGCACTTCTTACATAACCGTTAACAACTTTTAACACCCCTGCTTCATAGCTACTCCATTTGAAATAACTTCCCTTCTATAAGCAAACATATATTGCCACACAACTACATGTTACTAAACTTCCTGTAGGAAAAGAGGAAACAGCACCAGACAAGTTTACAGCCTGGCTCTGTTAATCACCTAGTACACCTATGTGCACTCAGTTGTGTTCCTCAAAGCTGGCAAATTTTCAATGGAAGCTGATTGGATGTCTCAATGGGTAGAGCAAGTGGCAAGTTTGACCTGCATTTTATCCCTGAGTGTTATGTAGCAGATTCCTCTGAGAGGGAAACATTCTTTCCTGCAGTGAGGCTCTCCATTTCAGAAGGTAAACAACTCAAAATAGCTTCAGGAAGTTCCTGAAACTGACCAGATTTACTAGGCTCCTCCTTCCCAGGACTTAAATAATGAAGATGTCAAAGAGTCACTCTCAGACAAGACAAGTTGCCTGGCAGAAGCAGAAACCAGCCTAACTTCCTGGAAGAGGTTTGGACCAACTGAGTCACTTGGTCAAGCTGCCTGCAGCAGTGTGTTCTAGGTTTCCAGCTTTTGTGCTTGGGTAGGTTTCAGCTCATGTAAGTAAGCCCTCACCCATACTCCTATAGGTAACCACAATAAAACTGGTTTACACGGTGGACTTCAGTAGCTTGTGTTCTTTGGTCTGTACTGGGTTCCTTATCTGGGGTAAGTAGACATGTATGTAGTGTCTTCCCAGGCAAAATTTTGTCAAACAATAAATGCCCCTTTGCCGGGCCCTTGCATAATCAAAATTTAGCATAGTACATGACTCTTACAAAACTATACCAAGGTTTGTTGTTATTGCAGTTTGTAATAGTTGGTGTCTGCTTGACAAGATCTAGAATCACCTGGGAAATAGGTCTCTGGGAATGCCTCTGAGGGTTTATGGGAAGACCAATGTTGACTATGAGCGGAACTAACTCCGGCAGGGAACCCAGGACTGGAAAGTGGGAAGAGCTGAGCATCAGCAAGCATTCATTGCTTTCTGTTCTTAACTAGATACAATGTAACCAGCAATTTCAGGCTTTTATGACTTTGGCTTTCAAGGTGAGACAATGGAGTATACCTTGACTTTATTCTGAGTCAGAATGAACCCTTTTTCCTTTAAGCTGCTTTTGTTAAGGTATTTCTTCACAGCCATAGGAAAAGAAGAAACACTGTAACTGTCCTTTTTCCTGCTATGCTTAACCTCTGGGACAAAAGTGACATCTGTTGAATTGTTACACTCTGATTAATGCTTGTTCATTTGGGAGGAGGGTGCTATTCTCAACACATGACTTGCAACTAGAAGTTAATCATAAAAAAAATAATTTGGAATGCTGGACAGTATACAAGGGTGACATTTTGAGACATTACAGCCTGACCCAGGAAATGCAAGGCTTCAGATGTGGCTAGTGGGCAGAGTGAAGGGCTAAGAGCTTGAAGGTGGAGGTCAAGATGAGGAAACATTGCAGGCTTTTAGATCCATCTTCAAAGGAGCTGAGCTCACCCTGCATGTAAATGGCCTTCGAGCCCCTTGAGTCCTAACACTGAAAGTATTTGTAAACCTTATCACTAAAATAAATCTATTACTTAGTTATAAAAGAGAGCCATGGTGTAGAGAAGATTTAGCTTAGCATTTTTATTAATGATATTCACATGAATCCATTCATTGAGCAGTCTTCATATTTGTAATACAGGTAATTGTTAAATGACAGGGGAGTTATATTAAGGTGCTAACATTTAGCTCTTCTTTTCAAATTATAAACGGTTTCGGATGTTAATATCAATATATTTCTAAATCCTAATTTGTATATTTTGCTATTGAGAGGCCAGGATTAACACGAGTTGTAATGAATAACAACCAGGTTTTTCTAATCTCAAACTGTTTATATTAAATGTTTCTAGCAAAACTATAATATAACAAATATTTATCATAAAGATGCCCTTGTCTCCATAGATACATTGAAGTCTTCCGCTGCCTTTAAACTAACAAGGCAAAAGCTAAGCAACAGTAATAATAAAAGCTGTTTATTCAATACACTCTGCCAGGCATCTCAGGCAGCCCATGTCAGTTCTTCAACTTTCCAACAGTCCAGCTTATTGGTCTTGTTGACGCCACCAGTAGGAGCCCAAGGCAGGAATACCAGGTGTTCACATAGCCTGCAAGAGGGAATTTGGGATTTGAATCCAGGCAGTCTGAGACTAAAACCTGAGCTCGTCAATACTCTATTGTAACCACATAGGCAAGAGTGGTTTAAAATAGAGGGAATCTACATGTTCATGATGGAACAATACATACCCACCGGAGGCATTTTTAAAAGAAACATTTAATTATATATAAAATGTTCATAAATCAGCAAAAGACCTAAATATGAGAAGTGATTTCATTGAATAATTACTCTACTGGGGGTTTGATCCTGAAGGGGTTTTAATTAAATTATCTCAGTCATCACCCTAACTCTGAGATAAGCCCTCTTCTTATCTACACTTACTTTAAAGATGAGAGAAAAGGAAATCCAGAAGCTATTTTGTTCAATGTTGCAGAGACTGAACAAATGGAATTAGCCTGACTCAGCAGTAATGCATATATATATATATATATATATATATATATATATATATATATATATATATATATATACACACACACACACACACACACACACACACATACACACACACACTACTTTATACAGATCCCTCTTTACCAGTCTGCCACTTTGAGTGTAAAATGTGAGCATCTATTTATTTATTTATTTATTCACAAAGTATTTATGGAGCACTTAATATTATATGATCCTGGTATATTGAAGCAATGGGGATACAGCAGTGAGCAGGCAAATAAATTCCCCCCGTTATATTCTAGTGAGAAGTGAAGGCATCCTACCACTCACTACAGTAAAACTTAATGAGCACGAAGTCAGGAGACGTTCCACGGTGCCTTGGGAACCAGAAGTCTAATTAATTCCCGGCATGGCAAATCCCTTCTAAATCCTATTATGTGTGTGTATATTAGACTTGCAGTGAGCACAATTTAGATGATCCACAATAGAATCATTCAACACATCCTCTTGAGGGAGGCAGGCACTTAGTCATCTCATCTATTGGTGCCATCGCTTGCCACCAATGCTCCATATTGGATCAGAATCTGCTAAAAAGTGGCTATCCATGGTGCACAGTGATTGCTAGAGTCCTGGTATTCTAAGTGTGAGCAAGACAGAAAGGGGACAGGTGTGAGCTCTCATGACAGGATGGCTTGGGATAGGGCGTGGGGAGGGGCAGTACACCAAAGGCCACCTGGGATACCTGGTTGAGTTTCATCCATACCAGCAGCTTCATGATATTAGTTTCTTTTTATACTGTTCCATCTTTATTTATTTTTGGAGACAGGTCTCTATGTGGCCCTGGATGACCCTGAACTCATAGTCTTCCTGCCTCTCAGCCCCCTAGGTGTGTGCTGCTATAACTGGCTATTTACAGTGGGTGATAGTTGGTAGAGGTGGTTTTTCAAATCTTCACATTGTTTGAACAATGAGTAATTATAGAATAAAAAGTAAAATCATGGGTTAAGGAGAGAAGCTCTTTTTGAGTACAGGCATCAAAATGTTCCCTCTCTGTCTCGCTGTCACTGGTGGGGAAGTACTCATAAAATCTTGACCATTTTAAGTGAACTTGAGTGCTGTTGAGATCCCACAGCGTTGGCGGTGTGGTAGCCCTGGCCACGTCCGGAATCTCCCTCTTGACTTTGCCTCTACCGTGAACAACGTCTCCTGCCACACACTCCCTCTGTACCATGTTCTGCCAAGCTCACATACTAAAACCTTCAAAATATTAGCCAGCTCCCTCAAGTTGTTCTTTCAAGTACTTTAGCCACAAGGATGCAAATACAGACATTCACACTCTAGCATTCGAGTGTGTGTGTGTGTGTGTGCGTGCCTGAATTCCATCAACTGCAAGACTAACACTATTGTGTTCATACACACAAATTCCATTTACTCATTTGCTTGCTGGCCCCTAGCTTTTGCCTATTGTGAATCCTGTTGTTATAAACGTATCTGGCTATTTCTTTGAGTCCCTACTTTGAATTATTCTCCTAGACACTAGACTTGGGGATGATATCATAATTGGATATTTAAGATTTTTAGGAACAACTGTACTGTTTTCCATGCCAAAAGGTATATGAATGTTCCAATTCATATTACACTAACACTTGGTATTTTGATTTTTCTGATAATAGCCACCCTAATGGGCATGTGCAATGTGTCCTTTTGGTTTTGAGTTTTCTTTGCCTACTGATTAGTGATGTGACCTTTCCCACTTGCTTATTGGAGGTCTCTGTGTCTTCTTTTGAGTTTGCTTACTTTAGAATTTAAATCCTTATCATTTAAATTAACACCACAACTAATATGCTCATATAGAACTTTATGTTCATTATGCAAGTGATTGGCTATATAAAATATTGGACAGATGCCAAAGCTGTATGAAATTCTAACACTGACAAATTGTTCACTGAAATTTTAACCTAGCAATAAGTGAGTGTTGAATAAACAAGCCTCAAATTATAATTCCCTGAAGGACTTACTGCTGTGGCCAGTGCCAACACAGATCCCATGAAGAACCACAATCCACACATTTCTGTTTAGCAACAGCAATAATTAATTTTAAATTTCCTGTGGGTCAGATACAGGATGGCTGGAAGATTCTGTGAAATAAATCTAAAGGCTGGTAGACACACTTACACTTACACACTTACAAGGTCACATTCCTGAAGGAAGCCTAGCTCTTTGGATAGAAGGCTAATTGCTAGATTGCAAGACCAAATAATCAATTCAGTTCAGGAAACACACACACACACACACACACACACACACACACACATCACTATAGAAGACGCTAGTCTCAGGAGGGTGCTAATACCCTGGAGAGGGGAGATCACTCTGGATAAGGAAAGCTCCATGCCTGTCATATGAAGTAGAAAAAAAGGGATATTCCAACCTATGAGTGATAAATTCTAGGGAGCTCCTGATAGGTATTTTTAAGCATCCTGAAAGATCAGTGTGGGAAAAGAGAAACAGGCATGGTTTTTGAACTAGAGCTAATGAATGAGCTTGTCCAACAGAGAGATTTCAAGAACAAGAGATGAGCTAACCATGTTGTTAATCATGTAGGTTGTTGTTCAATGAGATGAGCTGTCTCTGAGGAGCTTATGGAAAGAGTGGTGTGAAATCTTACAAGGCTGCGATGAAGAAAAGGCACACTCCAGGGGTCTCCTAAGCACCAACAGAAGCTGGTTCCCCGAAAGCACAGAGAAGACCTCCGCCTTTGAGTAGGGATCCGAGCACCTCAGAACCCATGACTGATCTGCTCATTCTGATAACTCTTGGGAAAGAATACTCAGGACAGAAAGATCCAAAGATGAAGAAAGCTCTGGGGAAGGCTGGAGGGAAGTTACTAACACAAAGAAAAACAAATGACACCAAAAATAAGCACCGCCTCTGCCTCTCCCAGACTTGCTACCCCTACCTCACCCCTCCTTCCTATCCAAAAAGCAAATGTCTAGTTATCTATCTCCTAAAATAAGGGTGACCTAATCAGTCTCAAGAGCCGATTCCAATCAGTTGGTAAGGTCTGGGTAGGGTCCTGAATTGATAGGGGTTGAGATATTGTATCTAGGTTCAACGGGAAAGAGCAGGGATCGATTAGCTCTGTCTGTTCTGAGCTCACCGGAAGTTTAGAACAGGATGGTCCAAAATACTAGTACTTTCAAATCCCTAGGGAGAAATTATTTGAAAAAATAAAAATTGAAGTCTGTGAGAAGAGAGTCATGCTTAAACCTGAAAGAGGCTTGTCAACAGTCAAGGTTTAAAGATCTGTGGCATTTTAATGGAAGCTACATTTGAAAATAAGGAGGATTCTGCACCCCTACTCCAGGGGTGGTCTCCTTTCCCATTCTCTGCCCGGCAGTCTCAAAGCAGCAGAGAAAGATTGGGCTGACTTCTGCTGTGTCTAATGTTTGACTTCAGGCCCAAAGACAAAGATGACTTTCGCATGCCTCCCTCCCATCCTTCCCCCAAGACCTGAATCAAGGGACTGAGTGGAGAAATGGCTCCCCAAAGCTTCCACA
>JADRCH010000082.1:1634222-1661408 GCA_019843965.1 Rhynchomys soricoides | reverse complement strand
TGTGTGCCTGAATTCATAAGGTTTATTGGTCAGATATTCTTATACCAGGGATGGCTCAGACATAGCACATCTGCCCCTTTGTCCAACTCTAGGCTGCAGCAGACATCACTAGTCAACTGTTGTTTTCCACAAAAACTAAACATGACCTATTTCTCAACATGCTGGACAGCCCTTAACAATCAATAAGGAGCATGTGGAGTGAAACCTGCCTTTCATTCCGTGCATCTGAATCACATAAGTAACTCCTTTTGTTTAGATGGCTGACTCACCAAGCAACCTTCTGATTAGAACATAGTTTCCCATGGATGTTACAGAAACCAGGTGGACTTTACAGAAGACAGGATTGCCTAGTGCTCATGGTTCAGACATTCCTCACTATACACAGGCCTCATAAATTCTGTGATTGCAAATCATTCCACTTTTATGTAACAGAGTAAGCATTCTGATAACTAACAGTCTAAGGACCAAATTCAGAACCCTGGCAGGTCCACTGAGACAATGCTTCTAAGGAGAGAACCCTTGAGATCACCAGCATTCTCCAGATAAATTACTCATCTTCCTTGTGTGACTTGACAACACACATCTTTCGTTAATTCCAGTCTCTGAGAAGAGTCCCAAGGAGCCACACACAGGGCTACTGTGACTTACAAGGTGCCTGCTACTTACACTACGAGAACAGCAGGGCGCCTGGTCAGGTTTCCTGATGATAATATTGTCCAGCAAGCTAAATGGGAAAAGAAAAGGAAAAAAGCTAAGAAGGTAGGAGCCTGGAAACAAGGCCACTCCCTCAGGAGGCTCTCAAACCTCCCTCAGACTTCAAATAGCCACCACCAGGGCATCTCACTATGGAATTTCCTCTCCATTTCCTGGTTTCTGTGAGCATGCTCATGGAAGAAGGAACCATGGATTCTTCAGCCACATTATCTCCACGTGGCTTTGCAAAGTAAGGTAGAGCGTTGCCTCACACCAAGACCACCGCTAACGTGACCAGCCTTGTGAACGTACTTGCAAACCTTACTCCTAACAGCCTTCCGTGAAAATGGCTCACAGTGGTGCTCTTTGTCTCCAACTCTGACTCAGACCCGTGCCCTTTGTAGAACAAGTCTACGTTTGTTAGTTGTTTTTCAGTGAAAGTCAGCTCTAAAGCAAATGACCTTACCTTGGGGAGAGGCCTCAGTCCTCTCAAGGTGTCAGCTTCTGTACTGGAAGGACAGGGTTACTCCAGCTGTCCTGGGCTGAATCCACATGTCCAAGCCCCCAGTGGTGATTGTTTAGGATATAGCCCAGTTTGGAAATAGAAGTGCCTGAATGACAATTGGGCAGTGGTGGCACATGCCTTTAATCCCAGCACTCGGGAGGCAGAGGCAGGCGGATTTCTGAGGCCAGCCTGGTCTACAGAGTGAGTTCCAGGACAGCCAGGGCTACACAGAGAAACTCTGGGAAAAAAAAAAAAAGAAGAGCCTGCATGAAATAGAACCATGAGAGGGGCCCTGACCCCTCAGAATTGATGTCCATCTGTCTTAGTTAGGGTGTTACTGCTGTGAACAGACACTATGACCATTGCAACTCTTACAAGGAGAACACTTAATTGGGGCTGGCTTACAGGTTCAGAGGTTCAGTCCATTATCATCAAGGCAGGAACATGGCAACATCCAGGCAGGCATGGTGCAGGAGGAGCTGAGAGTTCTACATCTTCATCTGAAAGCTGCTAACAGAATACTGGCTTCCAGGCAGTTATAATGAGGGTCTTAAAGCCCATGCCCACAGTGACACTCCCAACAAGGCCACACCTACTCCAACAAGCCACAACCACTTTAACAAGGCCACACCTCCAAATAGCGCCACTCCCTGGGCCAAGCATATACAAAACATCACACCATCTTAGAAGAGGAAATTTTGTCACCCAGACAGCAGGAATGCATACACACAGAGAAAGACTAAGTGCCAAGGAGAAAGGCCCAGGGGAAATCAATACAGCCAATACTTTGATCTCAGTTCTTCTGACCTCCAGAATGATGAGAAAACCAGTTTCCATCGTTTAAACCATCCAAACGTTCCATTGTTTAAGCCATGCTGTTTTGATGTACTGCTTTTCTTTCTTCTTTGTTAAAATGGATTTGACTAACCTCAGAAATTATTAGTTGCCATGGGTCTCTGGTTAGGCCTGCAGAGTGGTTAACACTAGATTCTCTGAGTTAACATTACCCTTTGGACTAAGAGATAGTAGATTAAGAACCTTATATCTGGGGAGTTAGAGGGATGGCACAATGTGGGTAAGAACACTTGTTCTAGTGTGGAGAATTGAGTTTAGAGGCCCAGCACCCACATAAAAGCCTGGAGTGGGCATATGAGTCTGTAACCCTGCCACAAGGGAGCTAGAGACAGTTGGGTCCAAAAGGCTTGTTCATCAACTGTTCTAGCCAGATCAGTAAGAGACCCTGTCTCAAAAATCATGGTGGACTATAGCAGTGGCAGACACCGGTGTTGACATCTTGCTCCATACACACATGCTCACACATACATACACACACAGTGTGGTGGTTTGAATACACTTGGCCCAGGGAGTGGCACTATCAGGAGGTGTGGCCTGTTGGAGGAAGTGTGGCCTTGTTGGAGGAAGTGTGTCACTGTGGGGATGGGCTTTGAGACCTTCCTCCTAGTTGCCTAAGGACAGTCTGCTCCTGGTTTCCGTTGGATGAAGATATAGAACTCTCAGGTCCTCCAGCGCCATGCCTGCCTGGATGCTGCCATGCTCCCACCTTGATGATAACAGACTGAAACTCTGAACCTGTAAGCCAGCCCCAATTACATGTTGTCCTTATAAGAGTTGCCTTGCCCTAATTAAGACACACACATACACACACACACACACCATGCATATATAGTATACATGTTAACTAAAATGCCACGCAGAACTGTCAGATCTTTATGCAAAACTCTGCAGCAGCTCCAAGTCCTGCAGAGTACTGGCTAACATGGGTCATGTGACTTCCCACTGACTCCACTGAACCCTCAATGCACACTCTGCTCCAACTCCACTCACATCTGAACCCTTCTTAGTCCTCAAGCAAGACCCAAGCAGCTTTACACTTGCTGCGTCCTTTTGCTTGAATGTTGTTCTCTCAGAATCTGCTTAGCTAACTCCACAGCCTCTTTCAAGTCTTTGCCGAGACACCACCATCTCAGCTTGGCCAATCCTGAATGCCCATGGCCATCTTCCTATATTAGCCAGTTTCCTATCACTGTGACAAAAAAAAAAGTCAAGGAAACAACTCAAGAAGAAGAACAGCCTGTTTTTAGCTTATCTCTTTAGAGCATCCAGTTTTGGGATGCTGGGTCCATTGCTGTAGGTCCGTCCTAAGGCAGAGCATTATGGCAGAGTGCTCTGGTAGAGCTGATCACCTCACCTCATGATTGGGGTAGGGCAGGGTCCAGGTAAAGGTACATCCCCCAAAGCATACCACCATTGACCATTTTCCTGCTATTTAGCTCAGCCCTACCTGTTAATATTCCATTCAGCTGTAGACTCATTTCATGCACCAATCCCTTAATCAAGTCAGCAGCCACATTGTTCAGTCGCAGTAGCACCTCGGCTGGACCACGTCTTCAGCACGCAAGCTTTTGGGGAGACACTTGCAGATCAAACCATAACACGTTCTTGCTTCTACCAGATGCAACAGCCATGCTTGTGTGCCTCTCTCTCCACAGTACTTGCCATCCTTTACGTTTGAGGTATTATTTACTTCATGTGTTATTTAGTGCCTCTCCTGCCTCCACATAGTGTGCAAGCCCCAGAAAACCAAAAATATTACAGATATGCCCCCAAGTATGTATAACAATGCTTACCACAGAACAGGTACCTAATAAATGTTTGTTAGCGAATGGTGCTTTGTATGAACCATTATTTTTGTATTATCAACAATTAGGTTAAAATGAACAAGCTAGAGCTTTCCTGCAACCATTAAAAGCCCTATAAGATGTCTCAAGGGCTTGACTTTGTTTTGTGTTGAAATGTAGACGAGATGGTTGACTTCTAGGCCTAACAGGTTGAAGATGGCCGTACCAACGTTCTACCAGATCACCTGTTCCAGAGGTCCCTAGTAGACAGAGTCTGCAAATGCACAAATGCATCTCTGTTATCTGCTATTAACTCCCTCTCCCCCAAATCATCCAAGTCTACCAACCAGCTCAGTCAGAGCAAAGTTTAGCCAGATATGCCATCACTAATGTGTGTGTGTGTGTGTGTGTGTGTGTGTATCCAGACATGCCAACATTAATGTGTGTGTATGTATATATATATATATATAAATATACATAATACATTTGTATTTATGTATACACATACATATTTATGGATATATACATATACACACATATAGACATACACACATGTATATGTAATATACACACATAAATATACAGACATGTATATATGTGTATATAATGTATGAGTTCACTAAATTCTTCAAAGAATCATAAGTTTGAGTCAGAAGTGTGGGCAGGGTGACCTTAGCCATCAAAATGAAAACCAAAGGTTTTAGAAAATTTTGAGATCTTGGAAAATAGCATGAACCAATAATTTTTAACACCTAAGAAAGGACATCATTGACTAGTTGGGAATAGTCTTCCGGCTGTAAAAAAGTTCTAATTTTCCTGGCTGTTCAACTACCAAATTCATCTGTGGCTTCTGATTCTCTTGGACAAGATCATTATCCCCAAACTGAGTCAGTTTCCAGGTTGTTCAGTCTCACAATGCTCCTACTACCCCAGGGGAGACTCAGTTGAGGCTGCAGCTATTCTGCTATGTCTTTATCTCCGGGGAAGCATAGAGGACGTTCTCTGGAAACACTGTTAAGCACCTCTTGCAGGTGTCAGTGATTCCTCTCCACCCCTCACAGGAATCCCAGTATAGCCTAGCAAACAACTCTTGACACCCAAAGTGAAGCTCTGGAGGGACCAGAAATGGGGGAGGGGCCACCAGAAAACAAGTCCCCTTGGCAGAGCTTTGCCACCGAATTTATTATTGCCAGTTGACAGAGATGCTCACATACTCTCTCCGTCATCTTCAATCATCTTCACAATATGCATACACAATACCCAACCTTCAGCAAACAGGACATGGCTTCTTCCTCTCTTCAGTTTCTTCCTCCTCCTGCAGGAGTCTATATTCTATTCAGAGAGATGTAAAAAAAAAATGGATCTCTGACTTCTGGGGGTTCCCCCTCCAGCAGGTAGGAATGACTCTACAATGGGTGACAAAAGTCAGCAAGAGAAAGGCACATAGTGTCTGAAAACCCTGGAGGGAGGAGGACAAGGACTGTGTTCAAGGAAGGGGTGTCTGAAATCTTTCCGTGTGAATTCTCTTGAAAGTTAAAGTTTGCCAAGGAGAAAAGAAGTTAAAGTCTCTTGGAAGGTGAGTTGGTAATGAGTCCTTGGATAGAGCACTTGCCTTGCAAATGTGAAGCCCGGAGTCTCAGATCCCAGAACCCACAGAGAGCCAAGTGCAGTAGTGCGAGTCTGTAATCCGGTTTCTACTATGGTAAAATGGGAAGCTGAGACCGGAGGAATTCTGGAAGCTCACAGGCCAGCTAGCCTTGTGTACACAGTTGAAAATGGCAGTTATGTCTCAAAAGAGGTGGGCTGCAAGGACCAGCAGCTAAGGTTGTCATCTGCCTTCAACACACACGCTGTAGCACATGGGTACATGCAATAACACACACAGGCACATGCAGACACACATACAGTCAAAGCCCCTTGATTTAACTGGCTTATGCAGAGACTGCTGTGAAGGAGTTTTCCATAGAATCCATGCAGCATTCAAATAACTAGTTAATGAGGGGTAAAGTAAGCCAAAAAGAGTAGCTGAGTTTGGGAAAACCAGAAAGGGAAAGTACTGGACTGATTTCTTTCTCATGCATGGACAAGTGGAACCCTGTGGAACGGTAAAGTGCTCTGGATAAGCCAGCCATATTCAGAATGATGGTCCCGCTTGACTATGACGTCAAGCAGCAGGCTCCACCCGCCCCTGCCCCCCAGCGCTCAATATTCTATACAGGACACACCTCCTTGGGGGTCAGACGGCTACAGGATAAGCTCTGGGGTCTCAGAGTCTTAGGACCTGACACTATTTGCAGAGCTTGTGGGAGATGTGTCAGGGCCCTGGAGATAGTAGGAGCTCACTGCTTTTCCTTTAAGACAGATTCCACAAGCCAGGAGGGAAGGGCCCGAGTGAGGTACTCTCACTACCCAGGATCAGTTCAAGATAGATGACTCTCTCATTAGTCTAGTTCTTAGGCTAATCAAAGAGTTGAGGAACGGAAGTGACGTCTTTGGTCATTCTCCCTGATTCCAGAGACTTAAGTGAGGTCCCACAGAGTGACAGAATTGAGACTGGAAAAAAAGTTTTATTTAGTTCTGGGGCATGGCCCCTTACCTCAACAAACACCCTACTTCCTGGTTTACCACTTCTCCATTTCACGGAGAAAAAAAGCAGGTGAGGCCGAAATAAAACGAAATGTCCGTGGGTAAAGGCGACCTTCAGTGGGGTCAGGATGTCAGGCTAGATGGACTGTCAGGACCGTTTTAGCCGGACATCTTCCTCGAGACCAAAGGCCAGTGTCAGTCCAATGCCAGAATTCCATATAGCTCTAGCTAGGCAACCCCGCTGCTCCCAGAGAGCTCTGGTCCCTGTTGGCTTCTGTTCAGAGGCTTTGCCGGTTAGAAAACGTGTCATGATCACCTTGGGATGGGCTGACTCCAGCTGCTGCAGCCCCACCTCCTCTAACCATACCGGAAGCACAGTGCCCTCCTGTCCTCGGACAGTTGCACTTTCACCCCAGTCAGATCTCACCTCTGCAAGATTTCCTGCAGTGACTCCCCAGAGTCAGTCTTTCCCCTTCTGCGGCTCATTACTCAGGCTTAGATTCAATTGCTCTTCCTCAAATGAAAACATTTCCACATACTCTGAGCAGTTCTAGTCACGAGCCTCTCTTTCTCTCCATCAAACACGGCGCTCTGTGTCTTTCCAGCTCCGCTGTGGTATCGCTGACAAAACAGTTGGGGAAATTCAAGATGTACAACTAGGATGTTTTTGTCTCCATTATGACGTGATGACCGGAGTCAAACAGTTCAGAACATCTGTCACCTTACGTGGCTACCCTGTACAGGCACTGTGAGAATGCTTCAGGCTGGCTCTGCTGCCGACGTTCAGAGATAAAGTGCAATATTATTCACTATTATAGCCATGCCAAGCTTTGGATGTCCTGAACCTATCCAAGGTCATTTACATTTCTGAAGCAGCTTATGACTTGGAAAATGTAAATGAAAGGGAGTTGACAAGAGCCAACAGACTTGATTCAAATCTAGTGGCAGTCAGGGCCAGTTCTAGGAAGGCTATCAGTAGAAGAGTCTTTGAAACCAGAGCACGGGCCAGGTTGAGCACAGCCAGCAACAGCTTATGAAGGATCCCGGAGCCAGCAGCAGTTTGAAGTCTTATCGTGTCTAGGGGAACTGGTCTCTAAAGCTGGAAAGGACACCTGGCAAGGTTCAAGATATAGCCCTGGGCTGGAGAGACAGCTCATGTGTTAGCATGCTTGGGTAGCAAGCATGGGGATTTCAATTTGATTTCCAAAACTCGTGTGTGTGTGTGTGTGTGTGTGTGTGTGTGTCTGTGTGTGTGTGTGAATTCCACAAGTTGGTCCATTTTGTATTCCCATTGCTAGATGTGGAACAAGCTGATCTCTAGAGCTGGTCAGGTGGTCTAGCCTACTTGGTGAGTCCCAGACCAGTGAGCGATCCTGTTTTACAAAATTAAGGTTAATGGCACCCAAGATTGTCCTCTAACTTATACAGATCACACACACACTCACACACACACACACACACACACACACACTCATACCAGTACACACACATGTATGTATTAATTCACAACTTCATACACATGTGCATTCACACATCCTGAGAGAGAGAGAGAGAGAAAGGGGGGAGGAGAATGTAAATCTGCCACCTTGATGCCCAGAGAGAGGTTGTTGAGAATGAATACCCCAGCAGCCTTCCTCTCCTTCTCCAGCTCATTGACTTTGCCTTCCACCCAGAGGGAGAGAAGCTGATGATTGAGATCCATGGAGCAGGATAGCAAAGCACGAATCTTGAGTGGCAGACCAAGATGATTCCACAGGTCATGGCTCAGTAACCTCCCACAGGCATCTTGACTCTCATCTTCAGCTTTATATTAGTCCAGAATGAGTGGGTTGAGCCCTGCACAGTCCCCAGGCTACCTTCCTATCTAACACTTTGACATTCTGGGTGACACTGCTGAACCTTTAGATTTCTAGGGCAGATATTCTTAAGGAGAACGGAATGTGGCTGCTGCTGTATCTTGAAATGACCTTGCATCAGGATGTGTAGAGTTAGAAACCCATGTTTTTGTAGCATCAATTACTTCTTACAGAGTTTCCAGGGGAAATGGATTTACACATTTTGATTATTATTTCTTCTGTAGCCATGTTTATGCAACACCCTGAAGTGTGTCCTTAAAATCTGTCCCCTTCTCTTGCACAGGAGAGCCCTTTTGGTTCCCTGGTCTCTAACTTAAGTGACTCTAGCCTCTGTGGGGCTTTGAATGACTTACAACCTGAAAAATGACACAACTTACCCCACAGATGCATTCGGTGGCACCATGAGACTCAGTAAGCGACACTTTGCAGATTTAAAATGGATGCAGGTGATGGGACTCTAAGAGATGTCCTAAGAAACTCTGGTGACTCACAGACAACGGTCCTTCATGGAGGCCTGCTCCTAGAGATGATGATGGGCTGTCAGAACTATTGTGTGCTGCTTCAGTTGAGATTTGTGCCCCCCATGGCTGTGCAAGTTCAAGGCTTGGTCCCTGTTCTGTTCTGGTGTTGAGTGCTGGCTTTAGGAACTGGAGCCTCCCCGGAGGAAGTGATGTGTTAGGCTATCGAGATAACCTGTCAAAACGGGCTATAGAACTCTGGTCGCTGCCGCCTCCTCCTCCTCCTCCTCCTCCTCCTCCTCCTCCTCCTCTCCTCCTTCTCTTTCTCCTCCTTTTCCTCCTCTTCCTTCTCCCCTTTCTCCTCCTCCTCTTCTTCCTCCTCTTCCTCTCTCTCTCTCTCTCTCTCTCTCTCTCTCTCTCTCTCTCATTCTCTCATTCTTTTTCATTCCCTCATTCTCTCCAGCCTCCCTGGTTCTCTCTCATTCTCTCTGTCTCTGTCTCTCCGTGAGTGTGCATGTGTGAGTGTCTTGGGGGGGGGGGGAGGAAGGTATGTGTATGTCCAGAAGCAAATGAAAAATCCGAGTCTCATTTCTCAGGTGCCATCCACATTGTTTTGGGAACAGGCTCTCTCGTTTTGCCCGGGAACTGTCTGAGCAGGCTGGACTGCCTGGCTAGGGATCTGTAGGAATCCTGCATCTCTGTCTCCCCAGCACGGAGACTACTACTGTGTACCTTCATGCCCAGTTTTCCACATGGGTTCTGGAGAGCAAACTCAAGTCCTCATGCTGGGGACCAGGGGTGAGGGAGCAGCACTTGACTGACTGAGCCATCTCCCCAGATCCTTCCCAGCCACCATGAGGTGGGCATGTTTCTCGGCCATATGTACTGCCTAGACAGGACTCCAAAGCAACAGGGACAACTGATCTTGTATTGGAACCTCTAAAATTACAGATACAAATAAACCTTTATTCCTTATAAGCTGTTTGCCTTAGGTATTTATTCCTCTATGTCCACACCCACTGATTTCTTAAACACTATTATATAACAACATTTAAATTGGGTTATGAATTATCAGTGATCCAAGGGTGCTTAACGTAAAGGAGATGTAAGCAATTTGTATGGAGATTTACATGAGCATCTAAAGACCTTTGTATCTTTTTCAGGAGACAACTGTTCATATAAAATATACTCTTGGTATGATAATAATCTTAAGTTCAATGAAGAGTTAAAGATAGTTATTGAAATGAAAAGCTCAAGGTGGGTCTGATTTAAAAAACAAAAACAAGGTCTCATATGTTTCCCAACCAGACCTTGAGTTCATAATGCCCCTGCCTCAGCTTTCTGAACACTAGAATTATACATATATTCCAGTATACATGGCTGGAAAGGTTGATTTTAAAAGTCTTTTTTTAAATTTTATTTTATGTGTATGAGTGTTTTGCCCATATATGTATGCGCACCAGTTGCATAGTTGGTGCCCTTGAGTTCAGAAGAACGTATTAAATTCCCTGGATCTGGAGTTACAGGTAGTTGTAAGCCACCACGTGAGTGCTGGGAACTGAACTCAGGTCTTCTTCAAGAGCAGCAAAATGCTCCTAACTACAGAGCTGTCTCTCCATCCCTGCAAAACATTTATTTTTAATAGGGATATTTTAATTCTAAATATTTTCTTTTTGCATAAATACAGAAATGTCCCCAAGCTCCCAATATCTTAGGAGATAATGACAAAAAAGACCAAGTCAGTGATGCTCATTTTAAATTAAGAAATCTAAGAAAGCCATGTGTGGTGGTGCATATCTTTGATCTCTATACTTGGGAAGCAAAGGCAGGCAGATCTCTGTGAGTTTGAGGCCAACTTGGTTTGTGTAGTGAGTTCTAGGCCAGCCATGGTACACAGTGAGACCTTATCTCAAAAAATTAAATAAAACAAGAAAATGTTAGGGGAGAGATCATGAATGTTCATCTGATAGTGTTTAGCTAACATACACAAGCAAAACACTGGGTTCCATCAATATCACCACATGAACTAGACAGGGTGATGCTTGCCTGTAATCCTAGAACTCGGAGACAAGAAAACCAAAACTTTAAAGTCACTTAGGGCTATTGAGTGAGTTTGAGGCCATTCTGGATTACATGAGACAATGTCTTTCTTTAAAAAGTCTATGAAACAAAGTGTAAAAATATGTGGTAAGCTAAGTGTGTACTGTTTGGTCCATGAGCACCTAGAATATGGGACGGGGGCAGAGAATTGAGGAGAGAAAGACAATGTTAAGAGACTGATGGAGGAAGAACAGAAGAGGCCGAGGTCCTATGAACATCCGGTGTTTGTCTCAGTCTAACCCCGAAGCACTGCACAAAAAGACTTTTCAGTAGGGGGTTGACTGTATTAATCCATGAAGCACACCTCATGGAACTCATAAAGTGACAAGTGTCCCCACCTTCTCAGAAGGTGTCCCCAATGTTAAAAGATAACTGCACATAACCTGTGTGGAGTGATGTGTAAAGGTGACCCATGATAACAGACAACTGTCACAGTGGTTCCTTCTACTCTTGCCTGTAGTATAGTCCAATGGGTGCTTCACATCTTTTTAATTTTTAACTTTATTTTGCATGCAGTGATGCTCTGTCTGCATGCGTGTCTATGTGAGGATGTTGGATCCTGTGAACCTGGAGCTGCAGATCATTATGAGCTACCAGGCTAGTGCTGGGAATTGAACCGGGGTCCTCTGGGGGGAGTAGTCAGTCCTCCTAATCGCTGAGCTATAGCTCCAGCCCTATTTCAGATTTTTAAGCCATTTTATTCCAGCTTCAAAATGATCACTAAGGTCAGAAGCCAGCCAAAAAGACAGAAGATATTTAATGAGGATTCCAAGAAAAGTATTCAAATCAAGTGTCAGTGCACAAGTAGAATTTTGTTTCTTATTTCGATACTGTGTGAGATAAGCGAGCTGAGTCTGCTCCTTTTACAACTTTGACTTGGAAACAGGCATTATCGTTCAGATCTAGAGTTTCCATGACTGAATGATGAAATAGTTCAGAAAAGAGGCACTTGCTCTATATAACACCACAGTATGCAATCCTGGTTTCAGGTCTTTGCAGGAGATGGGTGGCCTTTGAACTTAAATTTCCATTAGCATAAAGGAAAAAAAACAAAACAGAACAAACAAGCAAACAAAAACAAAAGATGAGAACAAGATTTTTTTTTTTTCTGAAACCTACTGTAGGGCCACAAAATATTTAGTAAGCATCGACCAAAACCTGTATGTATATCTCACCGATACGAAAGTGTCCACTAACCACACTCTTCAAAAGGTATTCTCTATATTGGTAAGCTATTTTAACCAAATTCCTGAGCTGCCATAAAAAGCTCTTGAACTTGATGTCCTGCCAGATGTGACAAGTGACCAATTTGATGGCTATCCTTTCTCTGATCCGAGGTTTGCAAACGATTAATATCTCAGCTGACAATGTGAAATTCTGCTGGTTTTGACTTTCCTTTTCTTTTTTCTTTTTTAGAAATTGATGGCTAATTCCATTAAAGCATTGATGGGGACCAATTCTAACAGTCTGCTCATATCTACTCCATGTGTGACACATCTGGAGATTTTTCCACTGCTTGGAAGCTGCCTCTCTAACAGGGTTCTTCTATATATCTCCTATGAAGAAGCATTGCCATTGGGTGAACAAGTTGACAGCATTGCATGAGAACCATGGCATCCGATATTCACACCTGCTTGTGAAACAAGCTACTGAGTGTTTCAATTACCCCCTGAACTTAGAAAAATGGAAGCTTCTAGTCTGAGTTGTTTCTAGTCTTAAGCAAACAGCTTCTGCACTTTTACATAACACTCTTGCTAGCTGAAGGAAGAAAAAAAATTTTTTTCTGATGGTGTACAAAAGTTAGAAACAATTTTCACTTTCATTTCAAACTATGAAAGCCAAAAGAGAGTCAGAGCCATAGCCACTCATATTGAGATCTCTATTGGCATCAGCAGGATTACTCTCTATGTTAGTCAGAATAGAACCATCACTGATACTGGATTCCAATGGAAAGGTGTGAATTAAAGTAAGCAGGGGCCATAGAGATGTGACCAGCACAGTTCTTGCTAAACAAGCATGCTCATCCATGTTCAAAGCCAGCACCTATGTTTAAAAAGCTGGGGCCAAGCATGGTGGAACATGACTTTAACCCCTACACTCAGAAGATGGAGGCAGATGTATCTCTGTGAGTTTAAAGTCAACCTGCTTTACATATGGAATTCCAGGACAGGCAGAACTACATAGAGGGGCCCTGCCTCAAACAAAAATATCAACAAACACAATGCTGGCCAAAGGGCTGGAGACATGAGTCTTCAGTTTAGAGCATGGGTCTCTCTTACATAGGCCTTGGGTACCATTCCAGTACCACTTTGGCAGCTTACAATCACCTGTAACTCTAGTTCCAGGTGCTCTGACACTCTCTCCTGGCTCCTGGAGTAACCAGAATCACACATAGTACACATGTTTACATGTAGGCAAAACACTCATAAAGTAAGCAAATGTTTATAAAAATTCAAAATGAGTCATTATGGTCCTATGTAGGGTCAGTGTTGGAGAGGCAGAGATAGGTTAGAATTTGGGTCTTGCCAGTCTAGCCAACATGGGAAGCACCAATTTAGCGAGAGACCCTGTCTCAAAGCATAAGGGGGAGCTGACAAGATGGCTGATCAGAAAAAAGAGCTTGCCACAAAGCCTGAAGGCCTGAGTTAGATCCCCAAGACACACACAATGGAAGGAGAGAAACAGTTCCCCTAAGTTTTCCTCTGACCACCCTGTAGCAAGTGTGCACCCACATGCATTCACATACAAGCAAATAAATATAATAAACAATTTTAATAAAGATAAAAGATGGGAAGGAGTTAAGGAAGATACCTGTTGTTGACCTCTGACCTCTGCACACAAGCCTTCACGTGTTTGAGTATATCTGCACATACACACAAAGAACAGCTAAACTATTTCAAAGTGGCTGTTCTTTTAGTCTTGTGCAATGATCTCTTTTTAGTAAGCACCATGTTCTTAAGATCCAGTTAAACTGGAATTTACTAGCCCAGTGGGCAAGGAGAATGTATTTCCAACTTTAAACAAAACCGTGTACACTAAAGCATTTCTGTCCTTAGTGTGCCAGGATTGCAGCCTTCCCTTAACAGTGTGGTCACCCTGCTCTGAGCTCACCATGACTACTAGGCAAATGTCAGCAGGTGCAGTTACAGAAACCCTGAACTACCTCTGGTTCAGTGACCTTGGGCCCTTTAAACTCTATAGGTACTAACTAAGTCTCAAAGTCTCAATAATGGATATTTGAGAAAAGATTATTGAACCAGCTGAGTTTTGTTTTGTTTTGTTTTTTCATAAAAAGCAAGGGAAACCAGTTGCTATCAGCATAGGTATGAATACATAATAAAACTAAGAAGACAGATGCTTCATTAAATAGATGTGTACAGGTTACCCGATGGATGGACTGAGTCACTGGGAGAAAGTCCTCTGAGGCTTATAGACGCAGCAGCTACTAATTAATTTCAGAACAAGTTGAGACTTAAGGAAGTTTCTGTAGATAAACATAAAGAGTTCACATGGACTCTGCTCCTTCTCACTGACTCTGGCGAGAGCATAGCGTTGTCAGTTGATGAGCCAGTGCCAAGACAGTTTTATAAGATCCATATTTTAGATTAGGCTTCATTCCATGTGCGGTTCTGCTGATTTGTAGCACAGATTCATTCTTTCTTTCTTTCTTTCTTTCTTTCTTTCTTTCTTTCTTTCTTCCTTTCTTTCTAAACCAGATTGTATTGTATCTGTTGTTTTGAGACAGGGTCTTATCTAGTCCTGGCTGACTCTGAACTCACTAGGTAGCTGAAGATGACTTTGAATTCCTGATCCTCCTGCCTCGACCTTCCAAGTACTGGGATTAGATGCTTTTTTAAAAACAAAAATAAAACCAACCAAACTTTGTATTTGTCTCTTCATCTTATTCTTTATAAAATGACTCCTAGGTAGATATGGTAAGAGACAATGTCTGTAGTTTTAAATAGTTTGAGTAGAAATAATTTCTTAGTTTCTGGTTTGGGTTCAGAGTTGGCCAAAAGGAAAACCTGGGCAGTTCTTAAATAAAAAAGGACTCCAACTTCTGAATCTTCAATACTCACTCAGTTGGGTCCAACATGCCCCTTGAAGACCACATGCAGCTCAAGGTAGCACAGCTCAACATGAAGTTACAAACTTTATGGTTCTGTGTGTAAAGTTCAAATCTTATCATCAGCAATTAAAAATAAGAAAATTTCGCACATATAAATGTGCCCAGCTGCCTCTGCTCTTGGTGCCATGCCTGTCCTGCCATGATAGACTGTATCGCTTTGAACTGTGAGCCAATAAAATCTTCCTCCCTTCCTCCCTCCCTCCCTTCCTCCCTCCCTCCCTCCCTCCCTCCCTCCCTTCCTCCCTCCCTTCCTCCCTTCCCCCCTTCCTTCCTTCAGTTGAGTTGTCAGGATATTTTTTGTCACAGTTTATAAAATGACTGATACAACCCACCATGCGTGACCTCAGAGGACCTTAGCCCAGTGAGTAGAATCTCAGCCCAGGGCATTTTAATGGAGTGCCCTGTCTGTGAGTTCTGGTTTATAGCTGGTTTATAGTTCTGATCTGTGAGTCTTTTTTTTTTTTCTGTTGAACTTTCTTACAAGCTACTGGATGGAGGGGTCAAACCTTCTCTTTGCCTATCAGATGTAGTATAAAGCAGGAGAAAACCAGAAACTTCTCTATGCCCTCCTTTCTCATCTCAGCCTCTTCCACCATCAAAGAACTGCATGTCCCATACCCACCCAGATCCACTTTGGTCAAACCCAGAAAGACCATCAACCTCTATGTTTCCCCCACAACAAAATTCAGAGCCTCAAAATGTTGTGGGGACTAGTTGAAGCTTACAAGTCGGACCCACAAGCTGGCAAGCACTTGTACTTTACAGAATCTAGACCTCGCGGAAGGGGAAGGTGAGTAGCCAAGGAGACAAGGGGGCGTGTCAGAAACACTTAGAAGCTAGAATTCTGAGTTGTCAGAACTCGGACCAGATTTTCATCTCTGTGCCTTTGTTAGCCTCTGCATTTCCAGGGGTGTCTAGTATCTCATGGATATTTGGGTCAGGGTTTGTCCAACAAAATACAGAATCAATGGACTTTCCTCTCGTATCTGTGGCCCCCACCTCTTTATCTCCGGTTCCTGATCTTTCCCTATGCTGTCTTGAGCATCCTCCTCTTAGGCTACCGGGATGACTCAAGGCTGACCTCCTGACATTTTGAATCTGACATTTACTTTTCCTTCAAAGTGATGACTCATGACTACCTCTGCTTTCAGATTGGTTCGTGCCCTGCATTTCTCTGGGCAGGAGGAAAGCGCTTGCAGAGGGCAAGTTTTCTTACTTCTAGCTCTGACTCTGAATGAGTCGCGCAATCTCCCTGAATAAAAAGGGACTGGATGACCCCAAATTTGGATCAATCTCTCTCTCTCTCACCATTTAGGACTGTTGAAAGTCCTGGGGAATCTTGTAGAAGAGAAAACCCTTTCGATAGCAGTTAAATATAGTGTTTCTCAAAATCCTGTCAACTAGGGAGCTTCCCCTTTGCCCTGACCCCAACACATAACTGTCTATTGATACCGTGTAGAATTAGGAAAACAAACTATCAAGGTAGTTTATGGAGTGCTGGAGACGGGAGCCTGTCTCAGAACTTATGTTCTCAGATTTAACACATTTGTACTAAGGGACAGGGCAAGGATTCCTCATCAACAAGCCAATGATAAAAAATTAATAGAGCAATGGTTCTGGGTCACTCTCTAGAGGTAGACTGCTCTCACCCCCCTTTGTCGACTTGAGTTGTCAGTTCTATTTTATAGACTAGTCACTTAGCAATTAATGAGACTAAGTGGAGTCATGGCCCCCACCTTTCTTGTGGATGAGACTCCATCTTGGTTTGGAGGAGAGGTGGGGAGCCAGCTGCAGCTTTTTCTCTTTTAATGAAAAAGAGAATAATCCATTTGTTCTGGCCAGTCATCACACGGTTTGTGAATAGTGGCTCCATCTTTTAAATTGAAGATTCATCTTTTGATCAAGTTCGTAGGTTCCGCCATGGGCAAGGCCTATTCTCCCCACCGCTCCTCCCCCCCCCCCCCCCCCCCCCCCCCCCCCCCCCCCGCATCTTTCTGCTTTTTCCAAGGTCTCCGAAGACCAGACAGAATCACACGCGCATTCTCCGGTCGAAAGAAATACAGGAAAAGGCAACCCTCTCCGCCTGGATGGTAAACACCATGATGAAGATAGAGTAAGTCAAATGAAAGTAACTCTTAGAATGAAAGCAAGCAGGAGCAGAGAATCTAAAGCTGTCCTTCAAGACGTGCGCAGGTTCCACATGGTCAGGGGGCTGTCGGGCTGCCATGGAGATGGAATTTAAGTATAGAACTCAAGAGCTTCAGCCTGTGTGAGTCTCTTCCTCCTAGCCCCATCTTGCAGCTTAGTGTAGGGAAGCAAGCAAGAAGGCTCTAAACTAAATGCAGTCTGTGATGCCAGCACTCAGCGAACACGGGTACATTTTTAGAGTCATGTAGAAGAACTTCTTTTTATTTTAGAATCTATACATGTTGAGTAATTTGTGCTATGAATCAGCCTTGAGAGGGCTGCTAGGAAGACCCAGGCCTCCTGCCAGCCTCCATCGCACAGGTGGGAGGGGAAGCTCAGTCACAGAACTGATTCTACTAAAGGGAAACGTGCTCTGGGCTTCTTAGCAGGAAGCCCTCCCTCCCCATGCCCGGTTTTTCACTCTTTGAGACCCAAGCCCCGCCCCAAAGTAAATCAGCTAACCCATCCTCTGAACCTCCTTAGGGCCACTCCGTAGTATTCAGAAATTGTCTCCAGAAGGCCCTGGCTGAGAAGGAACTCTGTAGGATGGACCTACCCATTGGATCGTCTCCTGTCTCCCGTGGTGCCCTCCAGCTGCCGGATCCCAGCTACTTTCCTTACTATGGGTCAGACATTCCTGCAGCAAGGGTCCATCTCAGCATCCCCTCCCCACATCGGAATAGCCTTCCTTCGATTTACCCATGGCTTGCTTCTTTCGCAAATGTCCTTCTCTCACAGAAGCTGTCCTTGCCACCCTGTTTCAACAGCAACTTCCCTGCCTGACAATCTTCACCTCCGTCTCAGCGTCTTCTCTATAACTCTGCTGTCCACCACAGCTTCTGTGTATCTGTTTGCACTCAGGATCATCTTCTGCCTCTGGTATGTTAGTCCAAAGTGGGATAGAAAAAAATTATATATAATATTATATATTATTAAATATTATATATTAAATACATACTTTAATATATAACATGTTTGCATATTATAAATTTAAATATCAATTATATAGTTACTATATAAATATTATATATATACATATATACATATATGTGTGTATATATATATATATATATATATATATATATATATATTCCTGCTATAATGTTGATAGTTATCTATGCCCAGCAACTAGCATAGCTATGGTAATCATTCAATAGGTCTTCTTTGAGGGAAAGGGGGAGGGATAAATAAATGAATGGAAGGATGGATAGCCTAGCTACCTCCTGTCTCCCAGAGATCAGGGATCTGAGGCAAGAAGCTCAGATCGAATAAGTTCACTGTGGATCTTAATGAACGTTCTAGGGAGTTAATCTGAAACCAGTGAGGTCTGATCCCAGACTTGGCAAGCACTGAAATTCAAGTATTCAGAACACTAATTTCTCAAGACTCCATAATGAGAGTGTATTTAAAGCGCTCTCTACAGCCCTTCCTCCTAAAGACTGTTGGCCTTTCAAAACCAAAACACCGCTATCTACCTTGTCTTCCATTACCATAACACTCTTGTTCCTCAAGGTACACACTTGGGGATGAACATTCATTCCTATGGGGAAAATACATCCTGTTTTTCTTTAATTCTCCTAATCCTCCCCCACACTAGCGATTCAGACTTGGTTATGGCACATCAACCAACCTCTAACTGTCTCATAGGTTCTTCTTGTCATTCTCTCTCTTGACCTTGTCTATCAAACCAGTTGTCTGTTCCTGGCAGGGCTAACTCTCCAGGTCTCACGACCTACGCTTCTCTCTTCCGCCCCAATGGTCACAGCCCTGATCAAGGTCGACGTTAGCTCTCACCCAGCTTTGCAATAGTTGCCCAACTGGTTCCCTATCTCCAGTTTCTTCCTCCTCCAACTCATGCACTGTGAACACCTGCCACAATAATGTCCCCCAAAGAAAATATAGGTGACTCTCACTAATTCTATTGGAATACCAGTGGATTCTTATGACTGGTGAGTTGGGTCATTCTGTCTTCCAGGCTTGTCCTCCACTGGCTCCCTAACCCACCCTGCATCACAGCTTTGTCTACCCTGTGCACTCAAACCCAGCATGACTTGGAAGTAAAGTATGTGCTTTTTTTCTCTTCACATCCTGCACCCTCCCCAAAGTTTGCCTCCCCCCAACCCCATACATGAGACTACTGAAATTCCACAAAAGGACCTCCAGTCTGGTATGCTGATTGAACCATTTATCTGATTAGGCTCTAGACTGAGAGATCTCCATTCCTGTGTGCCCTATGTCAGAAATGATCCCTTCTTTATGTCTCTCTTGTAATTTGGCTGATTTCCCCCTTCTCACATCCATGGTCATCAAGGTAAGAGACATTTGTGTCTCTGTTTTATCCCCAGAGCCCTTTGGATGACATCTTTTCAATAGCAGATGCCTCACCCTCTTCAAGGATGTTGATGACAATATAAAAACCTGGTCCTGTGATGGTTACTGTCATCCTTCCAGGGTCCCTATGTTGATTGCAGGTGGTGACCCATCATCCAGGACTCTCACCCCTCCCCTCCCCATGGTCAGAAGGCCTCACTATCCTCAAGAGGACCAGTTGTTACTCAGAGTTGAGTGAGCCAGCATAACCCTAGCCAGAGTGGAAAACAAATGTTGCCCAACTTCCTCCAAGATGAATTTTAAAGAGGAAATCATTGGGGTGAGAAGAACAGACTTGACTTACCAGTTAAGGCTGTTGTCCAGGACACATGCACATTCCTTATCGTCCCGATGCCCTGTGGCACACACCTGGATAACTTCGGAGTCTCGTATTGTGGGCAAGCAATTTGTAAAACATGGAATGTGAGCGTAAGGACAGGGAGGGAGGAAGATGGAGGGAGGGAGGGGAGAAGGGAGGAGGGAAGGGGCAGGAGGGAAGGAGGAAGGGAGGGAGGGACAGAGGAGGAAGGGATTCAGTTTCATCTTGCACGGACACTAGGAACGGATATTAGCAGGAAGATGGTCACTATGCTGCCATGGCGTTCGTGAGAGGCATCGTTCTAACTGTTCTGAGATCTACTGGCTGTTCTGAACACACCCGTTTCCCATTGATACAGATGCCCACTTCCTACCAGTTCATTAGCTTTCCCCCTGAGAGCTCTTAGAGCAGTGGTTCTCAACCATCCCAACACTGTGACCCTTTAATACAGCTCCTCGTGCTGTGGTGACCCCGAACCATACAATTAATTCTATTGCTACTTCATAACTGAAATTTTGCTACTGTTGTGAATCAGAATGTAAATAGCTGATATTTCTGATAGTCTTAGGTGACCCCTGTGAAAGAGGCTGTAACTCCCCCAAAGGAATCATGACCCACAGGTTGAGACCCACTGTCTTAGAGGAAAATGTATACACTCTATTTTTGTCCTTGGTACTAAAGTATTTAGCATGTAGTAGATATACACAAGACCTTGGCATTGATAGTAGTTACATAAAGTTATGTCTCTCAAAGTTGACATTTATCTGCCACCTCTGTGCTTTTTGCTCTAGATAAGTATTCGGCCGCCTATACAGGCATTTTTGCTGCTTTTCTTTGAGTCAATCCTTTGCAGTAATCTCTCTCAGATCACAAAAATGGAAGCAGCTCATGCTTGTCCTAGTGCATATTAAAACAAACAGTGTTCATCCAGGTCCCACCTGTGGTGAGAAGATTCCTCTTGGAAATAAATGTTGATTATACTTTATACTCAAAACTGCCACAGGGAAGTACATGGATTCTGTAATGTAGGTCTTCCAGGGGGGTTCCCTGCCTCTGATCTGTAATGTCTTCCTAGAGTAGAATATCTATCCTGATGTCTAAATGTTTCTGAGTATCCACTGTCTACTTGGTGAAGAACTCATTATTATCTAAGAAAAGGGGAGACGATTTTATGGCCATCCCAAATATCACATTAAGGTGGGTTATAGGTGAGGAATGTATTTTGATCATGTTGGTCAATTGGTGGTAGATCTTCTCAATCTCTAATTTGCCTCCCTTCCTTGTGCACCCATGCCCTGTGTCTGCCCCAGATCTGGGTAGTCAACCTGGAAAATGACTCATAGAACTCTGTGGAAAGATAAATGAAGTGAGCAAGCCATCAGTCACAAGGTGAAAATATGAATACATTTATTTAGTAAGGATACAGGAAAAGACATAACCTAGCAAATATAGATTGAAATTAAGTAGCATTGATCATTTTAACTCTTTTAAATAAAAGCAATTAATAAGAACAATTAATAAGACAGCAATGCCCATTAAGGGCCAGGCTGCACTGAAACTAGTAACCTCATTCTTTGAATGTGGCAGTGTGTGACTATGAACAGCAAACATTTTTTCCAAATTTTGCATAATTTATCAAAACAAATTAAGGTTCATAAATGCAGCATGACTTCCATCCGATGGTAGGTAAGTCTGCCTCCAGAGATCCAATACATGGAAATAACCCTAGGCCTAGCAAATATTCTATGCCTCAAAATGTTTGCTACAGTCTTACTTACAAGTCACAAAAACCCAGAGACCAATGAGGACATTCGGTGAACACAATTCACTAATATCATTTCCAAGGGAGACTTCCCAAATCTGAGGCTGACCCTGGAGATGAAGACATAGGAAGAGGCTTGAAGAAACCTACCACCCCATTTCCAGCATGACCAAAATAATTTCCCATTCCATAGGAAGATGTCATATGGCACAGCAAAACATTTTAGGTAGAATAGGGCATGAAACTTGATGGTTATAATAAGGATAACCATCAAGGATAATGTAAATCTCTTTGCATGCATGAATAAGATTGATTCTCAAGGAAGCACCTCACTCTGGCAAATAATACAGCTTCATGACAGAGAGCATGAACTCTTGTATCAGATCACCACATCTGCAATTCCACTGTGCCATGAACTTCCGATCTTGAGGTGAGTTGCTTCATTTCTTTGAGACTCTCTTTTCCTCATCTGTAAAATGCACTAGCTGTCTCACCGTGCTGTTGTGAAGTTTACAGAGAAGTTTATGTAAAACAGTCGGCACAGGGCTGGCACTCAGTGGTGCTAACTACATCATTACTCATCCTGCCCATAACTGTCAATCATTGACTGTATGCAGCCACTTCATGGGAGGAGAAGTCATGGGAGTGCTTCATCTCTTTAGTTCTGTGGCAGGTACACCAGGTTCTTGTATGGAGGGTATTCCACAGTCCTGCTTGGCTAACCAGGCTATCATTTCCCATCCGGGATATCCTCAGCACCTTTGTACTGGCTGGTTCTGTGTGTCAACTTGACACAAGCTGGAGTTATCACAGAGAAAGGAGCTTCAGTTGAGAAAATGCCTCCATGAGATCCAGTGGTAAGGCATTTTCTCAATTAGTGATGGGGGAAGGGAGGTTGTGGATGATACCATTCCTGGGCTGGTAGTCTTGGGTTCTATAAGAGAGTAAGCTGAGCAAGCCAGGGGAAGCAAGCCAGTAAGAAACATTCCTCCATGGCCTCTGCATCAGCTCCTACTTCCTGACCTGCTTGAGTTCCAGTCCTGACTTCTTTGGTGATGAGCAGCAATGTGGAAGTGTAAGCTGAATAAACTCTTTCCTCCCCAGTTTGCTTCTCGGTCATGATGTTTGTGCAGGAATAGAAACCCTGACTAAGACAACCTACTAATCATTTTCCCTAGTGTTTTTCCTTCTATCCATCCCAAACTAAGGATTTGGTCATACAACCTAGTTTTGGCACCATCATCATATCCCACAACTTAGAAGATCAAGCCTAAGGTCTTTAAGGATTTTCAAAATCTAGTCTCAGACCCATAAGATGGCTCAGTGGATAAAGGTGCTTGCTGCCAACCCTGACAACCTGAGTGGCTTTCTGGTACCTATATTACATCCAGGAAGCAGACAAGCAACAACTGTAAGTTGTCTTCTGACCTCCACACATGCAATGGCATGTGCTTACATACATGCTACACACATACACAAATAGATAAATATAATAAAAATTTGTTCCAAAGTGCATAGGCTGGAACCTTCTCCCAGATACCTGGGAGAAGGCAAGAATGTCTAAACGTCAGTATCAGCCAAAGAGTGCTAAAGATTGCTGACAACTTCCAGAAGTGAGCAGGCAAGGGAGGTGTGCCACTGTTCACATTGCTGTAACAAAATACCTGGCAAAGCAACTGAAGGAAGGGCGAGCTTATGTTGGCTCACGGTTTTAAGAGACACAGTCTGTCCTGTTCGTGAAGGACCCACAGCAGGAGTGTGAGGTGGCTGGTCACATCGAACCAACTCAGGAGTCAGTAATGCTGGCATTCAGCTTTCATTCTTTCCCTTTTGCAGTTGGAGACCTAGGTCTGGGATTTCTCTCTTCAGTGAAAACCCTCTAGCAACATTGCCACAGGCACCCCAGACAGGTGTCTCCTAGGTGACTGTAAATTCTCTAACGAGTTGGCAATCAAGTTGACCATGGAAGAAGGAATCTGTCCTACATATTTTGGGTCAAGCACAACTTGGACTATACCTTGGTTTCCAGGTCTAGCCTTCTGGAAACGGTGAGACAGTAGGAGAGGGGGTGCCTAGTCTTGCAGTGACTTCATGCGCCAGGTTGAGTTGATACCCTGGATGAGGGGGCTCTTCCTTCTCAGAGGAGGGAGCAGAGGAAGGTGCTGTAGGGGGTCTGGGAGGAGAAGGGGACTGATATTGGGATGTAAAGTGAATAAATAATTAAATTAATAAAAAAAAATAAGTTAAATGCTAAGCCACTCTGTCCTGTCAAGTAACCCATTTTATCCTCCTCTGCTTGAGCAGTCAATAAAGAGGAAGGTCCCGTTGGAGATGAGACAGACAATGCCTGTGAAGAAGATGGGTTTTCCCTTTCTTCTGTGGGTTTCCCCACCTCCTGTAGTGGTTGCTGTGATATGTGACCATGGTTGGGATGATACCACAGCGGATGGTGTGGGCTCCATCCCATGGACCACCCTTCCCTGCTGTGGCTCTGACTTCTACCATCGATCAGCCTTCATGAGCCCCCTTTGGCTCTATAACCCACACGGACTTCATGAATGAGGAAGGATGCGCTCACTAAACTGAAGGAAGCACAGCCCGCTTCCAGCCCACCTTGTCAGTGACAGCATTTTGAAGCTTGGGAATCTGCTAGTTTTTGTTTGTTTGTTTGTTTTACCATCCATGTGCTAAGCCCAAATGGGCTTCTGCATCCTGCCTTGTCAGCTTGCAAGAAAGGAGTAAATGAATCATCTATTGAGTCAAAAAAAAAAAAAAAAGTAGGTTTGATGGCTTGTGCCAGCACAGTTGCCACCATGGATTCTAACTTTCCAACAATAGCATCTTGGTGACTCCACATATACATGGCAGGCATGCTTTCTATTCCTTGTCCCCTGCTTCCTCAGATGCACTGCTGGATGGCTGAATTTCTTGTCCAGTTTGTACTTGGTCATTTCGTATCTTAAAACAAAACAACAACACCACCCCTACAGGATCCACTTTTACAATAAGAATAGTATAAGCCAACAGCCAATATGCAAGGCAGTCTGTTCCATTAAGTGGGTGGAGGGGCCGTCTGTCTAGGGTATAATGGTTCAGAGAGGATGCAGGGGTGGAGTGGAGCTGAGGGGGAGCCTGCTCTTTCTTTTTGTTCGTAACGTTGAAGATCTATTCACTTCTCAGCATCTATGTCCATGATTTGTTTTTAAAGCTCACTTTTACTTACATGAATTCTAATGGCCATGTTTCTATGAACCTCATCCTAACACAGAACCTTCTAGAAGACTGAGCTCCTTGAAGGATCTGGTGATGTAACAGGCAGGCAGGTGATGAACAAAACTTCCAAGGAGCACACTTGTAAGGATTCCCAGTACTTTAGATGCTGAGGCAGGAGATTCATGAGTTTGGTCTGGGCTATATATCTAGCTTGATTCTGTCCTAGGCTGAATAGGGAACCCTGGTCTTTAAAAAGACCTTTTTTTCTCTAAAAAATATTCTTACGAAATAAGCCTTCTGAATCACATTAGAAGGCCTGTCTGACCATGAGCTTGAGGTTTTGAACATTCAAGCTTGTGTCTTACATAACGTTCTCTCTCCCCCTCCTCACCTGCTTGCTCTGAGCAAGTTTATTAAGCGGATCCCTTTCGTGAATAAAGAAGAGGCTCCCACAGCTGAGCAAGCAAATGCCTGCCTTTCCATCTGCTCACATTCTGTGCTGACTGCCAGGGGTGTTTACTTCCAGAATATCTGAAGAAGCTGTGAACAAACAGAAGGCAGCTTCGGAGGAACTGCTCGGAGCTCATTATCACGTGGAAAACAACCCAAACCCCAAGAAACGCATCTGTGGGAGAACCCTGCTCTGTTCCCAGTGTCGCTTTGTGCACACTTGGCAGCAGGATCCATATGATTGTTATGGTTCATCTGAGGCTTCCCATTCTCTCTGATGATGCTGGTGTTTGTGAAATCTCTCCTCTCCTTGTAAACACAAGATAAACACTTTCTTGTCACTACACAACCTAGATTCCATGTCAGGTTTCAAAACACAGTATACTTTCAGGGTTTAAAAATTATCAATGGAGACATAAAGGTGTAAGTTACTCTGAGACAAAGAAGATGGTGAAAGCCTCTGCAGCCGAGTCCAAGGTCAAGGCCCAGGCCTGAGGGAGGGAAGGTGTGTGGGACTACTTACCCTTGAAGGATGGATCAAGCTGGGCATGGCATCTTACACCTGTAATCTCTCCAGGACAAAGGATCACCCTGAGTTCTAAGTCAGGCTTGGCTGCATAACAAGACCCCTGTCTCAGTGATGAGAGAGAGAACCAGAGGGGCACAAAAACATACATACATACGTACAGACAGACAGACAGACAAATAAACGATGGAGCTTGAAAAGGAAAGATGAGACTTGGCTACATAGCAAGACCCCTGTCTCGATGAGAAAGTGCCAGCAAGACACAGAGACAGACAGACAGACAGGCAGGCAGGCAGACAGATAGGCAGACAGGAACGCAATAACGGATGGAGTTTGAAAAGGAAAGATGAAAAAGAAGGGAAACCATCCTTTGGAAACCCAGAAGAGCATGGAGGGCAAAACAGATGTTGAAATATGACATTAACACTGGCCAAAGCTTCCGGTGGGAGACTGTGTTAGGGATTAAGGTGGTCCTGGCAAAGAGCGCAAGCCAGGCATTGAAAGGTTTGAAGCAAGCAAAAGTGAAGGAGTATTGTTACAGTGTGTGTGTGTGTGTGTGTGTGTGTGTGTGTGTGTGTGTGTGATGGGCAGAGGACAGTATGTGAGAGCCTGCTCTCTCCTTTTACTGAGTAGGCTCTGGGGATCAATCTCAGGTCATCAGGCTTGGCAGTGGGTGCTCTTACCCAGGGAGTCATTTCATGGGCCCTGTGACATCTTAATTTAAAATAATTGTTTCAGTTTATGCTTGTAACTCGAGGCAAAGGGGCCTGTCAAATGCTACACAAAAGGTCATAAATAAAATAAATACTGAATAAAAACATCAAGGTAGAGGTAGCTGCAACATCACCACCTGTCTGAGAGGTCTGCCTAAGCAAGATCAGGGTCTCGGCCACTGTTTTTTCTTCCCTCCCCTTGAGAAACTCTCTTCCTTTACATACTTTCTGTTTCTCTGTAGTCATCTCAAGCCTCAGCTTGGGCATCCACCTTGTGAGTGAACTATGCTTGTTGTCATTTGGCTGGAAACAGTGAGGAAAGGAGAGTGTCCGTGTGGTGGTAAATCTCAGTTATCCTGCCCACTGTGGGTGGCACCATTCCTTTGGCTAGGGCATTGGACCTTGTGAAAAGAAGAAAGTAAGCTGAGCAGATGCATTCGTCACCACCTGCTTTCTAACTATGTGTGAAATATGGAGCACCTGGAGTTCTGTCGCTATGAAATCCCTGAACTGTGAGACAAATTAACCTTTAAGATGTTTTTGTCAGAGCACGTTATAAATGCAAGAAGAAGAAAAGCTAAACTAGCTGGGTGTGGCAGGGTGTGTTGGGATAGTGGTTCCCCAGAAGCTGAGTCTCTCTCTCTCTCTCTCTCTCTCTCTCTCTCTCTCTCTCTCTCTCT
>JADRCH010000082.1:1595880-1633064 GCA_019843965.1 Rhynchomys soricoides | reverse complement strand
CACACACACACACACACACACACACACACACACACACACACACACACGGCTTTCAGTGAATATCCCTGTCCTTTGGGGTCCCCAAGGGTGTCTCTTCTGTAATATTGATCTGGGAGGTAAGTGGTGGTCCTTGTCCGATGCTACCCTGAGTCAGGGTAGTATTTTGACATCACTGAGAGCCTAGCTTCAATCCTGTTTGCTCCTGAGACCCAGACATTCCTGAAGCAATCCAGAACTAACTCCAAAGGCCTCATGGGAACAAGCAGGAAGGCAGTTATTCCAGCCGGCAGATGTGGGTATCTCCATCATGCCTACCTACCCTCTCTCATGTGCAAAAGAGCAATTCTTGCTGTCCTCATAGGAAAGAGAACAGAGCCCTTTCTAGACATCAAATGCACCAGACCTTGACACCCAGACAGCTGTTGCTTCTGAATTTATACATTTATACACACACAGCATCCTTTGAAAACCCAATGACCAATTGGTTACACACACAACTGTTGCAACTCAAATGCATTAATGCATGGATTGATGGTTCATCTTACACAGGGCCTGTGCTAAGGGAAACAGGACATTAAAAAACATATAACTCTCCACTCTGCCTCTCATGGGTTTTGAACGTCTTGTGACATATATGCATGGTTCTCTCTAAAGCATTATCTGAACAAGGAAAAAAATTGGAAATGGCTTAGGTATCCATCTCAAGAAGAAAAGCCAATAAAATTGAGCACACTTACCCAGAGGAGATGATTAGAATTTAACAGAACTAACTGGGGCTTCTATATGCCTCCCCCTAGCAAATCACAAGTATGTGTTGAGCAAAGAAACCAAAACATAGATTGATACATGTAATGAAATAACATTCATGAAAATATATACATACACACACACATATACATACATACACACACACGTACATACATACATACATACAAACATACATACATACATACAGAAACTATGCTGTATGGGCTGACAGTATGGCCCAGTGGGTATTGACACCTGTTGCTAAATCTGATGACCTCTGTTGAATCCCAGAAACCACAAGGTAGAAGAGAGAATCAACTTCTAGAAGTTGGTTTTTTTACTTCCACATACATACTGTTGCATTCATTTGTTCTCTCTCTCTCTCTCTCTCTCTCTCTCTCTCTCTCTCTCTCTCTGTGTGTGTGTGTGTACACAGTAATTACATAAATAATCAAATAAATGCATGTAGTAAATAATTTCTAAAAGCAGTGCTTATAGGCATGTAAAAGTGTGTTTAGTGCATGTGTGTATATGTACATGTTACTGTGTGCAGATATACATGTGTGAATACACATGTAAGTAAGAAGCTATGTGTCTAGAAGCCACTGGATAACCTTTGGGCACTCTGACACAGGTTCTGGTCTTGTTTTTTGAGACAGTTTCACTGGCCTAAAACCCACCATTTGACTTATCTGGCAAACCCATGAGCTCCAGAGATCTGCCTGTCTCTGTATAGCCAGCACTCAGATTACAGACACATGCCACCACACTTGGCCTTTTACACAGTACTGGGATCAGACTCGGGTCTTCATGCTTATGCATACAGCAATTTCCTGCCTTCCACTATGCCCTCCCCAGCCCCTGAAAGTACATTTCCTAAATCATGTTCACCAGCCCCCTCTCTCTCACTGAGAGAGGGGAAGAAGCAGGAATGAGTCTGTCGGAGGGTTTCATTATTAATTTTTGTTTGTATAATTGATCTGGTTCTTTTGTAAACATTTGTGAATTACTTCCCCAAGGAAGTTGCAGTTGGAACACGTTCTTAGGAAGGTATGATCAGAATATATGAGAAGGTTGGTCAAGAGTGAATTGGCGATCAAGAATATTGGCAATACTGCATGGTAGTAGATGGGACCGACTGCCCAACAGATGGCATCTGCAGCCATAGCTGGGAGCTCCTACCATGAAGAGATAGCTCCCTGGGATCTCTGATGAGATAAGAGTTTATGACTTCCTTGAAAAGATTTTGTTTGGTAAGGAGCGTGTGAGAAAGCAGAGTCGCCTGTGGATCAACATGGCTGCAGGTATGCAATGTAAAAATTTGAACTATGAATGTGAGCTGGTTTTTCTCCTTATTCCTCATTCTTGTTGGGCTCTGGGACACAGGAGAAGATTCTGTTATGCCAAGTAAGCTTTGGGGGCGATGGGGCTAGGGAAGTGGAGCCAGTGATCAGAGACTCAGATGGAATAGCTGGTAATCCCCAGACTTATTCTAGTGGACTGTGCATTTCCAGGGCTAGGATGCCTTGCTTCCAAGGGACCCAATTCATAGAACAGTACACAGCAGTCTAATAGCTACTTGGAGAACACTTGGCAGAGGCAGTTTGGATAATGAATAAATGAATGATGCCACACAGTGCTCCAAGAGTAAAGGCGTAGAGGTCTGGTGTTGAGCTGAGGGTAAGAGTCAGTTGAAAAGTGCTCACCTAGAACTCAGGAGGACTCAGATTTATTCCCCAGAACTGCAAAATAATAAACAAACAAACAAACAAATACACACACATTACTTGGATGGCTGCCTCCAATTTTGATTCATGTTTGTCTCTTTCCTCCCTTTCTCCTGTCAGGGAACCCCCCCTAAAGTGTGTGTCTCACCTGCCTGCTACCCCATCAATTCCCTCTATACGTTCCCATCTTTAAACCCCAGGGCCTTTTTTTTTTTCAGTCTAAGAATAGAATAAAGCCAGCACTCTACAGAGCCATTTCCCTAACCCAAAAAGGAAGTCTCAATTCCCAGCCAAAGTGAATGAAGCCAGTGGACATTCCAGTTGCTGAAAGCATCTTACAAATCCTTGTATTCCCTATGTCTTGTAAACGGAGCCACCGACTTGACAGAGACCTATAATGCCTGTCGGCAGAAGCTACATCGTTCACTGTAATAGTATAAGTCAGAATAAATCTCATCTCCATTTGTAAGACAATCTTTAACAGAAAAGAATTGCCTGCTTGATTAGGAAGATCCATCAGGCATCTGGAGCAGGAAAATCTTTTTCTTTTGATCTCCAGAACCTGGACAGTCATAATGAGTCTGATTTAATGAGCCCCTATTCTTCAATATTAATTACAAGCCCATTGAAGTAAACACACAGAAAACCGGAGCTAGCCAGACTCTTCCCTCAAGACACAAACAGCCCAGAAGTCACGCACAGGGGTCTCTAGCTAGTGGATGGATTAGGTGCTCATAGAATCAGTTTAGAAGAAATGCCACACGGTGATCCTGCTTCTGTATCCCAAGGTTGCCTCTTGGCACAAAGTAGGCTTGCTTCTGTACCCCAAGGTGTTACCACTTGGCACACAGTGGGCCTGCTTCTGTATCTCAAGGTTACCTCTGGGCACACAGTGGGACTGCTTTTATACCCCAAGATTACCTCTTGGCACACAGTGAGCCTGCTTCTGTACTCTTAAGGTTACCTCTTGGCACAAAGTGAGCCTGCTTCTATACCCCAAGCTTATCTTTTAGCACACAGTGGGCCTGCTTTTGTACTCCAACTTATCTCTTGGCACACAATAGGTCTACTTCTGTACCACAAAGTTACCTATTGTCACACAGTGGGCCTGCTTCTGTACTCTAAGTTTACCTTTTAGAACAGCCCTCTTTTACATGTGTCTGGCAGACCTCATCTGTCCCAACTGGCTGCCATCCTAGGAAAGGAAGAACAAGGAATGAAGAAACCCCAAATGAAGCAGAGAGGCATAACCTCACTCCTGCGTTGGGTCTCTATGAAATGGAACATCTTTGTATAGCATATACACTAGGAATCGTTGCCAGCCCAGCTTAGCACCTCATCACTAAGGGCTGTCTGGTACCAGTGTTTATTGATTGCTTACCATTGCCAAATGTCTTAAGGACGTGGGTTCATTTAAATATCACAGGACACCTTCTGCCCCGGGTGTGTACGCTGTGGTCCACAGATCATGGATGGTCCAGGATATACTTCATATTGCACCATCAAGCAAAAGAAACATATGTATGCTCCTATAATCTCCACCCTTCAAATTGAACCCCTGGTCTAGGACAGTTCTTCCTCCAGTATGTCCCAGAGAAGTCCAAAGTTTGGACACTCCTGGAAGGAAGCACAGAGATGGCCAGTCTGTCCACACCACTATTTAGGTGGAACTAGAGCTTAGCCTAAGCTGGCTCCTGAGCCAGGGTACTTGGCCAGACAGCTATCAGTGACCCTTCAGTCGACAGGCCACCCAATCATTCAGTCAGTGTTGGATGAACTACTTCTGGGCAGGGACAAATGAAACAGCCCTATTCAGACAAGTGGTGCAGTTCCCACAGAACCTAAAAAAAGGCTCCACTCCCCACAGGGTGGCTGTTCCAGTTTGGATCTGAAGTGTCTCTCATGTCCCAAGCTGCATGTGTTAAATGACCTCTCCAGTCAGTCATTGAGAGCTACCTGGCCTAATCGGTGGGTGAGTCCACTGGTGGGTTCATGCTTCGATGACAATATTGAGAGAGAATAGAAACCTTTGAGCTGGGACCACATTAGAGCAGTAGGTCCCCGGGAAGTGTGTTTTGGGGGACCACAGCTTCCTATGTACTTATGTATGAGTAAGAGTGTCTGGTCTGCATGTACACATGCACACCATGTGTGGGTCTAGCACCCGTGAAGGTCAGATGGGGCATCAGAGTCTTTGGAAGTGGAATTACAGGAGATTGTGAGCCACCATGTGGGTGCTGGGAACTGAACCTGAGTCCTCTAAAACCAATTGCTCTTAATGTTGAGTCTTTTCTCCAACCCCCGGGGGGCCTGTATCTTGTGTCAGATCTCTCTTTCTCTCTCTCTCTCTCTCTCTCTCTCTCTCTCTCTCTCTCTCTCTCTCTGTCTCTTCATCCATCCCTTCCTTCTGGCCACCATGAGGGGGGCACCTGGGGCACCTGCATCTGCTATATGCTCTAGCTGCCATGCTTTAATCTCCCCTCAGACCTAAACTGATGGCTCCAGCTAACCTTGGACTATGAGCCCTAAACCCATGAGCTAAAATAAATCTTGCCTCCCTGTAAGTTGGCTTGTTTGTGTGATTTGTCACGGCTACAAGAATTTCTGAGTAATACAGTCAGCAAGAGATGCTAGAAACATCGAAGTTTAATGGATGTCTGAAATAGAAGGAGGAGTCAGGCAGGAGGTAGGGGCTGGAAGGAGGAGAGGCTGTGTGGGAACCCTTCTGGGTCAGTTCAGGGTGGTTGTTGCACACAGGAGCATGTGACTGTCCCAAGAATCCTTCAAGGAAGGGAGAGATGCTATTCCAAGTAAGAAGAAAGGCATGTATGTGTCCAGTACATATTCTCATTGTTTGTTTGTTTGTTTTTAGAGACAGGGTTTCTCTGAGCAGCCCTGGCTGTCTTGGAACTCACTCTATAGACCAGGCTGGCACCATAACATTTGTGTGCTCCCTGACCCTCCCAAAAAATGAATAGAAGATTGATAAGATCTAAGCAAAGGTTAGAGTTTAATTAATGTTAACATATCAATTTTCATTTCTTGGCTATTATGAAAATGTGGGAAAGGAGAGGATTCCACAGGGACTTCCTGTCTCAGCTTTGCAGCTTCTCTGTTAACATAAAATTGGTCCCAAATATGAACTTTATTCACAAAGAATCAAGTTTGTTTGTTTTTTTGTTTTGTGTTTTTGTTTTTGTTTTTTCCAAGACAAGGTTTCTCTGTGTAGCCCTGACTGTCCTGGAACTCACTCTGTAGACCAGGCTAGCCTCGAACTCAGAAATCCACCTGCCTCTGCCTCCCAAGTAAGAATCAAGTTTGTAAACATAGACTTTTGCTTGCTTAAAAATAAAGTCTATGAGCAAAACAGTGAGCAGTCTCAGTTCTAACAAGAGCCCGAATGTACATACTTCCTAGATTCCTAACTTGAGGCTCTGTGACTAGGGAAAACTGGAGTTCCAAGAATCCAAGAGTCTTAGTCAGGGGTTCTACTCCTGCACAAACATCATGACCAAGAAGCAAGTTGGGGAGGAAAGGGTTTATTCAGCTTACACTTCCACATTGCTGTTCATCACTAAAGGAAGTCAGGACTGGAACTCAAGCAGGGCAGGAAGCAGGAGCTGATGTAGAGGCCAAGGAGGAATGCTGCTTACTGGCTTGCTTGCTTCTCCTGGCTTGCTCAGCCTGCTTTCTTATAGAACCCAAGACTACCAGCCCACAGATGGTACCACTCACAATGGGGCCCTACCCCCTTGATCACTAATTGAGAAAATGCCTGACCACTAGATCTCATGGAGGCATTTTCTCAACTGAAGCTCCTTCCTCTGTGATAATTTCAGCTTGTGTCAAGTTGACACACAAAACTAGCCAGAACACCAAGAGTCCACTTGTCCCAGATTTCCCAAGCAGACAAGGTCAACCTCTGGTTCCCACCCTGCTGGCTTATGGATCTCTGATTCCCACCCTGCTGGCTTATCACTTTATCCCAGCATCTCACTTCCTTCTGCCTTTATTTACTTCTGAGACAAAACACCAAGCTCCTCCTGGCAGGTGAGCAGTGTGAGGCCAGCCTCTGTACATGACTAATTGTAGCTGAGCATTCCTCATGCAGAAGGCATTTAATACACAGAGCTGTTCTCGATGTCACATAGACTAAATGGTTGTCAGTCCTTTGAACCTCCCTTGGCATCTTGGAAACAGCTGCTAATGAAAAGTTGTTTGTCTCTGGACCTTGGAAGTCTCTCATCTGTAAGATGAGAGGGTCAGATGCCAGGCTTCTTACAACAGGTGTGTCTGCGGTCCAGAGTTACTAACATCACCAGGAAGGCTGTTAGCAATGCAGGATCTCATGCCCTAGCTCATGCCTGCTCCATCAGAATCTGCATTTTCACATTGTATGCCATGGACGTTTAGGAACCATGGGACTGTTCTCAGGTTTCAGTATGTATCCGAACCACCTAGGCTGCTGTAGGATGCAAAGTCTCTAGGCCAGTCCACAGGTCACCCGGAGCAGAACTCTCTGGAAGCAGGAGCTAGGATTCCGAAGCTTTAATGTCCTCCCCAGTGCCTCACTTTGAGAAACTCCAAAGTTCTGGAACACTCTCAACATTCCCTCCCACACTGAGGTTTTTGTCCCAGTGCCTAGATGTTTGCTAGAATTCTGGTAAATCCACTCTCAGGGATCGAAAGAGGAAGGAGGGAGGTGTGATTTGTGGCTTCTGTCCATTTTCAGGTGTGAATACTCCCCATGCAGTCCATGCAATCAGCAAGCATGATGTCACGTTGGAACAAAGATGGAGATGTGTCTAGCACACAGAGGGGATGTGTCTCTAGCACACAGAGGGGATGTCTCTAGCACACAGAGGGGATGTGTCTAGCACACAGTGGGGATGTGTCTAGCACACAGAGTGGATGTCTCTAGCACACAGTGGGGATGTCTCTAGCACACAGAGGGGATGTCTCTAGCACACAGAGTGGATGTCTCTAGCACACAGTGGGGATGTGTCTAGCACACAGAGTGGATGTCTCTAGCACACAGTGGGGATGTCTCTAGCACACAGTGGGGATGTCTCTAGCACACAGAGGGGATGTGTCTAGCACACAGAGGGGGTGTGTCTAGCACACAGAGGGGATATGTCTAGCACACAGAGGGGATGTGTCTAGCACACAGAGGGGATGTCTCTAGCACACAGTGGGGATGTCTCTAGCAGCCTCAGCCCATCAACCACGCTAGTCTCTGTGTCCTAAATCTCAGTATTCCAGCACACTTTGGCTTTTTATTTTTAAGATGCACTTTTTTAAAATGTGGATTGGTGTTTTGCCTGCATGTGTGTCTGTGTGAGGGTTCCAGATCCCCTGGCACTGGAGCTACAGACAGTTGTGAGCTGCTATGTGGGTGCTGGGAACTGAAGCTGGGACCTCTGAAGAGCAGTGCTCTTAACCGCTGAGCCATCTCTCCAGCCCCTCTCCCCTGGCTCTTATGGCCTGCTAGTCATGCTCTTGAATTTCTACTGAAGGCTATGGAGAAAAGCAAAGTTCTTAAGAGATCAAGCTCTGAGAGTAATCAGGAGTGTGGACTTTAGAGAAAGCAGCTTTCAAACTCAAGGCTGATTTTGGAAACTGCATATGCTTGGTCAAACTGCCTAACATCTTCAAGCAATTTATTTTACGTGTGTGTGTGTGTGTGTGTGTGTGTGTGTGTACATGTGTATACATATGTATATACATATATATGCTATACATATGTGTATATATCATATATTCATATATGCATATTATATATTATTTGGCCAACAAAAGCAGTAAATACATATATAAATATATCATAGTATATTGCATGGATATGTACTATACATACCACTTGTCAAAGAACTGGGAGTCTAGGCCTTCATTAGGTAATATTAACATATTCTAACTTTACAGTTGGGTGGTAGGCCCATGGGTATTGATTTCTTCATTTACTTTGCTATGTTCATTGCTCATTGGCTTTCGTGGTGTTGAGTGTGAACGTGGCCTTGAGTGTGCTAGGCAAGTGTTCTACTATTAAGCTCTACCCCTGATCCTTATTTGCCTTTTAATTATACCTCCATGGCACAATATCTTTTGAATGTAATATTTGTAATATTTATTGCACAATTAAAGTGGAAACCACAAACCCAAATGAAACTGATTAATAAAATGTGTCATTTCATGATTTTCCCAGTTGCCCCCTAATACAGCCTTGGAAAAGGATATGGGTCATAGAAACTTGGCTAAGAAGATAGGTCTTTTAGGATGTCAACTGGATACTTAATTTCACTCAGACGTCTAATTCTCAGATAATGGGCCCCAGCCCTAAAATGCTTTGCAGATATCTCATTCTGGCATAAGTACCACCATCATCAGGGGTACAACTGAACTATCCCTATAAATCATTGGGCTGGCTTGGCATTAGGATAGAAGGAAGTACAATACAGCTCAGAAAAGACCTGGGCGATTTCCCTCCTTCCATTTGAATGCTTTAACTTAGGGGCTTTCCAACAACTAATAAGTTATTCATATTTCTCCCAGGGACCTTCTCACTGTGGTGACTTCTCTACTTCCCAAGTGATGCCCAGCTGTACGGTATTGTGCTGACAGTACCATGACTCAGTGGGAACAGAAGATCCACCTAGTGCCATTGGGCTCATAGGCCCCCCGCCCCCTCTGTGCTTCCAGTTCATCCTAAAACATCAGACGGACCTGGGTTTGTACTGTAGGACAGTACTCTGTCCCTTCAGTAGGAACAAAGAAACCCACACAATCGAATGGCATCTTGTTTTCTCCTGTTTTGCTCTTTGCAAAGCGTTACATAGCAAATAACTCTGGGAAACAGTGGAAGGATTTAAACAGATAAATAAAATGGTGACGTCTTGCTCGTTGTGTGCCAGGTATGACTCTGAGTACTTCACAAACTATTGATTCAGCTGAGGAAGATAACTGTCATCATGGTAATCACAGATGGGTAAATTAAATCATGGAGCAATTAAAGGGTTTGCCCAAGGTGATAAAACTTACAAGTGGCAAAGGTGGGCTCCTGACTTTAAAGATTTTGGTTTCAGAATTGATGCTTTAATCACTCTGTGGTACTGCTTAGACCCAGTGCTATGCCTTTTCATATTTTTTCTTTGAGGACACAGAGATAAGCATCCTCTTCTCTTGAGCTCAGAAGGTTCTCAGAATCTCCACTTCGAAGCCGTTGCACCTCAGAGTCTAGGATGGACTCTGGTTTTGTACCTAAAGGCTTAGCTTTAAGTTTATTTTCTATTGCTTCTTAACAGATGAGCTAGGTTATAAGACACCGGATAGACTAGTGTGGTGGAGAAAATCTCACTTCTCAGAAGCAGGAACCCAGGCGTCTGCTCCCTCTGCCTCTGACCCAGAAAGCCATGCATTCCCCACAGGAGTAGCCCTTTCCTGGACCTTGATATCTCTTGTAAGAAGGAAGAGATGAATATGATGGTCCTTCATCTCTAAAGAGGGCTATGCGTCACTGTTCTTTTCCTGTGTATAGCTGTTGTCAGTCATGGAGAGATAAAGAAGACAGCAAGCAAGTTTCAACTATGCTCAGAGAGCAGACACCAGACATGTAAATTCACATCCCAGGAATGTGAGAGGAAGCTCAGGGACAGCTCTTCTACTGCAAGGAACACGAGTCAATGCAGAAACAGGGGAGAAGCCACCTTTCCATCTGCCATAGAACTTGACAATTCCAAATTCTAACTTCTACTGGTGAAGACTCAGACTCAAGCCCATTGGGTTTATTCTCTGGGCTTAATTCTACTTTTTATTCATCGTCAGACAAGACAGTATGAGCCCCTCTGTGCTTAGCACAGAAACTATGAATCTATCAGAACATCTAGAGCCCCAGATCTCTATTTTACCAAGAAGCCCATGAGAGGGATCCAACACACAGCTGCCAACACATACAGGAAAGTCTGAACCTAGGTCTTGATGTGTCTGTGGTTGATGTTTTGTTTCATTTTGATTGTTTGTGAATTATTCCCCAACCTTTTTACTCAGATAGCTTTATAAATTCAAGAGGTCAGTCCCAATAGAATTGATAAGTAAAATTATTGGGATGGGGGGAACCTGTGGACTTTTTAATGACTCGGAAGTCGCAGTGCAGTGGTCCCCATAGACTACTCAAAAGAAGCCAGTGTTCTGACTTTGAGAGGTACCGGATCACTGACATTGCCACCTAGCTGGGCAGAAAGAGTCTCCCACAAGCCACAGGATCTTAGTTTGTGTCTCTGTAATTGTGACAGGATAGAGCAGCTAGCTTCTTTTCAATGTGGCTGTTCCCTGAACAATAGCAAAGATCTGGAGCATGAGTTAGTTTTAGACAGAGGTATGGTAGAATCTGCTTAATCACTGAGGAAAATACTAGTCTCAACCTAAGGCGTACAGGACTTAAGTGCCCCAGGATGTCTCTGAATGCTACCCAGCATAAAACTGTAAATTTACCTTAAAATATCATAAGGGTTTGTTTCTAGGGGTTGTGATTTTTGTTGCTACTCAATTGTATAGTTCTTGAGTGTGAACTTTGTAGATGACAAGGTCAGGTTGCAATGTCAAAAAAGGCATACACACTTGGAAGAGACCTACCCAAATCTTGGAGGAGATGACCTCTAAATTTCAGTTCTGATAAATAGAAGACTTACATGGCCATTGTATTCATCAGCAATAGGCTGTTCTTCTATTAGAAATACTCAACAATAACTCCCACAATTCCAATGGTCTTTTTTATTAATTTTCAACTTCTCAACCCATTTCTCAAACCATGTACATTTGGATCAGCTCAATTGTGGGTTGGTTTATGTGGCTTCTGTGAAAGGTTTTTTGTTTTTGCAAGCTCTTCTGAGATCTGTCTTTATACTGTGGAACACATCAGGGCTTCTTCTAAGTTATCTGACTTAAAGGCTCTAAGGGTGAGGAGCAGGGTCATGATAGATGTCCTCTATGAACACTGTACCTGCAGTGACCACCATCTCTACATGCCTATGGGACACCTACAACATGGTTAATATGACTGAAGGATCAAATATCAAATTTTACCTTCTGTTCATGAATGCCAATTTAATGACTCGGAAGTCGCAGTGCAGTGGTCCCCATAGACTACTCAAAAGAAGCCAGTGTTCTGACTTTGAGAGGTACCGGATCACTGACATTGCCACCTAGCTGGGCAGAAAGCTAAGTAGGGCTTATCAGGATACACTGGATGGCACCATTTTGAAGAGTCTTAATGGTGCAGGGTTACATTGAAATGCCCAATCACGTTATTTAACTCCCTTTCAACTTCAAAATGTATTGACCTTCCCAAATAATTTCTATACATGGAGACTTCAAACTTCAAATCCAGTTTCCCAAATGGTCCACATGGTTTAAAGTGGGATTATGTGCTCTTTCCCCACAGACACAAATATGCCCAATCACAATGTGCTAGCAGTAGCAAATTTATTCTTCTTTTGGGGTCTAGGGATCATCACATCCCTGCTGGGAAGGTTCAATTCTCTCAGGCTTATGAACTCCCCACCCGGCACCCACACAACTCCAGGCTGCTAAAGAACAGCCCTTTGTCTCCACACCATGAGTGTCAAGGAAGCAAAAGATTTGGCTGCATGGCAATTAATCAAGTGGTCCGCTTCTACCTTTGATCTGGAAGAAAATAGTGAAGATACCATTGGAGAGGAGAAAATGGAGATACTGACAGAACTGAGGTGGGTGGAAACAGGGACACACTACTAAAAAGGAGTCAAGATGAGAGAGAGACACAGCAGTCAGCCTGCCACACATATTTCAAAGAGATATTCTGGTTGGCACTCCTCACTCTCCTCCTCTGTGTAAGCCAGGATGCCTGTGGCACAGGGGCAAGTCCTGGCCATGTTCAAGACGCTGATCATCCAAACCAGTGAAGTCTTCTTAAGGATGGTGTTGACAGTCCCCAGCTGCCTCGCACTCCACACTCTTTATGTCTGATTTCTTCTTCCATGGACACTAGGCTGCCTAAAGGGGTTCAGAAAGATTCTGACTAGCAAAGAACTCTCCTGGAAAGCCTATGAGCTTTGTGCAGTGCCTGTAAATAGAAGCTTTCTTGGTGTGAACTAGAAAACACGAGTTCAGGATGGACTGAAACAGAGGCAGGGTCTGGGACTCAACTTAGGATCAAATATAGTAATGAGACAGCAAAATGCTTCTGAGGTCTTTCAAGGTTATCTTTAAATTCAGATCAGGGGAGCTGGAGAGAGGGGTCATGAGATGCTGTTATTTCGTTCAATTAAACATAAATAGAGGATTTTTGTTTCTACTTGTTCTGTATTACTTCTTTTTAATATGTAATTAATGTAATTACATCATTTCTCCCTGTCTTCCCCCACCAAACCCACCCATAAACCCCTCCCTGCTTGCTTCTAAATCCTTGGGCTCTTTGGTCTCTTTTTCATTAATTGTTGTTATGAGTTGCATGAGAGAGAGAGAGACAGAGAGAGAGAGAGAATGTGTATGTGTACATATGTATGTATGCATATGCATGCAGTGTACATGAATACCATATATTATAAGCAGACATTGATATATATCTGAGCCAAGGAAAACTGGGCATTCTTTGTACAGAACCCAAGTGGGTCAGTCTCCTTATTGAAAACATAATAAGCTGGGGACAGGGCCCATGTCTTTAATTCCAGCACTTGAGAGGCAGAACCAAGTGGATCTCTGTGAGTTTGAGACCAGCCTGGTCTACATAGTGAGTTCCAGGCCAGCCAGGGCTACACAGTGAAACCCTGTCTCACAAAAACAAAAACATGTATACCAAAACCACATAAATCCCAGTGCTCAGTCTGTACAAAGTTACTCATATGTGTATTTTCAGAGCTGACCATTGGGTATGGATAACCAATCAGTGTGCTTTTCCCTGGGGAAGATGAGGGAACTGAAATATTCTCAAATAAGTGTTTTCTGGCCTTTGTCTTGTCTTCCTTTCAAAAGAGGAAAGAGCTGTAATGTGTTCCTGTCTTGCATTGTAAAAACATGTCAGGGACACACTGAGCTGATCGATATTCAAAACTATGAATATTCTACTCAATAATCAAGCATGCCTTCATTTCTTGGCCCTTTTAATGACAGCATTTCCTGCACAATCCATTTTCATCCAGTTCTTTGATATTTAAAAAAAAAAATTGGAGATTCCTCTAATTGATTCATAAAGTTTATTTACCCAAAGGAACCCAGGAAAGTTAAGTTAGGTGATAATTTGGTTTTGTTTTTTGTTCTTTTTTTTTTTTCTTAAATGAGATTAAGAGTTGTCATTAACAGGGAAATGATCTAAAGACTCAACAAATTGATTTGTAGGTTTTATAGCCAATAAATACACTGATTTCCCTGGACTACATAAACACATACTTCAGCACACTTACTTCTCACAGTTCATAATTTGGCTGTAATGGAGACCAGGCTACGGCATTATAGCTTTTTATTTGGTTTGGTTTTGTGAGAATCTCACTGTACAGCCCTGGCTGGCCTGGAATTCACTCTGTAGACTAGGTTGGTCTCGAACTCAGAGACACACCTGCCTCTGTCTCTCAAGTACTGGAATTAAAGGTGTATGCTCCATGCCCAGCTTGTTACAATGTTTTCAAAGAAGAGACTGACTCTCTTGGGTACTGCACAAAGCACGTCCAGTTTTCCTTGGCCCAGACGGCAGAGCCTACCTGTAACCGTCATAGGTGATTAGGGTCAGTCTCAAAGCCTCCAGGAAGCTCTTTGAAAAACCACAGGCCCTGATTCCATGCTTGGTTTTGCACTAAGATCTTTCAGTGGTTTAAAACAGAAAGCCCTTAAAGGGCAAGTGTTCCTAGCTCCCTGCACAGCTCCATGCCTGAGGAAGCTGCAGAGGGCACGCCATGCTCATTAACACTGCTCCAGTGTGAACCTCTTCCTGTAAGGGATCACCTTGCTTTACTCAGGACAATGGAGACAAATGCAGAGTACCACCTCCGCCATTTCATCTCCTAGGAGAATAAATGCTTGCTTGCAAATGAAGAAGACACCAATGAGCCCTAACATAGTCCACGTTCTAGAAACTTTTGGAAAGTCCCCAGGGCATCTTGAGAAAACCTTGGCCTCCTGCCAGAACTGATTATGCCTACGTGGGCTCGAGCATGGGAGAAAATTCAGAGTCTCTCTAGTTACCCCAAATAACCTGAGATGGGTAGGGACGGGCTTCCAGGTCAGGGGACTCAGGATTCATCCACTCTCCCCTCGTATTTTACAAGTGATGTGCACACTTAGCTACACTGATGACTTGTATAAACTGAGAAAAATGTCATTGCCCTCTGGATGGCTGTCTGTCAGCGCCCTATACTTACTAATCTAAAGTGCCAAGGAACAAAGGAACTTTTAAAAGAAATCTCGAAGACCCACTGTGTCCATTTGACCAGGATGTCACACACAGCACCTAGAAAGAATACTTCCTGTCAGAGGCCCACCCACAGCCTTCACAGCAGACTTGAGTGTGTGCTTGGGGCGGGGGTGGGAGGGAAGCAATTGCCCAGGAAGCTGGGAACACTCTGCCCTCCACATCTATGAGCCCTTCCTCACAGCATCCTGGCCTGCTGGCTCCAGGATTTCAAAACTGGGGTGGGGGTAGAGGCTAATAAGGAGACATAACTCTGTAGCACAATTGTTCCTTCCAGATACCTCATCTGTTTTGTGCCTCAGGGTTTTTGTAATGTGAAAAAGGAAGGAACAGCAGTTCTACCAAAATAGGAGAAGATGAAGGGAGACATTCGAGGAGGCATAATAGGAAGGCATAAGAATCTTTGCTGCTGATGAATACAGTTTGCTCTAGAAACATAACACTACTCCATGCACTTGTGTCTTCACAGGCTGTAAGTACTTGTCTCCTGTGAGGTAACATTCTGCATCTCCTCCCTCCCCCCAACCCCCATTTCCATCTGAGGAAGGGCGCTTTCTTCCCAGGTTGAACAGGTGGTAATAGAAAATGGCAACTTTTGACCCCCATCAGCTGATCGAGTCTTGGCTTGTTGCCATTCTGGCACTGTCCCAATGAAGTGCAGGGCTCTGGCCAGGATGGAGGGGCCCTCATCCTCTAACCCACTCATGACATCACCAAGGAAAGGCCCATTGGGACACCTTCTAACCCAATGGACGTCTTCAAAGAAGGGGAAATCACTTCCATGTTAACTTCACAGTTCCTCACTGTCAGACCTCTGGGTACCTGTATTCCTTTTCCCTGGCACCCTCTCAGAGGCAGAGATAGAGATGAGGGAGCCAGCCATATGTCTTAGGAAGTCAAGCCAATCAACAGTGACCCCCACAGATCATAGGTCAAAAGGTCAGAGACACTTTATAGGCTAAGACCTCTCAAATTTTCTTTCAGTAAGGTTTTTATGCTGCTTGACCTGGAGGCTGTGATGTATCTGATTTTCAATAAGATGTTGTCTTCGATGTTCAGTTTTTTGGCAATTTGACACAGGCTAAGGTCTTCTGGGAAGTGGGGGGTGTCATTCGAGGAACTGCCTCCATGAGACTGTTCCTGGGTCTGTGAGCAAGCTTGTGGTGCAGTTTCTTAATTAGTGGTTGATGATGAAGGACCTAGATGGCTGAGGGTGGTGCCACCTGTAGGCAGGTGGTCCTAGGTGTTATTGGAAAATAAGCTAGGCAAGCCAGGAGGATCGAGCTAGTGGGCCATGCTCATCCATGGGCTTTGCTTCAGTTCCTGCCTCCAGGTTCTCTTAATGATGGACAGTAAGTTGTAATAGGAAATAACTCTCTCCTCCCCATGATGCTTTTAGTCATGGTGTTTATCACAGCAGTAGAAAGCAAACCAAGAGAGACACTACCTTCAGGCAGGTCTCTCGGGAGATTCTGGTAAATGTAGTACAGAGATGTAAGCATGAAGTAGACAGAAGACTATTGAGTGTGCTGTGTGGAGCAGTCTCAGATTAGCTGTCTAACATTTTTATCAGTGGTTCAGGTCATCTGAAATTCAGAGCCCAGATCATCTTGATTCCAGGACCCAGCCTAGAACCTGTGAGCAGGACCCAGGAGTATTCTTTTTATGAAATTGCCAACAACATACTTAAGATCTGGAAAGACAAGAAAGAGTAGATTCCCTTGAAATCAAAATGTAACAGAAGCAGAACTCAGGCAAAGAAAAAACCAACTCCATGGTTCACCATTCGTAGTAAAATCAGAATCATTTCTCAAAGAAAATAATATGGTTATTTCTTTTTCCTCTCAAGAGTAGTAAGACTGAACTGAGGAGGGTGTTGGAGAAATAGAACAGTCCAAGATGTGTCTAGTGGGAAAAGAGAAGATCAAAACCCCCTGGGGAGAAAGGAAGCAGAGTTCAGGACAGTGGGCCATCATGTATGCAAGTCTGTAAAACCAGCAAGAACTCAGCACAGTCACCAGACTATAGAGAGGCCTGTAGGGTGAGGTTGCCACCGTAGAGTCTTACTGACATGTTTACCCCTCGAGAGTGACACAAGCCAAGGGTTGAGAATTCAGGAAAGGGGCTGGGAAGAGGGCTCAGAGGGTATGACTTAGATTCCAAGAACCCATGTAAAAAAGCCAGGTGTCAGGTGCTGGACCCAAGCCATCAAGAGCGTGCACTTGCCTAGAAGAGGAGCCAAGTTCAATTCACCTACATTTCACAACTCAAAACTGCCTGTAACTCCAGCTACAGGGGAATCCAACTCCTCTGGTTTCTATAGACACCTGCAGTCATGAGTGCACTCACGCACGCACACTCACACATACAAACACACACACACACACACACACACACACATCATTAAAAATAACCCATTAGGGGGAGGAGAGACCCTTGGGCCTGAGGGTGTTATATCCCCCAGTATAGGAGAATGTCAAGGAGGGAAGACGAGAGTGGGTGGGGGGTGGGGTGGGAAGGTGGGTTGGAGAATATCCCCATAGAGGCAGGGGGAGGGTGGAGGGAATGGGGAGGTTCCAAAGGGGAGATCTGGAAAGGGGGAAACATTTGAAATGTAAATAAAATATGAAAATAAATAAATAAATAAATAAATAAATAAATAAATAAATCTTGAAAAACAAAACAAAACCAGCCAGGTACAGTGGTTCATGCTTATAATCCCACTGATGAGGAGACAGAGACAAGAGGATGCCTGGGGTTCATTGGCTAGCCAGCCTACACTAGGCAGCAAGCTCCAGGCCAGTGAGAGATCCTGCCTCAAAACAAGGTGGTTGGGGCCAGAGAGATGGTTCATCAATTAAGTGTACTTACTACTCTTCAAGAGGACCCAGGTTCAAGTCCCAGCCCTCACTGGGTTGCTCACAACCATTTATAACTCCAGTTCCAGGAGATTTGATGCCCTCTTCTTGTCTTCAAAGGCATTGCAAACATGTGGTACACAGATATACATGCAGGTAAAACACCATAGATATAAAATATCAACAAAATGGAAAAACTAGACAGTGGCTATGGCATAATACTAGAGATTTCTCTCTCTCTCTCTCTCTCTCTCTCTCTCTCTCTCTCTCTCTCTCTCATACCCACACACAAGAACATGAATGTTCATGTTGGGGAAGGGCACTCAAATCATGGGGAAGCTTGACGTTTAAATGAGTTGAAACGGTGACACCAGGCCTCAGAAAGTACACACTTAGGATCATAAATCATAAAACATTTATTTTCTTCTCCAGTCTCAAAGCCCCAAAGAGCTGTTTATCCAAAATTGCCATGATGCTTTGAGTACTCGAGAAGAAGCATAAGGCTCTAACTTTTGATGGCTGAATATGAATTTGTTTCCAAAAGACCCCACATAGACGTAAGGCTGTGGGCACCACTCCATTTTCTCGAATATTTTCACTGAGATTTCTTTTAATGCTGAAGATCATCAGTGAACGTTTCTCCCTTTTAATCTTTGAAGCACATATGACATCATCGATTGTGAAACTTCTGGTTTCATCCGATAGCAACGGACCCAGGCAAGTGCTCTAAAACAACTTTATTAACCCAGCTGCTGGTCTAAAGTTCAATGTCTGATATTTAAGCTGAAAAATGCCAGATGTGAGGACGTTCACTTTCTAGATATTTAACCACCACCTCGGACTCCCACCCAAGCCCTCCCCCAGCACAAATGAATGTTCACCATAAATGTAAATATTGCTTAATGTAAGGGCTGCCAGCCACATAGATGAGGCATGCTGGAAGGGTTATAAGATCACAGATTATTTACAAGCATACCCAGCACTTGGGTCTTGCAAAAAACAAAACAACTTCTGATAACCCTCTTCCCTCAAAATGCACAGAATGACTTTATTGATAAGTCATGGGACCTGTCAGCCATAATCATTCCAACACTGATCCTCTGGAGACATTTCCCAAACTGATACCTTTCACCGTGCAATTCCAAAGTCACTTAAATATCATCATAAAAATCACCTGTTAAAAAATGGAAAAAAAAAAGATGCCATGAAGACATCCCAACCTGACATAAATATTGCTAATGCAGAGAAGGAGGCAGAATAAATTAGCCTATGAAGAAAGCTAATTTCAGACCCCTATCAAAGTGTCACCCAGTAACACTGCTTAAAAAAAAAAAATTAAATAAGAAGTACCTTACCCAGAAACAGTTGAATTCAGCAGATGGATTTTGACAGGACCTGCATAATTAAAGTTTCCATTGCAGACCTCCTGTTCTGAAACCCGTTTTGTCAGCCAAAGCTAAAGAATGTTTTTTTGGCTCAGGAACAGAAAATCCAAATAGTCCCAGAGAAGCTCTCTGTCTGCCTGGACACCTCAAGACAGTGGCTTTCAAAGAACAAATCTTTCCCTTAGAGATGGATCCTGACATTTTGTCATTGTCGTGTTAATTGGCTGATTCAAACACTAGACACCTTTGGGGAGACTGGTGTAAAACTTTTTCTGAAGAGCAGAGTCATGCTAATAAAAGTTGACCTTGGCAGGTGAGCCACCAGTCACTTAAAAACCCAAGATCAAGATGCTTTCCATCCACCTTGAGTGCCGACTGCTAAGCAGCCATCTTCCTTGAACACTTCTTCCTTCAGGCATATACCACAACTTTAACACTTGGTAGGATAAGGAGAGAGGGGAATGCTGGATACATTTCCATCTGCAGGTAATCTAAAACTTTGTATCAATTAACAGTTTTACTTATCTTCAGAGAAATGTCGTGCTAAAGTGATTTTTGGACAGTCCCTAGGTACATAGCTCCAGAAAACTGACTTTTATGCAATCAATCCCTCTGAAGGAAACTGGGGACAAATACAGAATGCATTGCCCTTACTGCTGGGTAAAAGATGCAACTCCCCAACTAATCTCCCCGCCTACAAAAAAAAAAAAAAGCAAACAACATTCTTGCAGTGGGATTTTGATCTCTAGGCCTGAAGGTAAAGTGACAAGCTGCCAAATCTGACTCATCACTGGGTCTGGATATGACCCTGGCAGAGCCTAGAGGAGAGACTGGTTTCTATAGTTCTCAACCATAAGATCCTGTCTCACCAAGAAGATATTTTTGGCAGACAGACCAGCTTGGTTCAAATCTACTATCTCGCCTCTATCCTTCATTTCATTTAAAAGAAATCAACAGCCAGATTACAAAGAATTGACTAGAAAGCTCTGGTCAGTCTAGGAAGAGTAACGTTTTTAACAACCTGAACACAAGAATGTTGGCTGCATTGCAGTCTCCTGTTGGTCTGAAGCCCTCTAAGCATTTGTTTGGAGGACTCACTAACACATTCTCTTGCCTCGCTGCTTACAAGAATCTAGTACAGGCAAGCTTACCATATGCCTCTTTGGTTAGAAATCAGACTATGCTGGGCCCCTAGTGTTGTGAAATAATGTCTTCACTTGGAAGGAAAAGGAATCTGTGTGTGCCTGATCTGTAAAGAATTAGATAATGAGGCTCCTTTCCCAGAACTAAGAAATTAGTAAAATCAATATTAGATTAAGTGGCTTCATGTTAGGGTTCTGTAAAGTTCAAGGTTCCTTGTATAGTTCCAAGATGGCTGAGACTTCTTAGAGCCGAGGCTACTTTGTAGCACTTTGGCCGTTGGTAGAACCGAGGAAAGCAGTAACAGAGGAGGCAGGAGGGAATCAGAATACACCAACCCACAAATATGTCCCTTTGGCATATTAGTTACTTTTAGCGGAAGGCAGTAAAGGAACAGTAGGCATGGGAATGGCAATCTTACTTCCTCCATTCTACCCTAAAGGTTGCAAATCCCCCATGAGAACAAAGTCTACCTAGAACCAGGAAGGAGAGGACATTCTGAATATCAGTGTTGAGGGAGCAACACAGAGAAGAATCTGTACAAACAAACCCTACTGAGATAACTTTTATCTTTTATTAGTTCCCTGATTACTTTCCTACAGCCTTTGACTCATGTGTCTTACTGTGCAGTCACATTTACATAGCCAGTAATCTTTGTTAAAATGATGTCTGTCTATCTGTCTGCATGAGAGCATTGGATGTCCTGGAGCTGGCAGTTCCACATGGGAACTGAACTCCTGTCTTCTGCAAAAGCAGTACACAATCCTAACTGTGGAGCCATCTTTCCAGCCCCTCTCAGACTTCTTTGGGTCATTTTTTCCTATGTATTAAAACCTTTACGTCCATTTATGATTGTTCACCTCAAACAATATTCACATTCTTTACACTGGTCATCTATCTTCCCTCAGTTCGATTCTCAGGCCCAGATGCAGACACTAAGAGCCTCAGAATTTGGGAAAGATACAGAAACCCATTGAGCCAGAACTCCTGCAGATGGGGAGAACATACCCCATGCTAGATTGAGAACAGTATAATCAATATGGAAACAGAAATCTAGAACCCTTTCTTAGCTCTAGTTTGCTAAATAACTAGAAGAAACCAGTAGTTCTTAAGAGTAAGTTCAGTTTTTAAAGAGCATGCCACTACACACATGCTTGTGCCTAACACATGTGTGCGTGGCTGTCAAACACATGTGAGGTCAGGTGGGACAACTGTAGGTACAGCCCTGTTCTAAAGCTAATCCAATCCTTTAGGTGACCAAGAACACAAAGGTGACAGTCACATCATGATTACAAGGAACTACAGGAAGTCTATGAGGAGAGACTGTAGCCCTGGCATCTGGTCTCCCAATCTTGGAGTATGGCCACTGCATCCATTGATAGTGCCAAGATGCCCAGCCATAGTGCTGTATCTGTCATGTTCATGCCTTCTTACCAACCAGGCATTTCAACATCCTAGACATGGCTTCCACCCCAACTCCACACTCCTGTAAATCTTACTAACTGAAAGGCAAGATCCTCTCAGGCCATGTAAGCCAAACCACAGCAATTTACCATGGATGTAGAGTAGCCAAGGAAAGTCCAACAGAGTCTGGGTGGCATCGTGGTGTGCTTGTGAGAGGCAGTGGGGACTGATGGGAGCTAATGAAGATTAAAACAAACAAACAAAAACAACCTGAGAATCTTCTCAATGGATAGCCATGGATTTTGTCTTTCTTTATGTAGTGTGTATGGTTTCACTGAAGAGGACACTCCTTCAAGGCAGTGGAGAGCAGAGTGCCTGGCATGCAGAAGTCTCCTAAGATATGTGCTCACTGGAGGAACACAGACAGGACAGCTGCTACGCTTGTTGTGTGTGTGAGCATCTCTCTGTCAGAGGTCAAGGCGTCTGTTTGTAGAAGGAAGGACAGCCTGGCTGGCTGAGCCCTGTTGGCTTCCTCTCTAGTTCTAGCACAGTGTAAGGGGGTTAGCAAGATCAAGACAGAACAATAGACTGAGAAGGAAGGTGTTTCTCTGGCTGGCCCAGCCTCTGAGTCACACATGACCAAGGACAAATCATTTAACCTGCCCTGTCCTTGTTTGTACTGTATGCAAAACAGTCACAGAACAATACAAGCTTCCACCCTCCCTCCAAGCAGTATTCTGAGAACTGGGGAGATGCTATCTTGCAAGTGATTAGAGCTAAGAACTGGGCTCCCAGCACAGAAGTGGTGTTGTTCGCAGGCTCAGCGACAGCTGCTGTTTTCCAGCATGAAAGGTGATATTGTGTGGCCCTGTTGGCAAGGAGAGGGAGTGGTTGTTATGTGTTGACACTGTGGTACAACACGCTGGAGCACAGGCTCCTCGAAAGATGAATGGTCCTGATTCCATTCATTCGACTCCCTCTTCCTCAAATCTTTCTTATTCCTAATGGACAGGTGATTCTCATCTCTCCCCAAGTCTCTCTCTTTCCAACTTTCCCCCAGCTGCCAGCACATCTGGAGAAAAAGAAAACTGGTCCAAGGCATGTTCTTTGTTTTTCTAAATGGAATCACAGAAGCCCAGAATTTGCTGCTCCATTTAAGGAGTCAGCCAGTTCACTTAGCTGCTTCTGAGGGTTGAATGTATACCATGGGGTTTATAAAGATGAACCAAAGCCGTGACGGAGTGTTCTGAATAGACCTATGGCGGCTGGGCCTGAGTATAGTTATGGGGACAGCAAGACAGAATAAAAATGTCAGCTCTGAAGAAGACATGGTCGGGTGGGACAGGTACAGAAATTAAAACAAAAAACAAAAAAACTTCTGCTTTTGCAGAGCTCATAAGCAGTTCAAGCAACACCAACAACTCGCTATGGAACAAGCCAATGGCGCCAGCTTACTCCTCACTCTACCAGGGAGAACAGGGGAGAGAATGTGTAATTCTGGCTGGGGATTTGGGAAGAGATTTTCACAACTGGGAACACCTAAGCTTGGGGAGGGCAAGTTTCACAGGGCTGAGAACAGAGCAGAGCATTTGTGACAACAGTACTCAGCAGCAGCTGCTTAAGGGAGGAATGGTTTATTTTGGCTCATAGTTCTAAGGTGTAGTCCATGGGATGAGGAACACATGGTGGCAGAAACTTGAGGCAACAGGTCACATTGTATCCACTGTCAGGAAGTAAAGGGGTCACATTGTATCCACTGTCAGGAAGCAGAGGGTTAGACGAACTAGCCCTCTTAGGCTACATGCTTCTGGAACTTTCCAGAAGCAGGATCCATGATTTATCTTTGAACTGAATTATGAGGGTTTTTTTAAAAATGCATATATGTATTTGAATATACATATACATTCATTCCTAAATATAACCCCTTCAGTCCGTATAATGTAACTTGAATGTATGTTTTTCAGGGCTGACCATTTGGTACTGGACAAACAGTTGGAGTGCTCTTCCCTAGGGAGGACCGTCCTGAATTGTGAGTTTTAACAACAAAATCATAGCTTCCTCCAGAGCAAAAACTACTGGTTTTTTGTTGTTTTGTTTTTTTCCAGATCAAGTTGTCATAAAGAAGCTGTGATCATGGAGATGCTGGGGACCAAGACAGGAATGAAGAGAGATATAGCAAAAAGATGAATCGGATGAAGATAGGAGAGAAGAGGAAAGGCGAGGAGAGGAGGTGGGAATCACAAAGAACGCACGTCAATCATGGTACCTCATTCTGGGCCTTCCCCAGTTCTGAGGCGTAGATAGAAAATCCCCTGTTGAAGTTATGTCTGGTTCTGCCTCCCAGCCCCTTGCCCCCAGAAATCAGACTCAGACTCAAAGGAGCTAGGCTCTTCTCTGACTGGAATCATAATGTAAGATTACCCGTTTATTTTAACCTACATTCTGCCACGTGTCTGGTTGCTTGTGTCAGGTACCATGCATCTGTCTCCTCATATCTTCCCAAGTCTGGCTCTATCTCAGAATTCTTTCTGCTCCCAGATGTTCCACCTTCTATTTCCTCTCTAAACCTTAGGCTTTTTAATTGACAGGGCATGCATCCATACGGTATTCTCTCTACAATCCCCAAGACCATTCCCACAGACATACAGCTGCGAGTGATAACTTTGTGGATATGTTGAGAGCAGAAGGCATCTGAAAACATCATAACAATCTCTCTAACCTAGAATTGCCAAGGATGCCAGTTTTTATGCTGTGTATAAAATGTCTTAGCAATAGATAGTACTACATAACCTGTTGCTCTCCTAAGGTTTCCGGGTACCTTGACTCATTCGATCTCCAACTGAGTTTATGTTCCTATTAAAAATAAGGATAACAAAATCCCTTGATTCCTGGCATTTGTCATTCAGAAAAGGAGACAGTAGCAAACACTTCAACATGTGGAAGACTGAACTTCCGACTCTGCTGTGACAGGGTAATGTAAGCTCCGTGAGAGAACCAGGCTTCCGCCCATCAGTTATCATGGATTTGAATGGTGGGCAGGAATTTTCCAAGCAAAAAGTTGAGGAAAGCATTTTCTAGACAGAGCCAAAGCTACGGGAAGGGGTTTCGAGTGAGACAGAGATTTCCATGACAGATGTTGTCCCTGGATCCTAAAGAGTAGAGAAGAGAAGAGAATGAAGCTAGCCTTCCCTCTCTCAGAGCAAGGGTCCAGAACATGGGAAGAACAGCACCATGAAGAACAGTGACAGATGTCAGCAATAAGATGCCCTTTCCTGTGCCCAAATCATCTTTACCTGCTGGGATGGATCTTGTTGAAATGGCTTACACCAAGAACAAACAGCCTTGTAGAACGAAACATTTGGGAGAAGAGGCTTGGGTTTCTCTTGCTTGCTTTGTATTTTATCTCTCATGAAAGGAAATTCTGATATGGATTCAACTCCACCCCCATGGCCAAAAAAAAAAAAAAAAAATCATTGTGAGGTTAGAGTAACTCCACAGTTGGTTCTTTATAAGGTAAGTATAGTAGGTTCACATGTCTCGTTTTTTATGGAAATGAAGTTTAAGTTTGCAAGCCCCTCCTTCTGGAAATAAACTAGGTACAAATAAAATGTGGTCCTCAGCTGCTGTGTATGATGCACATGTTTATAGGGGACTGTGCAATGAACTCTTTCTCTTCCTATAAGATACAGGTCAAATATGATCTCTCTTGTGGAACAAAGCGTCATTCTTCAGCCATGATATGTATGTCCCAGGATGATCCCTTTCCTCAGGCAGCCACAACATGCCTTAAGTTCATTTATCCTAATGAAATGTTTCTTTTTCCTGATGTTTATCATATATGGAAAGAAATGAATGAAGGTAAACATGTTATTTACAATGTAGCTAAACCAGGTGTGGTGGCAAAGGCTTGTCTGTCATCCAGACACTTAGAAGGCTGAGCAGGAGGCTGATTAACCCAAGGTATAGCAAGACTGCGGCTAAAAAGTTGCTACAGTAAAACAAAGTATAAATTAATAATAAACTAAAATGTACCCAACCGATGGCTCTCTCTGTGAGTACCTATAGACTACAGAGCTACTCTTATCTGAACCTCATTACGGATTTTTTTTTTTTAAGAATAAGAATTCATATCAGGTTTATAGTCTTCCTTCCTTTCTAAAATCCAGGATGGTAGAGCTGGGCAAAGAGTCCTTTGTTCTTACAGCAGACATGCCAGAGTCTAGATTCAAATGGAATTAAATATGAGGTAACAGTTCAGCATTGTAGCTTAGTTGGTCTAGTGCATGCCTGGCAAGCACAAGGTCCTGGGTTTGGTCCCCAGCACTGCATAAAACTAGGCATGGTGATATACACCTGTAATTCCAGACCTGGGTAAATGGAGGCAGGAGGAAGAGAAAGTTAGGGCCAGCTTTGGCTATACAGCCAGTTCAAGGCCACCCTGGATTAAATGAGACTCTAAACAAAACAACACAATGATGCATAAACGAGGGTCAGTCCTCGCTTTTCTTCTGATGACTATTCATCATGGAGCCCAGGACTCAACCCAAGGCAGAGAACCTCTCGGCCACAGAAACACTATTACCGGTGGTTGCTAGAGAAAGAGGTGCCTGGTACTCTAATGTCATTTGAGGCCATCAGTCCATAGGGAGGTCCTAATCTATAGAGGGGCCATAACCAACTGTGCTCCCAACCTGCTGATGTCAAAGAGGACTCTTAATCTCCCTTTTCACATGCATAAGCAGGCAGACACTGCATGTCCATGAGTTTGTTCCTAGGCAGCCTGGCCTTAGAAGGTGCTTGGTTTGTATTTTAAAGGCTCCGGTCTAAAGGTCAGGCAACACAAAGGGAAGCCAGCCAGAGGCTGCTGCAGGTAATGGAGCATGCAAAAAGCTCTTGGTACCACAGAGACAAGTCCCATCTCTGTGTGTCCATGGCACGATGTGGAAAGAGCTTTCTCTTAGTTTTACTTCTCTGTTTATTTTAGAAAGCCGCCATGAAGATAAGGACTATTCTTCTAAAAATAATATTGCTCTTGGCAATAGTCTATCGGTAAAAGTGGAGCTTTTCCACCCGAAAAGAGAGTCAGGGAGAGTCAGGTGTCGATTCTCAGAACAACCTCAACAACTACAGGAAAGATCAGAACAGACCTGAGAGGAGAGGCAGGCATGAAAGCCCTGGAAATCCCCAGCTGCTGATTCCAATTTGGAGACTTGGCCAACCCAAAAGTTGGGACAATGCTTTTGTAATTCATTGTGACATCTTGCTACAGCTATAGGGGATGTTCATTTTCCATCTGTCAATCCACCCAATCTATAAACCTATAGGTAACATGGAAATAATAGTGGTAACTACAAGTAGCTAAAATGATACTCACTTATCTTTATTCTCCAGGAACTGCATACATTGATTCATACATATTTTTTTCCTTTAGGGTTGTAGAGCTGACTCAGTAGATAAGGTGCTTGATGCCTATGCCTGAGAGGCCCATCACCCACATAAAGTCTGGCATCTCCCTGGCACCTGTAACCCTAGCACTGGGAGTGAAGACCAGTGGATTCCAAAGGCTCAGTGCCCAGCTAGACTCACTGAAATGGTGACACCCCCACCTCCAGGCTCAGTGACACCCTGTCTCAAAATAATAATGAAGAAAATTATAGATTATACTGCAGTACCAACCTCTGGACTCTGTGGGCACATAGGAGGACTGACAAACACACACACACACACACACACACACACCCTTATGTGCACACTCATGCATATAACATACACACATAAACAAATGAGTAAACTTTGAAACATTTGTTCCTTCGATGTCATAACAACCCTATTATTTCAATTGAATGAAGGCAAAAAGTGATGAAGGGAAAAATGATAAGTGGTTCAGGAAGACTTCCCGGGAAGTTAGGAAGCTGTGAGCTCCTCAAAACAAAACGAAAAAGACTATACTAAACACAGCTCTATCTACAGTACTTAGCTCTGCCACTTCTGGGTAACACCAAAGGACTCCAAGGGAACAGATCTCAGTCACATCGTTCACAGGGGCCAATTTATGCAAATAACCTCGATGTAGAGGTTGAATGAATGAAGAAGGTTGATTGAATGGAAGAAAATATGGTGTACAGGGTCCAAGGAAAAGGCTCAGGTAGTAAAAGTGCAACTTTGTAGGAATGAGGTCCCGAGTCTGAGAGTCGATGCCCATGGAAAACGTCCAGTGCTGTACCCACCCCGTCTGGCAGACAGGTATGTGTTATGAAGAGGTTCTTGGGCTCAGGGAACTCTCTCAGAAACTCCTCAATCAGGATTGAGACCTAACCTTGCAGAGACAATCATGGGTTGATAGTGGGTAGAACCACACCTGGACAGGGAGTGCTTGGATCCATAGTCCTCTTTATGTATTTTAACCTTGCTTTTAGGACCCCAAAAATGAACTAGAGGGGTCCCTGTGTCTCTGTCTCCCTTCCCGATGTGGGCAGGTTAAATAAATCCTTTTCTGCTTTTTATTATTAACTCACCTTTTTTGGCTTATTGAGGATAGATGGCCAAAGCTGGCTTCTTGAAGAACAGACTGTGTGTGACTATAAATTCATTAAGTGTGGTGGCACACACTTATGATCCCATCACTGGGAAAGTGGAGTCAGGTAGATGCCTGGGAATCTCTGGCCAGCCAGCATAGGCTAATCAATAAAACCCCAAATCCCAGTAAGAAATCCTGTCTCTAGAAAACAAGGAGGATGGCTTCTGAGAAATGATACCAAAGGCTGAACTCTGGCCTCCACACCCACGAACATGTATGCAACCTCCACACATGAATGTGATCAAATATGTATATGTACACACACATATGTACACACATATGTGTGTGTACATTTATATATATGCATGTATATACATATTATGCATGCATATATACAACATTAGCATATATACATATATGTATACATATATACGTACACACGTTTACATTTACATAAGTGCATATGCATGTATATACATATACGTATATGAATATATACATTACCGTATATACATATATGTATACACATACACACATATAATTGTATATATACACATAGATGTTATACATACATAAAATTACCATATATCTGTATATATGGCATATGGATATATGGTATATGTATGTATGTACATACACACACACACACACACACACATATATATATATGGTAATTTTCAGCCATAAAAAAAGAACAAAGTAATTCTCTTTTAAGGAAAAAATAATACAAATGGAAATGACCATATTAAGCAAATTAAGTTGATCTCAGACAAATACTGTATACCTTTTCTCATTTGTAGCTCCTAGATTCATACAGACACATAAAATCATGTATGTATACAGGACAGAAAAAACAGAAGCGAAACCATGTAGGGAACAAAGGAACGAACAGGGCAGAGTTAGAACAGAGTTAGAAGCAATGGAGTGTGCAGAGATTCTCAACATACAATACGGACTTGTATGAGAGTGGCCTTTTGCAACTCAGTACAATGTATACAATATATAAGTGGAAAAACAGTGTTTTGTTGACTGGACATCTTGTCAAAAACTGCCTTCTAAATATTTACATTTAAACCCATAGATTAGTGCTACTCCCAAAACTGGTCAGAGAAGATTTGTTTTGCAGCGGGCAGCAGGCAATACAGACTCATAACTTGTCAAAGGGCTGAGAATAACTGTGAGCTCAGTCTTAGATAGGAAATCATACCAACCTCCCCAAGGCTCAGAGACCATCACAAAAGAAGGCACAGAAAAGATGTAAGAGATGGACGACCAGAAGGAATGCTGGGAGATGCTCTTTTCTGGGCGTGAAAGGGTAGGTGTGCTCATGAACTCACACCAGATATAGGAACTGTCTTAGTTAGGGTTTCTATTGCTGTGATGAAACATCATGACCAAAAAGCATGTTGTGCAGGAAAGGGTTTGTTTGGCTCAGACTTCCAAATTGCTGTTCATTTTTAAAGTTCCTCAGGACAGGAACTTAAAACAGGGAAGGAACTTGGAGGCATGACCTGATAAAGACGCCATGAAAGAGTTCTACTTACTGGTTTGTTTCATCTGGCTTGCTCAGCCTGCTTTCTTTTAGAACCCAGGACTGCCAACTTAAGGAGAGCACTACCCACTATGGGCTGGACCTTCCCCATTGATTATTAATTGAGAAATTAGATCTTACAGCTGGCTCTCATAAAGCCATTTCCTCACCTGAGGCTCCTTCCTTTCTAATGACTCTAGCATGTGTCAACTTGACACAAAACAAGCCAGAACAGGCAGCAACACAAGCTCTGCACAAGATCAAGCCAGAGTGTGTGTATGTGTGTGTGTGTGTGTGCGTTACACCACAGAAGGCAGAGGACAGCTTTTGGGAGCTGATTTACCCCTTCCACCATGCAGGTCCCAGGGGTTAAGCTAAACCTGTCAGGTTTGACAAAATTCAACCTTATCCACTAAGCCAAGAAAATTTTAGAGGTCAGAACTTAATCTCCAGAATTATGGTGCACTCAGAACATATAACCATGGAGTCACTTGGAAGATGTTAGAAATAATACTTCCCCCCAAAATTTAGTTAAGTCCTTTTCGTATTGATTTTGTATTCTTCTAATTGAGTCAGTTCACTGTGTGTGTGTGGGGGGGGGGGGTGTCAAACATATGCTATGGGACCAGGGAAAGAATATTCAACAGTTTATAACTCTCCCATGGAGAGTTTTAAAGTGGCCCACCCTATGGGAGCCTAAGGTACCCTGACCACATGCTTACAGTGTCAGGTGTAGTACTGCACACTAGTTACCTTCTTTTAATTTTATGAAGCATATTATTACTCTCCAGGTAATTCTGGAAAACAACAGCATTGAGAAGGTCAATTGAGAAGGACTTTCCCACATTTATATAGCCATAAGCATCATATTAAGTGATGCTCTCCAGTGTAAAAAAAAAGCACTAAGCAAACTATGATCCAGAACCCTAATTTGAATCACAGGGAAGCTGGGAGCTCAGTCTTCAAATGAGTTTGAAAGATTACTGTGTGTTCTAGTGTTCTTTCAGTTACTGGAATAAAACGCTATGACCAAAAGCAAAGTAAGGGAGAAAGGATTTGACACACACTACCAGGTCACAGTCTATCACTGAGGGAAGTCAGGGAGTAACTCAAACAGAACTAAAGCAGAAACCATAGAGGAGTCCTGCTTGCTGGCTCAATCTCACGATCATGCTTAGCTAGCTTTCTTATAAAGTCCAGGACCACCTGCCCAGGGAATGATGCCACCCACAGTGGGCTGGGCCTTTCAGGTCAATTAACAATCAAGACAATCCCCTACAGTCATCCCCACGGGTCACTTTGATTTGGGCAGTCCCTCAATTGAGACTCTCTTCTCAGGTGACTCTTGGTTGTGTCAAGTTGGCAGTTAAAGCTAATTAGGACACTTCATTAGCTGCTTTACTGCTTCTGTGACAAAATGTCAGGACCAAAAACAATTTGTAGAAGAATGACTTTATTCTGCTTTATGATTCTGGAGGGAGAGTCCATCGGGGCAAGGAAAGCATGGTGTGGTGCCTGGGTCAAGAAGCTGGCTGATCACATTTTCATCCACAGACATTAAACAGAAAGAGAACATAAAGTGGGGCCAGTTAAAAACTCTCAAAGCCTGCTCCCAGCGCTATACTGTTTCCAGCGAGGCTCCTGCTCCAAAAGGTGGTCTAACCTTCCCAAACAGCACCACCTACAGGGAACCAAGTGTTCAGACACATCAGACTATGGGGACATTCCTGGTTCAAACCACAACAGATACCACACGTTTCCAAACTATTCCTTTCCCTCAAAGGAAAGGTAGAGTGAAGAAGGAGAAGATGAAGGAGGGGGACAGTACGGATGGTGTGGCAAGGGGGGTGAAGGGGCTTGTGGGTAAGATGTGGATCAAGGAGAAGGGGAAGAAAGGGAAGAAAACTATGGGGTAGAAGGACTAGAAAACAGAAATTAAAATGGGTGGGGGTGTACTCTGTGAAAGAAGAAGCATCTGAGTTGGAGTGCCCAGAAAAAGATAAACATGGCCACGTGTACCCCTGTGATCCCAGCCTTGCAGATTGGTGGAGACAGGAGGATTCTGTCGTTGGGAGAACCTGCCTCAAGGGAATAGTGCAGATGTTAATGGAAGTGTCTGTTTCCTCTGACAGTTCTACTCTTGGTCCCACTAGAACCAGCTACAAAAAGAAAAATGAGAGAGTCACAGGAAGCAAGGGACAACTTAGCTAGCTAGACAAGAAGTCTCTCCATCCCAGCCTCTTCCCTGCATATTGGTCTATCTGCAGGCCTGCCCTGTCTACCAATTAGAAATCTACTTTACTAAGCAAAGTAAAAATGCTTGTCATCCTGAGACAGATGTGGATGCTTTGCCCCTGCCTATCAAACTTCCATCTGAGGATGAGGTTGTAACCATCCAGGAAGAAATGAATAAATTCCAGGAGGACACTGTGCTCCCTTTGGTCTTTCAGACTATGAGAGGCAATAGACCCCAAGAAATTGTAATTTCCCTACTTGTCTCAGTCCGGGGGAAGGAAAAGTCTAGGGCCCTGGTGCCAGAGAACTTGTCTCCCAGAAAGAATTTTCACACAGCTCTGACATCTTGCCAGGCCACCTTGTACAAGAGCTTGGAGCTGAGACAAAGATGAGTCAATGTTGAGTTCGATCCCACCCTGACCAGGAAGGCTTAGTTCTGTATACCCCATGCCTACCGGTTACACCAAAGTCTCATAGCATGGTCCTTAACATGGACTCGGGGAAGCTTTGGTTACTAGGCTTCTTTCACTTTTTCCCAACATGGCTACATTAAATAAATCTCCTTTCTTCCTTCCACTATTCTTGTCTATTTAATTGACCTGTTGAGGGTAAGTGGGTGAGCTTAGCTTGCTGGGGCTGCCAGGTCTCAGGCTCTGATCCTAATATAGCTCCATAGGAGAGGCCGAGGTAGTGCCACAGCATCAGAGCAGTACTCTGGATAAAGCCTGAGAGGTAGCAAAGGTTTGGTTCCTAAATTCTTGCCACCTCTTAGAGGTAAAGAGGAATGCCATTCACAAATGGAGAGCTAAAGATTACATCATCCACATAGGCTTTTTGTTATTGATGAATATTTATGCCTCACTTATCAGCAATTGTTGACTATGAAGGAGTCAGATAAAGACAGGTCACCACCTGAGTGCCTGAGGCCTTGGATCACTGACAAGCCTATGAGAAGACCCCACGTCTGGCGGATCTGCAAGAGATAAAGGTGTTTTGTAGACTCCATGCCTGAGCAAAGGATGATGTTGCAAGCCGGAAGAGAGAGAGGAAAGAGGGAAAGATCTTTGCTTTCCCCAGCAGATTCTATCTACAAGAGCAGGGAGCAGGGAGCATATGAAGGACAGGGTTGGGGGGAGGGGTAAAGCCCAGGATATGTTTGAACATCCATTTCCACTGAGGCTGTCCATACTTCCTGGAGGAAGCCCTGTGAGGGCTCCGTTGTAAAGGGGCAGAGCTGGGTATGAATTCCCAGAGGCCCAGATTATACGTCTAGTGTAGGCCCATGACTGTCTTCTGCAGGCATAAATGTTTTTCAGTCTACTTTTAATAAAGGTTCAGCCTCTCCTCTATCTCACCACCCAGCAGAGGTAGTGGAAGAGAGAAGTTACTGGGACATGGGGGAACCGGACCTGCTCAGCAATAGTTCTTTGGGGACAAGTTCTATCTTCTTTGGCAGCAGTTCAGTGCCATAGCAAATACCAAATACTACTCAGCAGCTGAAGACCAGTCCTCTAGGCAGGCAGATACCACACACGAACTGGTAGCTGCAGTTCAATAACCATAGGCTCACCAACCAGTCAAAGGTGAGGCCTCAGAAGGGACAAACTGCCACAGGAACCTCACTAGCAGTTCTTGGGTGAGCTTCTCTCAAAGGCAGCCTTCGGATGGAGCAAACCAAACCAATGCTCAGTGCTCATCTCCCACTGTCTGTGGGGTCATGTTTATACTCCTTCATCACAGGCCCTTCCATGTGTCTGCTGTATCCAAACATCCTTTGACATAACTAACCTTCCAAAGAAACTAGAAGTTTCCACTTCAGTCTACAGAGGATAATGCCTCTCTCTCTCTCTCTCTCTCTCTCTCTCTCTCTCTCTCTCTCATCTTTTGGAAGGAGGTTGAGTGGAGGGCATGTAAGAAACTTGAAGGAAAAGGTGTTCGAAATAAACCAAGAACTACACTGGTCAGTTGTAGTCGGGAGCTAACCGTTCTTGTATAGTAGGTGCATTCATTTAAACAAGTTTCCCCATTGGGGTGACCCTGAAATAAAGTAGACCATGTGTCATGCCCAGGATTCCCCCATCCCTCCCTCCTCTCTCCCTCCTCTCACTTATTTCTGTCTCCATCTTTCTGTCTCTCTGTCGGTGTGCATCTTTCTCTCTTTTGTTTTGTGATGTTCCCTCTGTCTTCTTTCCCTGATTATTTTCTCAACCCCTTCCCCCCAACTCTTTCTCTGACCTTCTTGATCGGATGGTCCATTTGGACACCAAATAGACTCCAGTCCAGACCAAAGAACTAACTAGAGATGAATAAGAGAATTAGGAACCACAAACCCGGGTCATATAGGCAAGTTCTCTGTATGATGGATTTGACTTTATCACGATTTTTATTTGACTTTTTCACGATTACTTTTAATTGGTTCTTTGTTATTAAACATGATCAGGAAGTATCTCATGCATAACTTGCCATAAGATAAAATGAAGAGTGTTTAGAACGTTTTCTTTAGGAACTTCCGGGGGTTCAAGGACTGGAAATATGGCCTTCCATATGACAGGTGGGCCAGACGGGAGCAGATACACAAATGGCAGACCTAATCCTAAAAGGGGAAGGGCCTAACCAGGCCCAGTTTAGGGGACAGTAGGAAGATGGGAAGGGGAGGAGTGGACGCGGTGTGGGGAAACAGCCTTCTGTATTTTCCAGAAGTCCACTCTGGCACCATCAGGGGCTCTGCTTGTCCACTCAAAACATCAGAAAGAAGGCCAGACAGCTGTTTTACAAGTTAACCTTTAACATTAAAGACTGTGAAGGAAGAGTTACACAACTTGGAAATTTGCACACCATTATTAGTTAGCCCCATCTGCCCAACTTCAGGCCCACAGTTCTTCCTTCAGCACCTCTTTATGAACAGAAGCTTCCAGAAAGAGAAAAGTCAAACCTAGGTTAAACCTTCGAGGCTGACCGGTCTGTTGAGGAACTGCAACATTTTAAGTTAGGAGACAAAATGATCTTGGCTGTCTTTGTCTTCTTAATAGTGTATTATCCACCACGTGTAGCCTTACATTCTGGTGACTATTATGTAAATCCTTCTGGAATGCTTCTAACATTCCAGGCCACTTCCACCAAGCCAAAGGCTGAGAATGTCATGGAATGACTCTAAGGTCTATAGCAGAGACCCCACCCCTTGCCTTAACCATCCTACCTGGAGTTTCCACTGACGTCTGAGAATGCCTTGGTTTCTCTTTGTTCTGTAACTTTTCTTTGTTCTATATAACTTCATGGCTGGTTTTGTGTCAACTTGACACAAGCTGGAGTTATCACAGAGGAAGGAGCTTCAGTTGAGAAAATGCCTCCATAAGATCCAGCTGTAAGGCATTTTCTCAATTAGTGATCAAGGCTAAAGGGACTGTTGTGGGTGGTACCATCTGTGGGCTGGTAGTCCTGGGTTCTATAAGAAAGCAGGCTGAGCAAGCCAGGAGAAGCAAGCAAGCCAGTAAGGAACATCCTTCCATGGCCTCTGCATCAGTTCCTGCTTTCTGCTCTGCCTGAGTTCCAGTCCTGACTTCCTTTAGTGATGAACAGCAATGTGGAAGTGTAAGCTGAATAAACCCTTTCCTCCCCAACTTGCTTCTTGGTCATGATGTTTTTGTGCAGGAATAGAACCCCTGACTAAGATACATGGGTTCGAGGTAACCCGAATCTGTGTTCCTAGGCCATGGTCACTCATGTTTGGCTCCAAAACACACTACCCCCTTACTCACTTTGACGTGAGAGCCATGAATTCTCATTAACAATTGTTTGTATGTGAACAGTGCAGTGTTCAGGAAATGTTACCCATCAATTTATTAACTTTAAGCAATGTTTATTTTTTCCACCAAGAAAATAGAATTTTGTTTCATGTACACAACCCAGATATGAGGGTTTGGCTGAGAAATGTGCCCCTAAGCCCAGTTGTTTGGACACTTGGTTCCCAAGTGTTTGGGGAAGGTTATGGAACCTTTAGGTCTTGTTGCAGGACGCATACCACTGGGGGTGCGTTTGACAGTTGATGGCCTCAGCTCACTTCCAGTTCATTCTGTATGAAGATATGATCTCCCAGCCACCTGCTACCTAGCCTACCCTGCTATTATAGAATCCCCCTATGGAACCATCAGCCAAAATAAGCCCTTTCTTCTATTGGTTGTTTCTGGCCATGACATTTTATCACAGCAACAGGAAAGTAACTCAACAACCGTCTTTCTTCATCACCTCCACCTTCTCCAAAGAGCAATACTGTATGTATCACTGCTAAATTTCTATTTACAATAAATATGACTGCACACAGTGTGAACTACAACTCTGGGCAATACACTGAGCCAATGTCTCCTTCACACACCATCAGATCTCCAGGTGGTTGGTGCAGGACTTCTTCTAAGCTCCTGGTGAAGATATGTCCACAGGAGTCACTTCACTCCCTTACAGACATGACTAGGTTGACATCCATGTCTCTCTCTCCCATCCTTCCAAACCCCGACTACTATACCTCATACATGGTTTCCTCTAGAGCGACTAGCCTCCTCCTCACTGTCTTGCTTCTAGGCACCTCTGTAACTTACAGTCTGGACCACACAACCCACCCAGTCATTGTCCTATTTCTTCAGAGTGGTTGGTATTATTTCTTTGTTATCTTTGCCTCCCTGAGTGAGTAGTGTTGACTGTTAACTTGACAGGATCTAGAATCAGCTAGAAAGTAAATCTTTGAGCACACCTGTGAGGGGTTATTTAAATTAGATTAACTTCTGGGTAAGTCTGTGAGGGACTATCTTAATCAGGTTAACCAAGATGAGCAGACTCAGCCTGAATCATGTGTGTGTGTATGTGTATGTGTGTGTGTGTGTGTGTGTGTGTGTGTGTGTGTGTGTGTGAGAGAGAGAGAGAGAGAGAGAGAGAGAGAGAGAGAGAGAGAGAGAAGGTCCCTGAGTTTGTGTCCTGGACTTCATCAAAAAGAGGAAGCTGAGTTGAACAGGATGTTCACCCCTTTCAGCATCTTGAATACGAATGCCAGGTGAGCAGCTGCTTCAAGCAGATCACTTCTCTGTTGTAACAGAGATGATGCCCTTGAGCTGTGAGGCTAAATAAGCCCCTTCTCTCTTAAGTTGTTTCATTAGGATATTTTATCACAGCAACAAGAAAAGTAAATGAGACACCACACACAAACACACACACACACACACACA